>CM054150.1:53989289-54014908 GCA_028751875.1 Rapana venosa | reverse complement strand
ATGTAGATTGTTTGTTTGTAACCCAAGTAGGGTTTTTGTTTAAACCAGAACCAAAATTTATCTCTACATACAATTATGTTGTTGGTTATAGCCTGAGGCAGACTTGATTTGGTTGCCCTCTTTATTACATAACATGTTTAATACGGCTTTGAACCTCTCATCCAATTGGAAAAGGGGGTGGCTGGTTCTTCAAACAGCTTAATATCCTTTAATGATCTTGCTTGAGGTTCAGATTTTGTTTCCACACAGTATCTGCATTTACTTCTATTATGTGCTATGGTTTAAGGACTATTTTTTCATAATAAAATGCAAGCCTTGACTGATATTGCTGTTGCAATCAAGCGTGCAAGCTCTGGTGATTGACAACATCATACTCTAACGATATACCTGTATTTTGTATTTTGGGTCAGGTCACTGGATGTAAATAACACGAGGCACTGTCATTAAAGGTCAGCTCATAACAGTCTGTCTCTGAGTGCACCTGCATGTAGTTAAGGCATGTTGAGAGCTGAGCAGTTCAAAGTGCAAGAGGAAATACCAAAACCTGTTTACCATAGGCTTTCTGGCTATGGCAGCCTTTATCTTTTTTTTCTGTTTTCCCCTTAATCTGCACAGAAAATACCTTACTCTGTTTTTAGTCCCTCATCATCCTGTATGCCTTGATAAATAAGATCATCTCTTTTTTCTTTTGTCATCCATAAATCAGTATAGATCAAGAATATGTCGGCGTTGTTCAATGATAGCACTTCCCTGCCTTCTAGCTTGACACTAATCTTTTTTATAATAGCCCTACCTAAGTTTGCTACCACACTTCTGTTTGGATCATCTTCAGACTCTAGTTCAATCTGAAAAGCAAGCCTAGTTGTGCCTGGAACAATGACATCATCTTTTCCTAAATTAGGAAACCTAACAGTCAGAATTCTGATTTTCATCAATAGTGGAGGGGTTGTTTGTAATAACGATTGTCTGTCTGTTTCCTTTATGCCTAAGGGATCTTTTAACGTCTGTATGGATCAAGGATTGCTCCAAATGTTTGTTGCGCCATTCTTTTTTTCTATAAGTAGCAAAATAAAAAACAATAAAAAGATATAGAAATTGGAAGACTATGATTATAGATATGGATGATGTGTTTTACCGCCAGCTGATGATTATGGGTGAAGCGACAGCCATCTGTAGCACCCTTTCATTCAGTCAGAAGAGAATTTATTAGAAAGAAGCAGAGTTAAAGATTTTCACACAAGTTTGGGACAACCAACGCCAGAAAGTACTAGAACCATACTGACTATGATATGGACAACAAAAAGACAATCTGTATGCTATAACGACACAGGGCAAAAGAGTTTTATTAACAAAGAAAAATTAACCCAAAGTTCCTAGCAAAGAATACACTTAGAAAAGACTAAGCATTGCTATGCTACAGAGAAAACTTGGTATTAGTGATGCACTAACTACTAAACAGATCTGCCTACGCAAGCTGTTGTCACAACTACAAAATGCTGAACAAAACTACCAACAAATATTGAAAGTCTACCACTTGAAGACCTAGCACAGTCGGCAAACACAAACAACTGAAACTATTCTAGAGTTGGAAACTAGCTTCAACACAAGCAGACGAAGACACAGCAACTGAAAAACAATAAATGATCAACCCCTACCCATGCGAGAAATAATGGGGCTCAATCAAGCACTACAGAGTATTAGAGGCGAACTGATAAATAAATTTAGCAAAGCTAGGGATGTAGACTCACGCATAAACTAGAAAGAAGAAGCTAGCAGAAGCAGAGGATGCAAACCTTGACCAGGAAGTAAAAGAAAGAATCAACACAGCGTCTAAAAAATTCTGCAAGATGAACGCCAAGCAAGATTAGAGGTCTTAACAATAACAGACAACAACTACAATCTCAGGTTAGCGAATTAAAGAAACAATTCATCGAATTCTTAAATGAAAATAAGTTACAACTAGCGGAAAGACATCCGTACACTGTTTCGCGAGCAAGGCATAAACACTTGTCAGTTAATTACAGCATTGGTTTCGCTATTAGCACACTTGTGTATGCGCTGACAGGAAGCACACTTCCGCTCACACGACCACCACCACCTTCCGCCCCACAGGCACAGCCTTGGGTTAGGAAAACAACTCGGCCACTTAGCTGAGCTATTAAAAAAAATTTAGCCTACAAAGTTGGGCGGGAGCCACTTTTGCCCGGTATAATTGGGTTCTGTTGGTTAAAGTGGCTATTTATCCAACTGCAGGGAAAAGTTGTGGGGATTTATGGCCCAGGGATTTATGGGGCGGTTACTGGTTTTAAGTTGGTATGGGGTTTTCGTCTTTCTAAAATTAAAAGATTAAGCCAAGGCCGCTTAAAAACAAAGTATACATGGTTTAAAGCATTTTTTAATTTTAGGTTTCATAAGTTGGATTCTGTCTTTAGGGTTATTAATTAATTTTTTTAGGTGTTTTTCATGCACAGGGGACTTACGACCCTTTCATTGCAACAGGACTTACTACAAATTTTTCATGCACAGGGACTTACTACACTTTCATGGCCAATGGGTTCTTGATTTACAACTTGTTTTGCAAAGTTGGTGTTTTTGTTTACAACCTTTTTCATTTTTTGCCAAAGTTCATATTCATCTCTAGCTATAATAATATTGTTGGTTTGTAGTTTTGTAAATTGGTTCCTATTTTGTATAACTACTGCATTGGGTTTTGATAGGTTAAACTATATAAGCCATGAACCCTTGGCAAAGGGGGGTCTATCCTTAGGGGGGACCGTTGTTGGGCATAGTGATGAATCATCTTTGATGAGTTTTATACTAGCAGGTTTTATAATCAAAGCTGAGTTTATTACTGTTCTTCAAGATTTAGCTAGAAACTGTTTGTTGTGTTCCAAAAAATACCCCCCGCCATAAACTTTACGTGATCTCGGTTCTGTGGGGGGACTGGTTGCAACCATAGAGTAGAAAAAATACACACACACATAGGTTTTCTTAACCGAGTTTCATTAATTCCTCTCTAATTCCTGGTCTTGTTAACCCTTTTCACTTCTTATTCAAGGATTAATAAGTTGTCCATGGCATTTTCCAAATGCTTCTTGCTCTACTGAAAAAACCTAGTGGTATAGAAGAGCTAGGTGGAGAAAGGATGTATATGGAGGGGGGCCACCAGGGACCTAAAAATATACATCCTTGTGATCACCAACCCATACAGAGACCCTCACCGCCTTTTGACAGATTTCCCCATGGCCATGGATTTTTATTCCTCTTCTTGGTCTGGGTAAATTTACCATGTTTTCTAGAATTCATACATTGAAAACTCACTCACCAACTATCCTGTGTTGCATATCGGCCCCTTTCATTGTTAATTCCTACTAATTAATAGGGATGAAATAGCTTACCTATCAGTTGACAATGGAATCTGCGCTTCTGTGTCTTGATAACACAGCCCTAAAACTGATTAGGTACACCATGAAAAAAACCTGTTTACCTGACTTTTACTAACGGGGGTTTTTGGTTGGTATTTCATGTGGTCAGAATATGAACACCACACAAATTCCTGTTAGTTTTGCTCAGTAAAATAGCAAAAGTTTTAAGTGGGTTTTTTTGATAGAAAAAAAACTGTTATAGGATTAGGAACAACCATGCTTTTTTCGCAGTGGCATCATCCTTAAATTGGTGTTGCGGGTTTAAGTATGGGGGGACTTCAAACAGATTCTGGAAATATTTTACTTTGAAGATCAATTGCTCTGGGGGGGACCACAGCCCAACATCTAGCTTATTAAAAGGTTTTGTAGGGTCTTTAGGTTATAGTGAGAATTCCCCCAGGCCCCCGTATGTTTTTGATCCTTTATTATGATTTTAATACATTATTTATATTTCTATGTAGGATAAAATGTTTTTAACACTAACAAAACATCAATTTTCAGGGTGTAACTGTCAAGCTAAGACCATCGTCCTATGACAAATCGTTGGCAACACAAAAATTTCTATTGAATTGGCATTGAGATATTCTACAAAAGGCGTCATGGGACAAATACAAATCAGCAGATACAACGGCTGGGATTCAAGTTAGAAAGATTCCCTATAAAAAAACTAGGGAGCGCTTAATAAATTTTTACTTGTGGCAAGAAGGTTTTTATTATGGATTTTTGAAACATGGGAAAAAAAAGAGCTCTTTCGTCCAGGATGGTCTCACAGCAAAATCAACCCAGGCTAGTTATAAGGGGAGGGGCAACTTTACAGTCATCTAACATATATAAGGATTGCCACAAAAACCATCCTTGCAGTGAATGCCTTTGGTTTCGAGGGGGCCCCTAGGGGTGGGACAGTTCTAGAGTGGTGTGGGAAATGTAATTAACCTTTGGGCGGTTTTGGTTGGATGAGGGGTATTAAAAAACCCAAGGGTCGGTTGAAAGGTGACCCATGTTAACATTGCAGTTTAAAACTCCTTTGCTTTTTGTCCCAACCTGGTCTCAGTTATATCCACATAAATACACATATCAGTGGTGAGTAAGGCTTCTTCCTCATCAGGGTCCCTTTTTTCTGTTGATCTCTTAGAATGTCCCTCCCAACCCAGCAGGGGAAGGGGCCAATGTATACTGTGAAAAAAAATAAAGCAAGGGACAATAGGGCTTTTAACTACCACTTCAATTCAAAGAGCTAAGAAGGAAGGCTTCCATTGAAAAAAAAACACTTTGGTATAATAAACAATCAAAGGGGACGCTAAGGCACAAAGGTATAACAGGTTGTGGGACTGTAAATATTTTTTTACCATTATTACATTAGAAATAAAATAAGATTAAAATTATAATATTAAAAATTAAACTTGGTCCCATCGGCGGGTACCGTTAATAAGAAAGCACTGGAAAAAACCATGCCAAAACTATTGAAGCTTACAGTTCTTGGGTGATGTTACCCATTGAAGGTTGAGGAAAAGGATTTGGGGGAGATTGGGTGGAAAGGTTACCGCCCTTTGAAGTAACCAACTAAACTGATGGATTTACTACAAGCGTTACTGCAATTAGAAAAGAATCTAAGAAACCTTCCTCGGTTTTCCTAAACTTGGGAAAACAGGTTGCGTTAATGTTGAAGCTGAGCGCACCTTGAGCTAGAAAGTGCTGATTTTTTACCACCTTCTTACAAAGTAAACAATTTTAAAGCTTATTTAAATGCGCACATCAAACCAAAAAGCATCGAGAACTGGGAGATTTCAGTTTGAGTTTATTTAGTTCTTACACTCTCTATGCCCCCAAACCCGGACAGTAATTTCCGTTAAAAGCCATAAATTGCAGGGTCCAGTAAAAACATAGCCACTAGCTACTCAATCAGCTGGAGGAAATGAATTTAGAGATTAAATAGCATTACAAGAATAAGGCCACCGGTTACTTGCTTCATTTAGAAAAAAGGACTTCAGTGACTTAAAAAACCCATTTCTAACCTCATTTGCTTACGGATTTTCCTTTCCATGTACTTTTGCCTGCTGGGGTGGATTTCAGTACACATTGGTGTGTTGTTTCTGGTTTGCAAGGTAGGAAAGAAAAGAAGCTTCTTTCTTGTTCATGGTTTGGGATTACTATTAAACTGGGGGAAAAGAGGAACTCGGACATTGATTTTTTGGTCCTCAGATTTGCTATTGCTATTCGGAAAATAAAACGGGGGCGGTGGGGGACAAAGGGGGGACTTGAAGGGGAAACATTTCCAGTAATTAAGTCAACTTTTGCTGCCTTGGGGGGTCCCACCCTCAATGCTAAAAACACAAATTTTAGGCATCCCTCAATTACCACCACATTGGGGCCTTGTTACACCAGGTCGATTACCACAGTTTGTTGTACTGCCCGGACCAATTTCAATGTACAAGGGGGGACTTACTGGAATGAAATACCCCAATTAAAAAATTTACAACACACGTTTTTTTTTTAAACAGTATTGAAGATGGGGGGGTACGAACGCTAAAATATCTTTAAGTTTCCTAGTGCCACCAGATTCTGGAAAACTCTTAAAATGATAATGCCTATACCTTTTCGGTTTGGGACAAACATTACACAGATGCAGCATGACATTGAGCAACAAACTTGCAAAGTTATACAAAAAAGGCAGGCGTGTTAGGGTTGACAGGATCAGCCATGTACTTTGTTGTTGAGGGCTCTATTACTTTTAACCAGGTACCAGCCCCAACCTTCTATGTCTACAAAAGTCCGCATAGGGAAGGAAATCAGGCAATTGCCTCTTGGTGGGCTTACTGGGAAATTGCTGTCCTGCATCTATTAGAATTGGGGGCTCTTGTTTCATAACAGCAGGGGTGCCTTGTTCATTTGTCCACATCAGGTCTTTTCGAAGAAGGTTTGGGCTTTAAAACTAGATAAAACTGTTTGTGTTGTGGTTGTCCTTGACATTTAGCCAAGCTAAAGGCCTCATTCAAGGGGGGTACTCAATAGTAGGCAAAAGCTTAACAGATTCCACCCCATAAATTTTCAGAAGTGGAGTTCAAGGGAGGTCTTTCAGGTATGACCTACGATGACTACAAAAGCGTTCAAAAAGTTCGGACCTCCACAATATATACAAAAATACACCATTTTTTCTATTATTCAAATTCTATAAATCCATAATTCAACTCCTACCCCACCACTACCAACCATTAATTAAACCTATATCCTATCCATTTTACTCCGACAATAAATACTTAACCAAATTACCTTTTTTAAAAAAACTCCCTCATTACCTAACCCACACCCATAAAAAACAAACTCCACCCCCGCTCCCTATCCAAACCAAAACCAAACCCACCATTCCCCAACCACCCCCCCACTTACACAACCTCAATCTTACCACAATTCCAAAAACAACATCCAAACACTAAACCAAGAATCACAAAGTAAATTCCATAACAACCCTGCTCGAAAACCTGAAACCACTAAAAAACACTACTAACACAAAATAATCTAACAACACAGCAACTCATAACTGCTTTCTACATCACTGACACGATAAATACACTTTCTACAACTTTATTCCATCCTATACCCTTACTACAAGTTGCTACACTTCTAATTATAATTAACCTTATACGCTTTACAAGACTTATCAAACCCAACTACTTCAAGAATAAACCACTAAAAAATTTCATTTGAAGCGATACTTATATATCCAAAAAACTTAATCTCATTACAAAAAATCCTCCTATAAATTACATATTCAAATCATGGTAACAAATGACACCAAATCAAATAGTTCCCTCATTAATCGTTCAACTACAAAACACATATTTTTCCAATCACTTATATTTCTTTCCCTATTCTCTAATCCCACTACACACTGTCTATACTCATCTTGCCATATAATTTTTCTCGTGATATCTCCCTAGATTACTAATATTACTATATTTTTTAACTTTCACTAAAATTTGCACCCTGTTATACTCTATTCTTCTCTACAACACTCTCCTTTTCACATTAACATCCACATTATTCTCAGTACATCTTATAATTTCGTCTTCTGTAACTTGCTCATCATATTTAAAGCTTCCGTATTTTATAACTAAAATTTATTATAAATCTTCTTCTAGATTTGCTATTTCCTCTTAATTCTGTGTGTCATATTATTCCACTTTCTTTCTTTATCATGATTTCTTGCGCTTCGTTCATTCAGTATTTTTGTCAGTTTATGTTTAATTTTATATCTGCTGCTTTTTTTTTTCCTTTTACTCTAAAAAAAAACAATCAAATAAAAATAAATACCTATATCCAATAATAAAAAATTAAAACTGAAAAAAAAACTTTAAAAAATTAAACAAAATAACAAAATTAATCTAACTAATATATAAAATTAACTAAAAAAAAAATTAAAAAATAAATTTAAAAAATAACAACATACAAAAAAAATAAAAATAAAAACACAAAAGACAAAACAAACACAAAAAAAAAAAAAAAAAAAAATAAAAAATAAAAAATAAAAAAAAAAAAAAAAAAAACAAAAAAAAAAAAAAAAAAAAACAATAAAAAAAAAAAAAAAAAAAAAAAAAAAACAAAAAAAAAAAAAAAAAAATAACTAAAAAAAAAAAAAAAAAAAAAAAAAAAAAAACAAAAAAATAACATAATAAAATAAAAAAAAAAAAAAAAAATAAAACCAAAAAAAAAAAAAATAAACAAAAAAAAAAAACCCAAAAAAAAAAAATAAAAAAAAAAAAAAAAAAACAACACAAAAACATACACAAAAAAAAAAAACAAAAAAAGATAAAAAAAAAAAAATCAACTTAAAAAAAAAAAAAAAAAAACAAAAAAAAGAAAAAAAAAAACCAACAAAAACAAAAAAAAACCTCAAACAAAAAAAAAACTAAAAAAAATCAAAAAAAAAAAAAACAAACAACAAAAAAAAAAAACAAAAAAAAAAACATAAGATAAGCTAAAAAAAAAAAAAACAAAAAAAAAACAAAAAAAAATAAAAAAAAAATTAAAAGAAACCAAAGCAAAAAAAAAAAAAAAAAAAAAAAAAACAAAGAAAAAAGACAAAACCTAAAATTAAACAAACAAAACATAAAAAAACAAAAACCTAAAAAAAAACAATAAAAAAAAAACAAAAAAAAAACAAAAGAAAGACAACAGCATTATGTAGTATCTGACATCTTACCTACAGTAGAGCAGATACAGTACAGACACAACGCAAGATAACAGACAATCTCACAAAACTTGGCCTACAAATAAATGACTCCATCTAATAGCGATTTCACTGTTCGATAAACCAGAGGAACAAGATCTCATATCACATCAGTTCACTTCACAAGAAGGATTGTGCGTAAATAGCAAAAACATACATGCAGTGTTCCTTGACAAGCCAACTAAGCCATATTAGAACAAGAAATAACTATTGCAAAGACTAACAATTCAACATATCAGAAAGAGTTTCAAAGTTCGTCTTTCCAATACTAAGTGACTACAAAGAACTGTCAACAAGTACTGAACAACTCCAGAAACAAAGCAACACAAAGCTCATCAGCAACTAAGTTAAAATGACTCAATAAAAAAAGGAATAAATAAAAAAGGGTATCTGCTTGGCCAGACAGTGCTTTCACAAGGAAATTCAGCTGAGTAATCTCCTAAATTCATGAGCTACTAGAAATTACCTTCTATATCTCACGTTCTCCATACCGATTACAGACCACATTCATCAGAAAACACAGAGAAGCAATATTAATTATTGAATTGAAAAATTTCATTTTCACCATTAAATTATCTAGAGATTTTAGTGAGGCATCCAGATGGGAAAGTGTTTCAACCAATGAGTTATTGGTTTAACACAACCACCAAAACGTGGTACACAATCAAGTGCAATTTCGCTAAAACGCCAGGTAATAAACAAACACAGAAAACATTGTAAGAGTGAGACCGAAGCAATCACTGAACTTGAACAACAAAAGCCAGTAAGCAAGGTTTACTTCAAAAACATAAAAAAGCTACCAAAGAGTCCATATGACGGAGCTGACTTGAGTCTATCATGTGCCATACCAAGGCAGCACCAGAACAAGTGCCTAAAACAGTCTTACTCATAATCATCAAGTCTGTTCATTTGCTTCTGTTGTTGTTAGATCGGATGGTGCACACTCAGAAGCCTATTCTGGTATCGATGACAAGACGGCGTAAGCTTTTTCTTGAACACAGGAAAGCAAATCAAACCACTACTCCAAACAGCTAAACCTACACGAGAGATCATTATGTCCTGATGAAGACCATGAACAGAATGCTTCTGCCACACATTGCTGATTTGTGGTAATTTTTAACACCCCAGTGGCAGACAATCACTCAGTCAGAGATCATGACCACATCAGTGGTAAGTTTTTTCCTCGTGAGAAGCACATATAATTGTAATCTACAACTAAAAGTAGATCCCAAAACATGGAAGCTGCCAGTCTTCTTTCCACAATCTTTAAGAGGTTACACTCACAACCTAATCATGCAGGCAGAGTGACTGATGAGTATAAGGTTTACACTGCATTGCAACATCATCATAGAAGTACCTGACTATTACACTAATAGCCTGTCCTTCTTTTATTCTGCACAACATCTGATGGATCTCTAAGTCCTGGTCTTCATCACAGAGTACTTGCTGAATATCAGAAAAATACTTTGACACAAAGCTTGCAATAAAAGTAGTCTAACCTATGAGTACATTACTCATGGGAAAGCTTTGATGAAGAAGAGCTGCCACCAAAAGAAGCATTCTTCAGCAGATTGACGGGTAAAGGAATCAGTGATGATGACTATCATCATTGCTCAGTGGGCATGGCAAAAAGATGCAGTGTCGGACATGGGCGATTACCATGATCAGTATCTAATGCTGATGCATTCTTGCTTGCAGAAGTCCTTTTGAGAACTACAGAAAGACTGGCCTGAAACAATATGGCCAGACCCATCACACTATATCCACAGCACCGGAATGTCTTGGGATGCTTTCTTGAAGTTTTACTTTTACTGGTGCAGATTGATTTGTTTCTGACCTGTCCAATGCACCAAAATGAATTGAGGATTGTCTGCGTGTTGCATCAGTATGGCATCGCAACAACTACAGTAAGCCAACAACAAATATTTATAAGACTATGATTCCTAGCAAAGCTACTAACTACATTACATGTACTTGGACCAAACAAACTGTATGGAAGGCTGTGTGACAGTCCACTACACTAAGAAACTTTCATTTGTTTAAAAAGAAGGTCCTTTTGCTGGTGATGGAGGATCTAAAAGCGATGTCACCAAATGTTTGCCTGATCAAGCACTAGGTTGGATCATAGAAGTAGATTAGTCTATCCCAAGAACTACATGATTGCACAATGACTACCCCAATGCTTCAGAAAGGCTCAAAACATCTCTCAAAGAGACCCCAAAGCTGTGTACCCAACTTAAATGACAAGAGCAAGTATGTTTGTCCCTACAGACTGCTACAGTTCTACTAAGGCATGGGTTAATTCTTAGTGATGTTCAACGTATCATTGTGTATTGACCAAGAGCAATTTCATGAAACCATACATCATGAAGAACACTGATCTGAGAACGAAGGCAACCATGCATCAGAAAGGATTACTTCAAGCTCATGAACAACAGCTGCTTTGGTAAAACAATGGAGACCCCACACAAAAGAAAAGATGTTTGATTAGTCACAAAAGAAAAGGAAGCCATAAAGCTAACAATCAAAGCCAGCTAATCAAGAGCTACAGCAATTCCAAGACAGTCGTATGGCATCCATGATGAAGAAGTGCAGGTTTAAACTAACAAACCAGTATTCATTGTGTTTTAGTGTGCTGAGCGTCAAAGCTGTTGATGCTGGAGTTCTTGAATGATTACTTCAAGCCAAATTACCTGCTGTCAGGGTCTTTGTACACAGACACAGACTCTTTCATCCAAGACATACCCACAGAAGATAATATAAAAATACCTTGTAGAGGCTAGCGCTGGGATCCGAGTCAAGGTATGACCCCAGTGATTATCCAAAAAGACAGTCCCTTGCATCATCAGTACACAAAAAAGTTATTGGTAAATGAAGGATGAGATGAACGGCACGATTTATCAAAGAATCTGTTAGGCTGAGGGTCAAGATGATATAGCGTTGCAAGTCAGACAGGTGTCATAAAAAAGGTAAAAAGGTGTTGGCAAACAGGTGTGTCAAAAAAAAGAATCAGTCATGATAACTACAAAAAGGCACTTCTTTGAAAGGTAGGAGTATTCATCATTGACAACCCAGAAGCTCTGCTCAACCCTGCACCAATACAAAACACAACTGTGGTTAGAAAAAAGAAATTTGATTGCGCAGGATACAAAACGAGTTATATTCATCCCAGAGCACTCATACGCACTTTGGACACTGGAGAACAAACAGTAATTAATTAATTAATTAATTAAATTTTTTTTAACAATTATATATACGAGTTAAAAATTTTGATGAGACTTCACAATGGATTGTTTACACTTTATCAATACTCTATGGTAGTGGTATCAATGCCTCGTCTCTGCTTTTACAGTGCTGACATTCATAAAGACTTTGGGCCAGCAAGTAAAATAAAACTTGATTTTGGGCACAAAAAAAGAGGTGCTAAATAATAATTCAGGAGTGTTAGTATGATGAGAGAGTTCCAACCACTTCAGTATTATCAAAGATGTTCCCAATAAATTTGTAGTAACAAAAACAAATAAGAAGAAACAATGCTATCACTTACTTCCTGATGAAAAGTGGCCTACCTTACTAAAGCGGGACAGTAAATAGGTGGCACTAAGCTGCTGTTTCCTCTCTTAACAAAAGCCCGCTGGTGCAGGTAAAGAACAACTCATAAATAGGAGGATCCATCTCCACAACTTTTTTTATTTCATAAGTGTCCTATGCTCCAGAAGGCATCTGTTGCTCCCGTTTGTGACTGTCGCTGGCTTCAGCTTCTCCAGGAGCATACATGATATCTAAGTTTCTTCCCAAAGGGTATTAGTGGTTGCTTGGTGTTGTTTGTAATGTGCTCTGTATTGTTTTGCCTTTGATAGCGTCCACAAGGTTTAACCCTATGGCTTTAGTTATCTCAAGTTCAATGCTCTCAAACTGCAGGCAGTCTTCTTACCCACTCTGTATTTCGTGTGCCTGGGATCATATTCTTGGTGGTACTGATATGCAACATTCCTTCTGCTAACATCTTGTTAAAACTTTCAACCAGTGCTTAGAGATCTGTGGTTGCCTGGTATACCCTCTTTTACTGCTACTACTCCATGCTTATAGCAACTGATTAAATGCTCCTTTTAAACACTTTACCATCATCGCACTGATAAGTCTGGGTTATTTTAATGGGCCCGGACTATAGAATTTCCTGCAAAGCAATGCAGTTGCTGTGGCACACTTTTCAGTAAGGGGCTCTGCATCTTTATACCTAGAAGCTACTTCCACCACAGTAAGAGCAAACTTATACCTCATCTTCCTGAATGTGTCCATGGGTAAGTATAAAAGGTCTATTTTGGTGAGTATCATTTGGCTTCATGTTGATGAAGGAGGGTCTATAAATGCGCCTTGGTGCAGGTAAATAGATCGCATATTGTTGTTTAGACAGCCACTTTCTTTGCTACTTCGAACATCTTACTCACTGCTTCAATTGCTCAGTTTATTAAAAGCTGCTACCTTTCCAGTACCCTTTGGTGTTAGTAGAAGCTTAGAGAGTTTGGCATCCATTGTACTAATATAATAAATAAAAAAAAATTGCCTTTAGGTAACCAACCATCTGTTCTAAGAAATATACTATTGTACATGCATGATTCATGATGATGGGAGGTCATGTGTGGATGTGAAGATGGATTATGGATGCGCCACCACAATAAAAGCAATCTCGCCTTCTATCCTGGGTTTCAGTGGGTTTGATAATAATCACGACAGTTGTGCCTTAGTAATAGGAGATATTTTGTTTGCCTGTCACAAAATAGTACTCTTTTATTGCCGTTCAACAACATAAAATGTTTTTGGCATCATGTCCCCTATGTTCACGACGTTTTTTCATTAATAAAAGTCAAACTGAGCAATTAGCATTTCGTATTCAGCTTGTGCTCTGATCAGTATGTTCTATTGCTTTATCATGCCTCTTCCTTTTATTCGTCTTTATGAAGTTTAGAAAACAATAGTTGCCGCCTGTAAAAGTAGTGCGATAACTACATCCCCACCACCATCAATCACTAAAGAAGCCATTTTTTATTATGGACAAATATTTTCTGGAATGATTCCCTGCTAAAACCAGAAGTCTTTTGTAGTAATGGATGCTTTTTGGGGGTTTTTTACAACCACAACTAGCTTTGGCGCTGTCCTCAAAGTCTAGTTTTCCTAAATCAGCAGGCTTCATTTTTAGAAGGCTTCATTCCTAACATAGAATAAAGCCGACCTAGACTGCCCAATAACGGCAGCGTGGTAGACCAGATTGACTGCAGTCTTTTCTTCGACTCATATTTCTACTATAAGTAAACAATTATTATTTAAAACTATTAATACATCTGAAATGGATCGTATGTCAGGCCTGTTTGCTTTGCAGTGGTTGCGGTTGTGGTTTGGGTTTTGGCTTTTGTGTTCCTGTTGCGGTACTGTTTTTGTTTGGTTGCTTGCTTCTCCAAACTCTATAGGGCTGTATAACCAATTCCCATAGCTGTTTAATTACCATATATTAAGAAGACTGAATGTTTGTTTTTGACGGAGTGGTGCTGTGTCTTTTTTTCTGTGTATTCCTATAGCATCTGTTTTTTCTAATGTTTTCTCCAATAAATCTTTTGCTTTGCTTGGTTGCTAAGTTTTTTCTGTCCGCTTCCATTCTGCTTACCTCTTGCCACTTCAACTCTCCCATGTTTTCTTTTGTTACAGATGTCACTTGTAAAGGGAGGGTTGCTGCTGGTTCTGGGCATTCTCCTGACCTTGTTCGTGGCTGTGATTCTGTTTCTATCATCTTTCTCGATGTGGTTAATTTTAATTTTTAATGTTATCATACTAGCAGCTACTGGTGCTAACAGAGAGCCAAAACGGTAAAACATATCACACAGCCAAGTGTCACCAGCGGTATCAAGACAAAATAGTATCTGTGAGAGGTCATATGCTAAGTCGAGCTACTGAGTCCACATTAATAGACCCTACTTTTTGCTTTAGCAAATAGACCAATACAGTATGCCCTAGGACTTTTCCACTATCTTTGCTCCCAAGAAGAGATTCATACCTATTAAAATAAACTTAGTAATGTCTTGTGTTGATAACTGCTGCACCAGTTCAACTGTTAGTTGTTTTCCTAATATGCTTTGTTTTACCACAAGCAGCAAGAGAGTACAACTCTCCTTCTTATCCAGTAACTCTCTCATCTGTTATTTCTTCTTGAACTAGAACCATTAGATGTCATCAACAAAAGAATCGTCGCAATTCAATGTAGTCTATCTTTATCAATATATTTTGTGTAAAATAATTATTTTTGTTCTTGACAAGTGTTGATAAGTTGTTGATAAGTTGTTGATGGGGGACTTGTTATTTCTTTCTTGACAAGTTCTTAAAAAGTTCTGTATAGTTCTTGTACAAGTTCTTATAAGTCTTGTAAGTTCTTGTAAGTTTCATATAAGTTCCTGATAAGTTCTTGAATAAGTTTGTTGATAAGTTATTGAACAAGTTCTTTGATAAGTAGTTAAAAAAGTTCTTGACAAGTTCTTGACACGTTCTGATAGTTCTTGATAAGTTCTTGATAAAGTTTCTTGACAAGTTTTCTTGATAAGATATTTGTTTTATAGCATAAATTCCCAAAATTTTATAGTTTTGAGCCCATCAAAAAATAAATTAGTATTCCTTTCAGTTCTAGTAGAGAGATAGGGAAAAAGCCGAGTCAAGGTAAAGTGCTCTTCAAACTTACCTAGTTTATGGCAACTTTTTGGGCCGATGAGGCGCAGACGAATCGGCCCAAAGTTGCGGGGTTTTATATAAAAACTAGGTAAGTTATGAAGAGCAGTTGAGCTTGACTCGGCTTTTTCCCTATCTCTCCCATCCAACTGGTAACTACACTCAATGCTGCTTAACCTTGGCTTGGGGAAAGCGAGTGCTCTGACCAATGAGCTATCCCGTCCCCTACCGGAGATCTTAATTCAGTGAAAACCTTTTCTTATCGAAGGTAAAAAGAATATGAAAACGGATTTTGTAATACTGAAAAACAGAGACGTATTATTTCCTTAGAAAGTATCTCTTCTTTAAAAGACTGATATGAAGATCAAAAGACATTTTCAAATCTTGAGAAACTCAGAGCACAAGTTTTTCTTTCTGGCACCAAAAGGATAGATCCTGTCTAGTCTGATACCACACAAGAGAGACTATAGACTGAGGGTCCAAAGAGGGTGAGAAAATGAACAAGCAAAGTATATGAGGGTGAAGAAAAAGGAAGAGGCGGATAGAGAGAGAGAGAGAGAAGAGTAAGAGAGAGAGATAGAGAGAGAGAGAGAGAGAGAGAGAGAGAGAGGCTGAAACAGACAGGCTGGGACAGAGACAGAGACACACAGACACTCAGAGAGATGGTTACTTTGAAAGTTCCTTCAAAGACCACTTGACCCCCAGTACCTGACCTCCAAGACCAGACAAAAGTCCTCCAAAGGAAATAGACTCCTGCAGCTGAGGAGATGGCCTTTACGTTCTCCCTTCACTCCTTTCTTGTACCCTCCTCCACTTCCTCCTCCTCCTTCTCCTCCCTCTTTTCCTCCTCCTCCTACTCCGCCGCCTCTTTCTTCTCCACTAGCTTCCGCCAGGAAGATGAAAGCAACAATAGCCAGCAGGGCAGACTGTGAAGGTTACTTCCCTTTCTATGAAGGCGTCATTCCCGCTTTATTATTCCGTGTGTGTCTGTTTGTGACGAAGCTTTGAAGAAGGAAACAAAGAGGCCTTGTCACAATAGTATCATTGAACTTACTGATTGGCTGGTTATCTGACTTGATTGATTGATTGACTGACTGATTGTTTGGTCGATTGATTGATTGATTGATGGATCGTTTGATCGATTGATTTAAATCTCGATTGCTGTTTGGGTGACTAACTGATTGATTAACTGATTCTCATTGATTCTCATAGGTCCAGCAGGTGGACAAAAAACTCGAACAGTCTTAGGTTCAATTCCACCCCAACACACACACAACACACACTCTCTCTCTCTCTCAATCTCTCTCTCTCTCTCTCTTTCGCTCTCTCTCTCTTGCTCTTATATATATCCTTAAGGCGGGGACTGATGTAAAAAAAACCAAGGGTGCTTATTTCAATATCCTCGAAAAAAAGAATTTGTCATTGTCATAACAATCGTTAGTTTAAACACCCATCAATGATTTGATCTTTGACTCTGGAATAACATCAGTTACGCGGCCTTCTGCATTGGTTTTGAAAAAATTCTTAAACAGCCTCAGCTTTGGTTTATTGTAACTACATCGTTTCATGTGCAATTTTCAGAATTTTTAAAGGAGATTTCACATGTGGCGACAAACATGTTTTGCAGGTTACCTTTTTTTTTAAATCTTTTGCGCTGCATTTTAAGAAAGAAGAAACAGGCAAGAACATGAATGTATTCGTATCTTTCCGTTTTCTTTTTCCTTATAATTCCTATTTTCATGCACTAAACAAACATTACAGCAATAATTGATGACTTTTGAATGAGTAGAAAAATTCGTGAACTGTTGTAATTTCCTTTTCTTTTTTTTGAAATGTGTTCATGCATAATGAGGCAAAAGCGACAAATAGACCAGAATTAGAAAACATTTACTAAAGGTGTGCTGGGAAAACATGCTGTAAATAATCATGACACATGCATCATACACACGCATACACAAATGACAAGTACAACATCCCAAGACAAAATGATACAGTGAAAATCTGAAAGAGACAAACAGACAGACAAACAATTACAGACAATCAGACAGATCAGGACAGAGACATAGAGAGACAGTGGGAGATAGATGCTGTCGCTAATGACACAAAAGCAAGCAACAAACAGAAAAAATGCAAATAAAACAAAGACGTAAGTTTCGGTTGTGTGATAATTTTATTCTCTCTCGCTCTCTCTCTCTCTCATCTCTCTTCGTACTCCCAGTCTCGATCTCCTCTCTACCTCTCCTCATCTCTCTCTCTCATCTCTCTTCTCTCTCTCTCTCTCTCTCTCTTTGTCATAAAAGAAAGAAAAATTGCCATTTCATTGTCTTTGTCTCTCTCTCGCGCCGTCTGTCTGTCCTGTCCTGTCTGTCTCTCTCTCAGTGTATGTTTCTCTCCTCTCTCTCTCTCTCTCTCTCTCTCTCTCTCTTTCTTCTCACACACAACAAACACATCACACGACAGACACACACATACACACACACAAAGAACCTAAAATTTTGAGTTATGAGTTTTTTTCATACTCTCAAACAAGACAACAAAAATATGTACACGTAGCATGCCGAGGCGATGGTTGGCAATGACATGAAGAAATCCTGACATGAAATCCACGAACACCACCGAAACTATCTCGTATCTTTCTAAAAAATAAATAAGAGAGAGAGTCAGTTCATAAACTTCAGGCCAGAAAGGTTATTTCCTACCAATTAGTATCAGAGACGCGATCAAAAGGTGTGTGTGGGGGGGGGGGGGGGGGGGGAGGGGGCGGGACAAGGGCCAAGAAAATTGTGAAAGGGGGGTGGGGTGATGAGAGTAGAGAATGGTTAAGGTGGACACTATTTATCAGGAAAAAAGTCCGCAGACATTGAAGAGATTTATTCTGATTTGTGTCAGCGTTCTTTTTTAAGATTATTTGCTTGTAAAGAAATATGCTGTCAACAGTTTTTGTTAAGACGAGTCAAAGACGTTTTTGGTCTTTTACATCATTTATCTTCAAAGGCATGTTTTCATACATCTTGACAAACAACTTCTCCTAATCTTCTCTTTACTGTCTTTCAACCTAACTTCAAAATAGATGCTCTACCTCGAAATAAGCTGTTGCATGTTTTTACGTTTGTAGTAAGACATCACTTGGAGCCTGGTTCAACTAGCTCCAAACGCTATGGCCACACACTTCAGTACAGTCAGTGCCCCGAGAACTTCACACAGAGTTAAGGGGAAAGTGGTTCATAGCAACCGGCTGCCACTTGCCATTTTTCAAAATTCTGTCATCCCCCGAACTCGGCATGTGGCTACCTAAGCTGGAGGGACCGTCACAGACACAAAAACCTCACCATTGGTGAACTTCGGAGCTCTTGCCGATAAACGAGAAAATAGTCTGTCAGAGGCATAGACATGGCCCAGTGAGACGATGGATGCAGTTGTGCTTTAGTTTCCTAGTGGCTCCTTTCTCCGCCATTACTCACCTATCCGGTAGTCCCATGGACCGTGGGGCCAACAAAGAAGATTTTACAGCCAGCTTCCTCCACTCCTCGCGGTCCTCCGCGTTCCTTTTTTTTTATTTACCATACATTAACCTGTTCATAAGATGAGGATTTTTTTGTCACTCAATAATGTACGTTGCGCCTTTTTGATATCAGTTGTTTTTTTTTTTTTTTTTTTTTTTTTTTGATATCAGTTTAGGTTTCCTTGATGTGTTCAAGAAAGAATCTTTCATATGCGTTACGCCAGATCTGCCCTTGAGCCATGTATGTTTTGTATTGCCATGTCAGTCGTGCAAGACTAATGGCTTTGTACTTGATATTACTTGATTAATTAGGGGACGGGATAGCTCAGTGGTCGGAGCACCCGCTTTCCCCCAGTCAGGTTAAGCAGCGTCGAGCGTGGTTACCACTGGGATGGGTGACCGTTTGCGCGCCTTGGCTTCAGTACAGTCCCCTAGTTCACCCAGCTGTAAATAGGTACCTGCCTCTTTAGGGTCAAGGAAGGTAAAGCAGCAAGGGAGGAGATGGGAGCCGCCCTCAATGTGACTGGCTCCTTGCGAAGTTGAGGCTCTGACGCCTCGCACCCTCTAACGGCCTTATATGTTTAATGGCCAACCTTTACCTTTACCTTTACCTTCCTTGATTAACTCATATATCCCAAGCAGAGTGAACCAAATGATTGAACGTCGCTTGCAGCACGATAAGAGCTGTTAGCCTTTTTGCTCTGAATGATGTAAGATAATATCATAGTTATTTTAACACGCTTTTCTTTCTTTCATTTCTGAAAACAACTTTCCAGCTAAGACATCATCAGAAGAAAAGTGTCAAATATTTTATAATATACTGAAAACGTCTATGCTTATGCTCCAAATTTTGAAGTTTGCATTTTTCTCTCCTTCAGTCCTCTGGTTTGGAAGGGGGTCTTTTGAGGAGATGACATCACTTGCGATGTTTTCCATATGCGACACCCCACATATACCCAATCTACGTAGTAGACACCTGAATAACCGTACAAGCCAACGCTGATGATGGGTGCTCAACAATAACATAAATTTCAAATAAAAAGATATATCTATTGATCAGTAAGGAAGACACAGGGTTCATTTACATATTTCCCACAAGACATAATCATCCATCTCTAGTATACAAATTAAAGTGTCCTTTTTTTATTTTCTACACTCACCGATTCTTTAGAGTAGCTACAGAGTGTTAAACGTATATAGTTGATAATCTGCATACATAATTCATGAGGAAGTGTAAAGCACCAGCAAATCTGCAAGTGAGTTAAGCTGGGGATTTGTAAAAACTCTCCCTTGAACTGCTCCGCATCGCCTGCAGATTTGAGACGAAGACCTGCCAATTCAGGTCAATGAATGATCGGCAGAGGTCCGACTCGCTACTGCAGGCCTGGTCACACTCCGCGCGCTGACCAGACATCGCCAGCGTTGTGTTTTGTTACCACAATCCTACCATTTACAAACCCAAGCATTTTTAAAAATATATGTCATCATTTCCTTTTCCTTTTTCTTGTGTCATTACAAACACGATTCCTGTATCCGCTCTAGAGCAGTTAAGCTCTTTCATATATCACAAGGGACGGGATGCCCAGTGGTTCAAAACATTGCGCTCGCAATCTGACGACCCAGTTCCGATTCCCGTTCAAGGGGATATTTTTCCCCTGGAGTTAACATCATGCAGACTCCACTTGCCCAAAATAGTCCCTTCGGATGAGACTAAAACCGAAGGGCCCGAGTGCGAACTCACGAGAACATCTGGCGCACACGTTACATACCTGTTCCGCTTTTCGGTAAGAGTAGGCCATTGTGTGCCGGTGATAACAGATGACAGAAATCCACAAAACCGCATACACACGGGACTGATGTAAAAAAAAAGCACATAAGTGCATAATCCATTATCCTCGATATAAAAGAATAAAAAAAATAGAATAAATAAAAATCTCTACTTTCCGTTCTGTATTTCCTCCATTAAAAAACAGGGATTGTCTTCAATGTTGCCCACTGACACTAACCCTTCAGTACATCAGTTTAGTGGTCCCATGAAATGCCTGTGATGTGGTTCCTAATGGACGTTGATTAGCACAAGTTTTAGAACTTTGAGCTGGCAATCGTGACCACACGAGTCTGCTCCGCTTATTGCACTGGAGTTAACACCGAGTAACACCTCCCCCTCCACCCCCTCGCCCTTTCCCGCCGTTGACACTCCTTCAGAAGAGACTAATCACCGAAGTCCTATGTACGAACGAACGCGGAACACGAATGCCTACACGTTAGGAACCCATTCCGCTTTTCGAAAGACAAACCATAGCTAGATGGCAGAAACGGACTACACTTTTTTTTAATGCGTGCACACTGTTTCTGTTTAGGCAACTTCCCGGAATACCTCATGCAGCTAACCTTCAAGGAGGGCAAACGGCTCCACACACAAAATGTCCCATCACTGGTGAAGCTCGAGCCTTAGTTTGACGAACGAAAATCAGTAATATAGTCCATGTCTTTTTGACAACAAACAGACCATTCGTCTCCTATCCTACAGTCACTTTTACAAGTCATGGAGGTTTTGTGTTTTCAGTGTGTTTTCTTCAGGAACGATGGA
Source organism: Rapana venosa (assembly GCA_028751875.1). Classification (NCBI taxonomy): domain Eukaryota; kingdom Metazoa; phylum Mollusca; class Gastropoda; order Neogastropoda; family Muricidae; genus Rapana; species Rapana venosa. The sequence goes on along the minus strand of CM054150.1, from coordinate 53,993,459 downwards.
AATCAAAGGCAACATCTTCCTAACAGCTCTTGTCATATCCCTGCAACACAAATGAGCACACGCACAAAACATACCAAATAGTTCCCCAAAGTATGTGCTATTTGTTATTAGATCACGCGTATGGCAACACCGGCGATTCCTCACTGAAACTCCCACTTTCTTGTGTCAGGCTCTACAGATACAGCTTCAGAGGCTGTAATCATGGGATAACACAACACGGCTGGCTTGGCACGTGAGCGGCTGAGTTTTCACTGGTACTTACTCCTACACCTTTTTGTCGATGGTTTTGGTCCTTGTGACCTCGCAGTCTGCAGTCCTTCCCCCACTCTCCCCTTTTGACGTCAGCTATCTTGGCGAGGCATCCACCGTGCAAACACTTGTTTCAGCGCTTCTTGCCAAGTGGCTGCTGGTACCTTCTAAAGCCCCCTTACTCACGAAGCCCACTGCTGTCATGTAGGCTAAAGTCGGTGTGTCCTCAGAACTGTGACTGCTTTCTGAGAGAGTCGCTACTCACTGCCGACAGTGGCTGCAGCAAAGTTGTGGCCCTGCCATCTTGTGGCAGACAGGTGGATCTGACGTCATCCCGGCCCATGTTCAGGGACATACGGCGGCCATTCTAGGTCAGAGGTTGTGTCCACTGGTCCGCACAGACGTGCCTTGACGTAATCCGGGATCTGTTTATCCGGCGTAAAGACTGGAACGGCAAGTATGCTGGTTCCAGTCCTGTGGTGCTGCTGTTCAAATCTAGAGTAGGAGAGTTGCCTGGTACAGGGTCCACCTCGGCTGTGGCCAGTGAGAGTGTGTGAAGAAGAAAACATCCAGTAGATCAGCAGACAGGACAAGGACTTGGGGCAGTGTTGCCTGCTGTGGGTCATTACATGGGGGGATTTTCTGTTCCAAAGTGTCCGCCCTCGGTGTAGTTACGATGGCCAGTTGTTTTCCTCTCTACACATCTGCCACGTTGCAGTCTGTCAGAGCATCTCCAGCTCGGACGGTTCAGGAATTGTCGTTGCTCATCACGGGGATGACCTCCACCCTTCCACAACTCCCACTTTCCTAAAGACAAAGACTCTGGGGTTCTGCAGCATGGCGATATTCGCTGAGAGGAACGGTGATTGGTTTTAGTAGCAGCTGTTTCCACACCATGCTGCAGCTCCGCTTGTGTTTTCCTGCTGTGTGGGAGGACAGGTTGATCCGGACTCTGTGAACTGAGAGCTGTGTAGCGTTCTTCTCCTCCTGGCTTCTCTCAGTGTGGGGACAGCAGACCTGATTACGAGGCCTGGCAGCCACTCCTCCTTTGGCACCTGCAGTTTTCCTCCACCTGATCCGGGTTCTCTTGCTGGTGTTCAGGAAACTTCCACCTTGCACTGTGGCCAAAGTTGTTCGTCTGAACTTCTTGTCTTCCTGCAGGCAGTCACCTTCTTCTTTGTGAATAGAAGTTTCATGAACCTGAGGAGACTGGACAATACTGGTCCTCCTTCCAAACATAAGGCTTTCGACTGCGTTTCCACGTCATCTGACCATTCCACATTTTTTCTTCTGTCGTTGAATGTTTCTCTTTGCCATTTAACACGTTTGGTGAACGACCATCTGTTTCTCAGCTGCTCTGACATCACTGCTGTGTGGGCAGTTTTCTTTTGAATTTTTCCCTTCTCCAGCAGGGGATGTGTTTATCCTCTTCTTCTTCCCTTTTTCTCAACTTTTTTTTTTCGGAGCGGTGAAGTTGCGTTTGGGTTCTCTGTGGTTGACTGTGTGTTTGGGATACATTGGCGCTAGCCGGTTTTTTTTGTGCCGAGTCCATGTCAGAATTTTTTCTGAGTTCTCTTTTCTTTCTCCTCTTTTGGATACATGGGGGGTCGGTAATACAGACTTCCTTTCCATTTGGTCTTAATTTTCCCGGTTTCTGCTTTCTTGCCTTTGGTTTTTTTTTCTCTTTGGGGTTCTTGGTTTTCACCCAACGCTTTGGAAAACCACAAAATTTCCATCTGCATGCTTTAAAAAAGAACCGGGTTTTTCCTTGTTGATCTTTTTTTTTGTTTCACATTCTCTTCTTTTTTTTACCTGGTGCTTTGCTGCGTGTATCTGTTCACTTTTTCCTCGAAGATCTGGCGGCACTCCCCATCAGAAAAAGGGAAAAAAGTATTCGACAAACTTATTTTTTTTTGAGGGGCTGGAACTTCTTTTTGTAAGCGCTGGGTTGGGTGACACTGGGGGTGTTGGGGGTGTGACGCTCTTACAACAACCTCCTTCAGTGCCGCCCCTCTTTTTTTCTTTTTTTTTTTTTCCTTTCCCTTGAGGGCTGTTTCCCCGACGCGGTTGTCTTGCCGGACACTGCACTTGGACACTGTCTTCTGTCCGCTGCTGGGGCCCCCTTTTGAAGGGAGAACCCAGCCCGTACAGCACCTGAAACGTCCACCTCACGTCTCCTTCTGCCTCTGCCCTTCGTTTCCTTCTGACGCCCCGTTTTTGCCGGAGAGTGTCGCTTTTACTCCGTGTTGTTGTGCAGGGGACACCCTCTCCTGGGTCTTTCCTTCCTCCCTCTTCCCCTTTTTCTTCTGGTTTAAAATCTACGGCCCCCCTCCCCTCCTCCTTCATCCCCCCCCCGTCCGATCCTTTTTTTTCCCCTTCACAACCAAAATTTCCCAAAAGGCACTTTTCCCTTCCCTTTTCTGCGAAATTTTTTTTTTATCTTAAAATTTACCTCGGTCTCTTCCGGGGTTTTTTTTTGTTTTCTTACTTCTTTTTTTCTCCCTTAAAATTATGCTATTTTTAAATTATTTCCTTCTTCTTTTTTTCTTTAAAACTGCCTTTTTCTTCTGTTTTTTCCCGCCCTCCCTTCTTCTCTCTCTCTCTCTTCTCTCTCTCCCCTCTCCCTCTTTTCTCTTCTCTCTCTTTCTCTCTCTCTCTCTCCAAAACAACATACATAAACAATAAAAATTTAAAATATATATAATAAAATTAATATAATATATATATACATACATACATACATAATAAATTTTATAATATAAAATAATATTTATTTATATTATATATATATATATCGGTGTGCTTGTGTGTGTAATTTTCCTTTTAACCCCCACCTTATAAAAAATCCAAAGACACAAAAACAAAGGCCCAAAACAAAATTTTTTCCTCTCAACCTCCTTAATTTCCCCTTCATCCACCCCAAGATCCGCCATCCAAATTGACCCTTTACTTTGCTTAGGTGTTGGGGGGGGGGTAAAAACGGGGTTTTAGAACATTGCGCTCGAAATCTGACCCGGGTTCATTCCCGCTCAAGGGATTTTTTTTCCCCGGAGTTAACATCATGCGCCCCACTCTACCCTTCAGCCCTTCGGGGGGACTTAAACCAAAGCTCCGTGGCGAAAGACGCATAACATCTTGCACACCCTTTTTTTTTTCTAAAGGGGGCCCTTGTGGGGGGGAACTGAAAAATGACAAAAGACAACCGGGAAAAAAGAAAAAAGAACGGCAATTAAATTTTTAAAAAAATTTTAAAAAAAAAAAAAAAAAAAACAAACACGGAAACAACGGAACCCTTGGAACCCCGTTTTTTTTTTGCCCTTTTTTTTTTTTTTTTGGGTTTTTTTTTTTTTTTTTTTTTTTTTTTTTTTTTTTTTTTTTTTTTTTTTTTTTCCCCCCTTTTCCTTTTTTTTTAAAAAAAATATTTTTTTTTTTTTTTTTTTTTTTTTTTTTTTTTGGATTTTTATTATTAAAATTTTTTTAATAAAAATAATATTTTTTGGGGGGGGGGGGTGTTTATTTTTTTTTTTTTTTTTTTGTTTTTTTTTTTTTTTGTTTCCCTCTTTTGAAAAAGTTTTTCTTTCTCTCTCTAAAACTTTTCTTTTCTAATCTAAAAAAAAAACAAATTCATAAAATTTAAAACAAAATTTTTTTTTTTCTTTTTTTTTCTCCCCCCCTTACCTTTTCCAAAAACCCCTTTGGCCGGTTTTCAGGGTAAAAACTGGTTTTAATTTCCCATTTCCCCCCCATCATCCTCCACTCCCCCCTCCCCCTACCCACCCCCCCCTCCCTCCCTTTTCCCCCTAATTTTATAGGGTGGGGCTCCCCGGGGGCCCCCCCCAGGTATCCCGAACCCTTTCCAAACCCCCTCTTTACCTTGCCATCTTCCACCTTCTCAAATTTCCTTCCCCCTTTTCCTTGGGG
>CM054150.1:53981129-53988789 GCA_028751875.1 Rapana venosa | reverse complement strand
CCCCCAAACCCAACAAAAGTCCCCCAAAAGGAAATGACTCCGCAGCTGGGGAGATGGCCTTTACTTTTCCCCCCTTCCCCTTTTGTCCCCTCCCCACTTCCCTCCTCCCCCTTCCCTCCCTCTTTTCCTCCTCCTCCTCCCTCCGCCGCCTTTTTTTCTTCTCCACTAGTTTCCGCCGGGAAGAGAAAGCAAAAAAAGCCAGCAGGGCAGACGTAAATTTTACTTCCCTTTCTAGAAGGCGTCTTTCCCCCTTTTAAAAATTATTCCGTTGTGCTTTTTGTCCGAAGCTTTGAAAAAGGGAAAAAAAGAGGCCTTGCCCAAATATAATCTTTGAACTTACTGATTTGCTGGGTTACTGACTGATTGATGATTGCCCTGACTGATGATTGGTCGATATTGAATTAAGGGAATCTTTTGATCGAAGATTTAAAATCCCTTTGATTGGGGAATTTAGATTGTTTACTTTTGATCTCATTGATTCTCAACCCATACAAAAACTCGCATCTAGGTTCTTCACCCCAACCCAAAAGCAAAACACCCCCCAGACTGCTCGATCTCTGCCCTTCTCTATCTTCTCTCCTCTTTATAGTTCCTAGCCTAGGGTGGGTTACTTGTAGTAGAAGACGTACGAACTAAGAGCTGTCAACTTCGAGGGATAGCAATTGCTTCAGACGAGCCCAGATTCATTATTTGATCTTGATTGAGCGAGGTGGGTGACAGACTGATTTTTTTTTTTTTGTTTGTTTTCTTTTTTGTCTCTTTTTTCTTTATTTTTTTTTAGGGGGTTGGATGTAAAAAAATGGGTGTTTTCATTCTCGAAAAAAGATTTTCTTGTCCAGTGGGTTTTAATTAACCACATTGATTTGATCTTACCCTGGTATAACAAACATCAGTAACCACGCCCTCTGCATTGTTGAAAAAACAATTTGCTTAAAGCATCAGCTTGGTTTAAATATGTATCTCCACATCGTTTTCATGTGCAATTTCAGAATTTTAAGACGAATTTCACATGTTTGGCGACAAACATGTTTTGCAGGTTTCCTTTTTTTTAAATCTGTTTGCGCTGCATTTTAAGAAAGAGAAAAAGGGCAAGAACATGAATTGTATTCGTATCTTCCTGTTTCTTTTTCTTATATTCCATATTTCATGCACTAACAAACATGACAGAATAATTGATGACTTTTGAATGAGTAGAAAATTCGTGCACTGTTGTATTTCTTTTTTTGAAAATGTGTTAATGCATAATGAGCAAAAGCGACAAAATAGGACAAGAAATTCAGAAACATTACCTAAAGGTGTGCGTGGGAAACATGCATGTAGAATAATCATGACACATGCATGCATACACAAGCATACACAAAATGGACAAGTACAACATCCCAAGACAAAATGATAAGTGAAAATCTGAAAGAGACAAACAGACAGACAAACAGACAGACAATCAGACAGACAGGGACAGAGACATAGAGAGACAGTGGGAGAAGATGCTGTCGCTAATGACTCAAAAGCAAGCACAAACAGAAAAAATGCAAATAAAACAAAGACGTAAGTTTCGGTTTGTGATAATTTTATTCTCTCTCTCTCTCTCTCTCTCTCTCTCTCTCTCCCCTCACTCTCTCTCCTCCCCATCATCTCTCTCTCTCTCCTCTCTCCTCTCTCTCCTCTCTCATCTCTCTCCTCTCTCTCTCATCTCTTGTCATAAAGAAAAAAGAATTTGCCATTGTCATTGTCATTGTCTCTCTCTCGCGCTTTATCTGTCTGCTCTGTCTGTCCTCTCTCTCATTGTATGTCTCTCCCTCCTCCTCTCGTCTCCCCTCTCTCCTCTCTCTCTCTCCTCTCTCTCTTTCTCACACACACACACACACACACAGACACCACATACACACACACAAAGAAGCTAATTTTGTTATGAGTTTTTTCATCTCTCAAACAAGACAGACATGAAAATATGTACACGTAGCAGGCCGAGGCCGATGTTGCAATGACATGAAGAAATCCTGACATGAAATACACGAACACACACGAAACTATCTCGTAATCTTTCTAAAAAATAATAAGAGAGAGTCAGTCAATAAACTTCAGGCCAAAGGTTATTTCCCTACCAATTAGTAATCAGAGACGCGATCAAAAGGTGGTGTGGGGGGGGGGGAGGGGGCGGGACAAGGGCCAAGAAATTGTGAAAGGGGGTGGGGGTGATGAGTAAGAGCAATGGTTAAGGGACACTTTCTCAGAAAAAAGTCCGCAGACATTAAAGATTTATTCCTGATTTGTCAGCGTCTTTTTAAGATTAATTTGCTGTAAGGAAATACGTCAACACTTTTGTAAGACGATCCAAAAACGTTATTTGGTCTTTTACATCATTTATCTTCAAAGGCATGTTTCAACAATCTAGACAAAACAACTTCTCCTAATCTTCTCTTTACTGTCTTTCAACCTAACTTCAAAATAGATGCCTACCTCGAAATAAGCGTGCATTTATACGTATTGAAGAAGACATCACTGGACACCTTTTCAACTAGCTCCAACACGCTATGAGCCCACACACTTCAGTACAGTCCATGCCCCGAGAAACTCACACAGATTATAGGGAAAAGTGGTTTTTCATAGCCAACTCCTGCACTTGCTTTTTTTCAAACATTCGGTCACCCCCCCCGAATTTCGGCATGGGGTTTACCAAAGTTTGGAGGGACCGTCAAAGACACAAAAACCTCCCCAAATTTTTGAACTTTCGGACCCCTTTTTTTGCCAAAAAACGAAAAATGGGTCTGTCGAGGCATAGACAGGGGCCCAGTGAGACGATGGATGCAGTTTTTTTTGCTTTAGTTTCCCCCATGGCTCCTTTCTCCGCCATTTTCTCACCTATCCGGTAGTCCCTTGGAAACCCTGGGGGGCCCAAAAAAGAAAAATTTTACAGCCAGCTTCCTCCACTCCCGCGGGCCTTTCCCCGTTCCTTTTTTTTTTTTTTTACCATACAATTTAAACCCGTTCAAAAGATGAGGGTTTTTTTTTCCTCAATAATGTACGTTTGGGGTTCCTTTTTGGGTATCAGTTTGGGAGGGTTTTCCCTTTATTTTTTTCAAGAAAGAAACTTTCTATGCCGTTAAAGCCAGATCTGGGGGCCTTTAGCCTTTTATTTTTTTTTGGGGCCCCCTGGGCAGTCGTGCAAGACTAAAAGGCTTTGTAAATTTTATAAACTTGATTAATTTGGGGACGGGATACTTTAGTGGTCGGAGCACACCCCTTTTTCCCCCCCCCCGCCCGGTTTAAACAGCTCCCCGGGGTGGTTCCACTGGGATGGGTGACCGTTTGTGCGCCTTGGCTTCAGTACAGTCCCCTAGTTCACCCAGCTGTAAATAGGTACCTGCCTCTTTAGGGTCAAGGAAGGTAAAGCAGCAAGGGAGAGGAGATGGGAGCCGCCCTCAATGTGCTGGCTCCTTGCGAAGTTGAGGTCTCTGACGCCTCGCTCTCCCTACGGCCTTATAGGTTATGGGACACCTTTACCTTTACCTTTACCTTACTTGATTAACTCATATATCCCAAGCAGTGTGAGACAAATGTTGATCGTCGCTGCAGCACGATAAGAGCTGTTAGCCTTTATTGCTCTGAATGAATGTAAGATAGATATTATAGTTATTTAACACGCTTTTCTTTTCTTTCTTTTTCTGAATAACTACTTGTCCAGCTAAGACAACATCAGAAGAAAAGTGTCAAATATTTTATAATATACTGAAAACGTCTATGCTTATGCTCCAATTTGAAGTTGCTTTTTTCTCCTTCAGTCTCTGGTTTGGAAGGGGGTCTTTTGAGGAGATGACATCACTTGCGATGTTTTCCATATGCGACACCCCACATATACCCAATCTACGTAGTAGACACCTGAATAACCGTACAAGCCAACGCTGATGATGGGTGCTCAACAATAACATAAATTTCAAATAAAAAGATATATCTAATGATCAGTAAGGAAGACACAGGGTTCATTACATAGTTTCCCACAGACTATATGCCATCCCTCGTCTGTATACAAATAAAGTGTCCTTTTTTTATTTTCTACACTCCCGATTCTTTAGAGTAGCACAAGATGTTAAACTAATATATTGATATCTGCATACATAATTCATGAGCAGTGTAAAGCACCAGCAAATCTGCAAGTGAGGTTAAGCGTGGTTTGTAAAAACCTCCTTGAACTGCTCCGCATTCGCCTGCAATTTGAACTGAAGACCGGCCACTTCAGGGTCCTAAGGATGACGGCAGAGGTCCTTCGGATGAGACTATAAACCGAGGCCCCGTGTGCGAACGCACGCAGAACATCTTGCGCACACGTTACATCCTGTTCCGCTTTTCGTAAGAGTAGGCCATTGTGTGCCGGTGATAACAGATGACAGAATTCACAAAACCGCATACACACGGGGACTGGATGTAAAAAAGCACATAAGTGCTTATTCCATTATCCTCGATATAAAAGAATAAAATAAATAGAATAAATAAATATCTCTACTTTCCGTTCTGTTTTCTCCATTTAAAAACAGGGATTGTCTTCAATGTTGCTCCTCTGACACTAACCCTTCAGTACATCAGTGTAGTGGTCCTCTTGAATTGCCTGTGATGTGTTCCTATGGGGACGTGATAGCACAAGTGTTAGAACTTTGAGCTGGCAATCTGACAACACGAGTCTGCTCCGCTTTTGCACTGGAGTTAACACCAGTATCAACTCCACTTCCACCCCTATCGCCCTTTCCCGCCGTTGATACTCCTTCAGAAGAGACTGTAAACCGAAGTCCTGTGTACGAACGAACGCGGAACACGATGCGTACACGTTTGGAACCCATTCCGCTTTTCGAAAGAGCAAACCATAGCTAGATGGCAGAAACGGACTACACTTTTTTTAATGCGTGCACACTGGTTTCTGTTTAGGCAACCTTCCCGAAGACCTCATGCAGCTACCTTCAAGGAGGGCAAACGGCTCCACACACAAAATGTCATCACTGGTGAAGCTCGGAGCCTTAGTTAACGAACGGAAAACAGTAATATAGTCCATGGCTTTGAACAACAAACAGACCAGTCGTCTCCTATCCTACAGTCACTTTTACAAGTCATGGAGGTTTTGTGTTTCAGTGTGTTTTCTTCCAGGGACGATTGGAAATCAAAGGCAACTTCTTCCTAACAGCTTGTCATCCCTGCAACACAAATGAGCACACGCACAAAACATACCAAATATTCCCCAAAGTATGTTGCTATTTTTTAGATCACGCGGTATGGCAACACAGGCGATTCACTCACTGAAACTCCCACGTTTCTTGTGGCTGGCTCTACAGATACAGCTTCAGAGGCTGTAATCATGGGATAACACACGGCTGGCTTGGCACAGGGAGCGGCAGAGTTTTCACTGGTACTTACTCCTACACTTTTTGTCGATGGTTTTGTCCTTGTGACCTCGCAGTCTGCAGTCCTTCCCCCTCTCCCCTTTGACGTCAGCATCTTGGCGAGGCATCCACCGTGCACACTTGTTCAGCGCTTCTTGCCAAGGTGCTGCTGGTACCTTCTAAAGCCCCCTTCTCAGCGAAGCCCACTGCTGTCATGTAGGCTAAAGTCGGTGTGTACACAGAACTGTGACTGCTTTCTGAGAGAGTCGCTATCTCACTGCCGACAGTGGCTGCAGCAGAGTTGTGGGCCCTGCCATCTTGTGCATGACAGGTGGAGCTGACGTCATCCGGCATGTAAGGGACATCACGCGCCATCTTGGTCAGAGGGTTGTGTCCACTGGTCCGCACTGACGTGCCATGACGTAATCCGGGGATCTGTTATCCGGTGTAAAGAACGGCATGGATGCGGGTGTCTGTGGTGTTGCTGGTTCAAATCTAGAGTAGGAGAGTTGCCTGGTGAGGGGTCCACCTCGGCTGTGGCCAGTGGAGAGGTGTGTGAAGAAGAAAACATCCAGTAGGAGTCTGCAGAAGGACAGGACTTGGGGCAGTGTTGCCTGCTGTGGGGTCATTACATGGGGGGATTTCTGTTCCAAAGTGTCCGCCCTCGGTGTAGTTACGATGGCCAGTGGGTTCTCTACACATCTGCCCACGTTGCAGTCTGTCAGAGCATCTCCAGCTCTGGACGGTTCTGGAATTGTCGTTGTCTCATCACGGGGATGACCTCCACCTTCCACAACTCCCACTTTCCTGAAGACAAAGACTCTGGGGTTCTGCAGCATGGCGGATATCGCTGAGAGGAACGGGTGATTGGTTTTAGTAGCAGCTGTTTTCTCACCATGCTGCTGCTCCGCTTGTGTTTCCTGCTGTGTGGGAGGACTGGGTTGATCGACTCTGTGAACTGGAGCTGTGTGAGCGTTCCTCCTCCTGGCTTCTCTGTGTGGGGGACAGCAGCCTGGATACGAGGGCCTGGCAGCACCTGCCTCCTTTGGCACCTGCTGTTCCTCCACCTGATCCTGGGGTCTCTTGCTGGTGTTCAGGAGAACTTCCACCTTGCACTGTGGCCAAAGATGTCGTCTGTACTTCTTGTCTTCCGGCAGGCAGTCTTCCTTCTTCTGTGTGAATAGGATGGTCATGGAACCTGAGGAGACTGGGACAATACTGGGCTCCTTCCAAACATATGGCTTTCGACTGAGTTTCCACGTCATCTGACCATTCCCATTTTCTTCTTGTCGGTTGATGTTCTCTTTGCCATTTAGACACCGGTGTGTAACTATCCCTCTGTTTCTCAGCTGCTCTGACATCACTGGGTGTGGGGGCATGTTTTCTTTGAAGTTTTTCTTCTCCAGCAGCCGGGATGTGTATTAGCTCCTCGTTCTTCTTCGCCTGTGCTCGACTCTGCTTTTCGGAGCGGTGAAGTTGCCCTTTGGTTCTCTGTGGTTGACTGTGTGAATTGGATACATTGAGCGCTAGCCGGTGTTTCTGTGCTGAGTCCATGATGCAGAAGTTTTCTGAGTTCTCTTTGGGTCTTTCTCCTCTTTCTGGATATCATGGGGGGTCGGTACATACAGACTTCCTTGCCATTGGTCTGAGTGTTTCCCGGTTTGCTGCTCTTGCCTTGGTTTTTACTGCTTGGGCTTCTTTGGTTGTCACCTAAGCGCTTAGGATCGTCACAGAAATTTCCCATCCTGCTATTGCTTTACAGACACCGGAATTGATTCTTGTTGATCTTTTGGTTTTGTTTCACACTTCTCTTCTTTTTGCACCTGGTGCTTTGCTGCGTGTATCTGTTCAGCTTCCTCAGAAGATCTGTGCGGCACTCCCTCATCAGAAAAGGAAGAAGAGTATTCGACGTAGCTCACTTTTGTTCGAGGTCTGAGACTTCTTCTGTGAAGCGCTGGGTTGGCTGACACTGGTGGTGTTGGTGGTGTTGACGTCTTACAACAACCTCCTCAGTGCCTGCCCCCTCTTTCTTCTTTTTCCCTTTCCCTTGCAGGGCTGTTGCCCGGACTGCTGGCTTGTCTCGCCGGACATCTGCACCTGGACACTGTCTTCTGTCCGCTGCTGGGTCCTCTTCTGGAAGGGAGAACCCAGCCACGTACAGCACCTGAAGATCGTCCACCTCACGTCTCCTTCTGCCTCTGCCCTTCGTTTCCTTCTGACGCCCCGTTTTGCCGGAGAGTGTCGCTTTGCCAGGCTCCGTGTTGTTGTGCAGGGCATGACGCCGTCTGCTGGTGGGC
>CM054150.1:53963629-53968629 GCA_028751875.1 Rapana venosa | reverse complement strand
GTTAAATCCTGTTCCGCTTTTCGGAAGAGTAGGCCATTGTGTGCCGGTGGGAACAGATGACAGAATTCACAATCCACATACACACGGGGACTGTTTGTAAAAAAGCACATAAGTGCTTATTCCATTATCCTCGATATAAAAGAATAAATAATAAATAAATAAATAAAACACTCACACACTCACACACACACTCACACACTCACACACACTCACACACACACACACACACACACACACTCTCACACACACACACACACACACACACACACACACACACGCTCACTCACACTCGGACACACACACGCTCACACACACTCACACATACACACTCACGCACAAACACTAACACACACTCACACACACACACACACTCACACACACACTCTCACACAAACACTCTCACACGCGCACAAACACTAACACACACACTCACACACACGCTCACACACACACTCACTCACACAACACAACTCCTCTCACACACGCACAAACACTAATACACACGCTCACACACACACTCACACACTCACACACACAAACAAACACACACACACTCACTCACACACACACTCTCACACACACTAACACACACACTCACGCACACACACTCACAACCCGCCCACATACCACCACCACCCAACTACCTAACACCACCCCACACACACACAAACCACCACCCAACCCCAACCCCATCCCCATCCCCACCCCCAACCCCAACCACCCACAACCCCCCAACAACAACACAATACAACCCCCCAACAACAACACAATACAACCCCCAACAACAACACAATACAACCCCCAACAACAACACAATACAACCCCCAACAACAACACAATACAACCCCCCAACAACAACACAATACAACCCCCAACAACAGCACAATACAAACCCCCCCAACAACAACACAATACAACCCCCAACAACAACATAATACAACCCCCCAACAACAACACAATATAACCCCCCAACAACAACACAATACAACCCCCAACAACAACACAATACAACCCCCAACAACAACACAATACAACCCCCAACAACAACACAATACGACCCCCAACAACAACACAATACAACCCCCAACAACAACACAATACAACCCCTAACAACAACGCAATACAACCCCCACAACAACACACATACAACCCCCCAACAACAACACAATACAACCCCCAACAACAACACAATACAACCCCCCAACAACAAACAATACAACACAATACAACCCCCAACAACAACATAATACAACCCCCCCAACAACAACACAATACAACCCCCAACAACAACACAATACACCAACAACACCAACCCCAACAACAACACAATACAACCCCAACCCCCCCCCCAACAACAACACAATACAACCCCAACAACAACCCCCCCCACAACAACAAATACAACCCCCAACAACAACACAATACAACCCCCAACAACAACACAATACAACCCCCAACAACAACACAATACAACCCCCAACACAACACAATACAACCCCCAAAAAACACACAATACCACCCCCCACAACAACAAAATACAACCCCCCAACAACAACACAATACAACCCCCCACACCCCAAAACAACACAATACAACCCCCAACAACAACACAATACAACCCCCCAAACAACAACACAATACAACCCCCAACAACAACACAAATACAACCCCCCCTCACAACAACACAATACAACCCCCAACAACAGCACAATACAACCCCCAACAACAACACAATACAACCCCCCTCACAACAACACAATACAACCCCCACAACACAAACACAACCCCCAACAACAACACAATACAACCCCCAACAACAACACAATACAACCCCCCCATCACAACAACACAATACGACCCCCAACAACAACACAATACAACCCCCAACAAAAACACAATACAACCCCCAACAACAACACAATACAGCCCCCCAACAACAACACAATACAACCCCCAACAACAACACAATACAACCCCCCCCCCCCACAACAACACAATACAACCCCCCCCCCCCCACAACACACATACAACCCCCCTCCCCTCACAACAACACAATACAACCCCCAACAACAACACAATACAACCCCCCAAAACAACACAATACAACCCCCACAACAACACAATACAACCCCCCCCCCCCACAACAACACAATACACCCCCCAACAACAACAACACAATACAACCCCCCAACAACAACACAATACAACCCCCAACAACAACACAATACAACCCTCACAACAACACAATACAACCCCCAACAACAACACAATACACCCCCAACAACAACACAATACAACCCCCCCCCCCAACAACAACATAAATACAACCCCCCCCCCAACAACAACACAATACAACCCCCCAACAACAACACAATACAACCCCCCAACCAACCAATACAACACCCCCAACACAACACAATACAACCCCCCAACAAACAACACAATACAACCCCCCAACAACAACAACACAATACAACCCCCCAACAACAGCAACACAATACAACCCCCCAACAACAGCAACTACAATACAACCCCCCCCCCTACAACAACACAATACAACCCCCCCCCCCAACAACACACAATACAACCCCCCAACAACAACACAATACAACCCCAACACAACACAATACAACCCCCAACAACACACAATACAACCCCCCCAACAACAACACAATACAACCCCAACCAACAACACAATACAACCCCCAACAACAACACAATACAACCCCCAACAACAACACAATACAACCCCCCCCCAACAACAACACAACACAATAAAACCCCCCAACAAGAGCACAATACAACCCCCAACAACAACACAATACAACCCCCAACAACAACAACACAATACAACCCCCAACAACAACAACACAATACAACCCCCAACAACAACACAATACAACCCCCCAACAACAAAAACAATACAACCCCCAACAACAACACAATACAACCCCCCAACAACAACAACACAATACAACCCCCCAACAACAACACAATACAACCCCCCCCCAACACAACAACACAACACAACCCCCAACAACAACACAATACAACCCCCCAACAACAACACAATACAACCCCCAACAACAACACAATACAACCCCCAACAACAACAATACAATACAACCCCCCAACAACAACACAATACAACCCCCCCCCCAACAACAACAACACAATACAACCCCCCAACAACAACAACACAATACAACCCCCAACAACAACAACACAATACAACCCCAACAACAACACAATACAACCCCCCAACAACAACAAAAACACAACCCCCAACAACAACAACACAATACAACCCAACAACAACAACAACACAATACAACCCCCCAACAACAACAACACAATACAACCCCCAACAACAACACAATACAACCCCCAACAACACACAATACAACCCCCCAACAACAACAAATAAAAACCCCCCCCACAACAACACAATACAACCCCCCAACAACAACACAATACAACCCCCAACAACAACACAATACAACCCCCAACAACAAAAACACAATACACCCCCCCCCCAACAACAACACAATACAACCCCCCAACAACAACAACACAATACAACCCCCAACAACAACAACACAATACAACCCCCCCCCAACAACAACACAATACAACCCCCCAACAACAACAACACAATACAACCCCCCAACAACAACAACACAATACAACCCCCACAACAACAACACAATACAACCCCCCAACAACAACAACACAATACAACCCCTCAACAACAACACAATACAACCCCCCAACACAACAACACAATACAACCCCCAACAACAACACAACACAACCCCCTACAACAACACAATACAACCCCCCCCCCAACAACAACACAATACAACCCCCCAACAACAACACAATACAACCCCCCAACAACAACACAACACAACCCCCCAACAACAACGCAATACAACCCCCAACAACAACGCAATACAACCCCCCCCCCCCCCCACAACAACACAATACAACCCCCCCCCCAACAACAACACAATACAACCCCCCTCCCCTCACAACACAATACAACCCCCCCCCCAACAACAACACAACACAACCCCCCAACAACAACAACACAACACAACCCCCCAACAACAAAACTCACCTCTAGGTCTGTCACCCTCACCTGCTGGTACACCCTCTCCACCCCTGACCCCCTCATCTTCCCCCTGGCTCTCGCAACCTGCAGGATCTGACCTTTCACCTCCTGCTCATAGAACTGTCTGGCATCGAACACCTCCACACCCTCCCTCTCCGCCTTCTCCACCTTCTTGCCTTCTTTATGTTCCACGAAAAGACACGCGTGGTATTCTTCTAGACTCAGAAGCCCTGTGTGAGCCTCAGGATCCCAGAATGCCGAAGACGAAGAGTGTTCGGGGGTGTTTTGTACCGTTCTGGATTCCTGTAGCTTCGGTTGTGAAACTTTGGTGGATGATGATCGGGTGTGGTAGGTTTTTGAGGATACGCTGCTTCGGCGTTGTTGTTGTTGTTGTTGAGGTTGTAGCGGTGAGTTGCGTTTTTTGGAGGAGGAGGGATGTGGGTAGGGTAGGGGTAGGTTGAGGGGTGTTTGGGGTGAGAAAGGGGGGGGGTTGGAGGTGTTTGACTTGATGGGGTGGTTGTTTGTGTTGTTGAAGTCGTTGTTTGTTGTTGTTGTTGTGTTGTTGTTTGTTGTTGTTGTTGTTTGTTGTTGTTGTTGTTGTTGTTGTTGACGTTGCTGGTCTGTGATTTTTCTTTAGCAGGGCTTGGGGACGTTCTGATATCTTTGAGGGATAACCGATAAGTCTGAAGAAGAAAAAGCAACAGCATCCACAATAATGATAATAATAATAATAATAATGATAATAATAATAATAATAATAGCAACACGAAGACAGAGAAAGGGAAAACTCGAGGGAAGGAAGTTCGGAATAAGGAGGGGAAAAAAGAAAAGAACGAGAAGAGAGGAAAGAAAAAGGGGAGACAAGCAGCCAGAAAGACAGACA
>CM054150.1:53948629-53958629 GCA_028751875.1 Rapana venosa | reverse complement strand
CCCTCTCCCCTTCCTCTCTCCTACCCGGGGTGGGTAGCGGTAAGACTTCTTGCAAAGCTTTGCGGGTTCGTTTACTATGTTCTGAGGGATTCGTTTTCTGGAAATTCACCGCCATCGCTAAAGATGGGTCTTTGTTTCGGTGTTGTGGAGGTCTTGAAACCTCTTCAGGGGAGGTTGGGGGTGTTCTTTTGAGTCCCTCTTGGTGGTTCTTGGGAGCTTCGTCGAGGTCAGATCGAAGATGTCTTCGGGATTGTTGGCTAAAGAGTGACAGCAGGCGTTTCCTTCGAAGTCAGGGACGCTGGGTGTTGTCGGGTGTTTCTCCCTTGTCGCGGGGTTGCCGTGTGTTAAGGTTGGGCTCTCTTCGGAGTTACGCTCTTGTTCTTCCTGCTGCTGTTGAGGTTGATGCTGCTGCTGTTGTTGTTGTTGTTGTTGTTGTTGTTGTTGTTGTTGTTGTTGCTGTTGGCGGCGGCGGTGGTGGTGGTGGTGTTCCTGTTGTAGCTGTTGCTGGTGTTGTTGATGCTGCTGTTGTTGCTGAAGTTTTTGCTGCTACTGTTGTTCCTGTTGTTGTTGCTGTTGCTGTTGGTGCTGTTTTTGTTGTTGCTGTTGTTGTTGCTATTGGTGTTGTTTTTGTTGTTGCTGTTGCTGTTGCAGCTGCAGCTGCTGCTGTTGTTGCTGCTGTTGTTGTTTTTGTGGCTGTGTCTGGTGGCGGGGATGTGGAGGGTGTCTGCTATAGGGAGAAGGGGGCTGAACACGATGATGTGAAGATGAAGTGTGGATAGGATGGCCAGAGTGCTTTGCAATTTCCGCTGTTTGCGGTGGTGGTGGTGTAGAGGGTGTGTTACATCTCAGGACCTGTAAACAGATTGAACAAAATAGGCTTTGTTAAAAGCACAGCGAGAAAGAAATTATTAAGCAAAGAGAGATATGGAACACAGAGATAGAGCGAGACAGAGATAGAGCGGAGACAGAGATAGAGTGGAGACAGAGATAGAGCAATACAGAGATAGAGCGAGACAGAGAAAGCGAGACAGAGATAGAGCGAGACAGAGAGCGAGACAGAGATAGAGCGGAGACAGAGATAGAGCGGAGACAGACAGAGAGCGAGACAGAGATAGAGCGAGACAGAGATAGAGCGAGACAGAGATAGAGCGAGACAGAGATAGAGCGGAGACAGAGATAGAGCGAGACAGAGATAGAGCGGAGACAGAGATAGAGCGAGACAGAGATAGAGCGGAGACAGAGATAGAGCGAGACAGAGATAGAGCGAGACAGAGATAGAGCGGAGACAGAGATAGAGCGAGACAGATATAGAGCGAGACAGAGATAGAGCGAGACAGAGATGGAGCGAGACAGAGATAGATCGAGACAGATATAGAGCGAGACAGAGATAGAACGAGACAGAGATAGAGCGGAGACAGAGATAGAGCGGAGACAGAGATAGAGCGAGACAGAGATAGAGCGAGACAGAGATAGAGCGGAGACAGAGATAGAGCGAGACAGAGATAGAGCGAGACAGAGATAGAGCGAGACAGAGATAGAGCGAGACAGAGATAGAGCGAGACAGAGATAGAGCGAGACAGAGATAGAGCGAGACAGAGATAGATCGAGACAGATATAGAGAGAGACAGAGATAGAGCGGAGACAGAGATAGAGCGAGACAGAGAAAGAGCGAGACACTGAAACAGAGAGAAAGAAGAAGGGATGCAGAGACAGAGGCACACACACACACATACACACACACACTGTAGATATTATCTCACTGACATCCAAAAGACTAGCACCCAGACCACCACTCATACACTGTTGAAAGCAAAGAGAGGGTGGAGGGGAGAGATAAAATTCCGATTGCAAAAAGGGAATCGAACCCAAGACGTTTTACGTTCTAGACAGGTTAACTACCGCTACACTACCACTGCACCCATAAAATTATGTGTGATAAAGCATATAACCTCTGTGTGTGTGTGTGTGTGTGTGTGTGTGTGTGTGTGTGTGTGTGTGTGTGTGTGTGTGTGTGTGTGTGTGTGTGTGTGGTGTGTGTGTGTGTGTGTGTGTGGGTGTGTGTGTGTGTGTGTGTGTGTGTGTGTGTGTGTGTGTGTGTGTGTGTGCGAGCGTGCGCGCGTGTGCGCGCGTGTGTTTGTGTGTATTTGAACTTGTTAAACTATTAATCATTGTTGGTTGCATGTGTAGGAGTGGAATGGATGCAAGCGCTTTGATTTGTTTGTTTTTTACAAGATATAGCGCTATATAAATTCCATTATTATTATTATTATTATTACAAAGAGTGTGCCAGCTGGAACACATGTGTGACTGGGTGCATGCCAACTTCAACACACGTGTGACTAGGTACATGCGAATTAGAACACGTTTGAGTAGGTATATGCGAACTCAAACACACATGTAACTAGGTGCGTGCGAACTCAAGCACACGTGTGACTAGGTGCATGCGAACTCAAGCAAACGTGTAACTAGGTGCATGCGCACTTTCAGGACCAAACATGGAAGGTCAGCAAGTCTGGCATCCCTCAGGGTAAAATTAAAAACTCTCTCCAGATTCCGTGTTCCTCACAGACTTCATCAGGAAGGACACGGAAAGGGGCAATAACCATTTTTCCACCTGTGTGTGTGTGTGTGTGTGTGTGTGTGTGTGTGTGTGTGTGTGTGTGTGTGTGTGTGTGTGTGTGTGTGTGTGTGCACGTGGGCAAAATTAACGGGTGAAAACAAAAACAGGCTTGATGGAGCTAACTCCAAAAACAAACATTTTCCTTCAGCAGCTGATACAATTTTTAGGACCATCTTCAAAAGAAAAAAGCCAGTGGTCGCTTATTTGTTTTGGTAATAAAAAGTGAAATAGCTTGTTTTGAAAACCGCCCGTTTCTCTGAGTGAAGGGTGATCAGTTTGTGCTTTTTAAGGTCTATTCATTCTAATGGTTGTTTTCTTGACACAACACTACACGTTTTGATATGCTACCAGAAAAGTGCTTTTGGTGGGGTTTTCTTTTAACGTTCTCCCCAAAAGTTTTCCCTATTATACTTTGTCAAAGAATGATAATTTTAAAAAATCAATTTAAAAAACGAGCTTTATTTATATAGTCCGCACTTGTTTTAATGAATTGCGTTCGACATAGGAAAAGAACAAAGTGTAATGATTTTTGCGGGGTAAGAAGAAGGAGGGAAGGAAGGAATGGAAAGGGACGAGGAAGAATGTATGAAGGAAAATGAGAGTAGCAGTAGGGTTTTTGTTCTCACAGTTGATTATCCTGCTTTGCATCGTTGGTCTTGTCTAGACATCATCCTTTCTTTTTCTTTTGTCTTCTCTTTCTTTCACTGTTTTGTTCTTTGGAGAGAGAGAGAGAGAGAGAGAGAGAGAGAGTAGAGAGAGAGAGAGAGAGAGAGAGAGGGAGAGAGAGAGGAGGGAGAGAGAGGGAGAGAGGAGAGGGTGGAGAGAGGGAGAGAGACACAAGCAAAGAGGATGGGGAAGACAAAAACACGAAAAATATGGTGTGTGTGGGTGTTTGTGTTTTGTGTTGTGTGTGTGTGTGTGCGTGCGTGCGTGTGTGTGTGTGTGTGTGTGTGTGTGTGTGTGTGTGTGTGTGTGTGTGGTGTGTGTGTGTGTGTGTGTGTGTGTGTGTGGTGTGTTGTGTGTTGTGTGTGTGTGTGTGTGCGCGCGTGTGTGTGTGTGCGTGTGTGTGTGTGTGCGTGTGTGTGTGTGTGTGTGTGCGTGTTGTGTGTGTGTGCGTGTGTGTGTGTGTGTGTGTGTGTGTGTGCGCGCGTGTGTGTGTGTGCGCGCGTGTCTGTGAGTGTGTTCTTGTCAGTGTGTTATACAAATGCAGAAATCTTCGAATTTTCTATCACAGGTCCCACTACCAAGTTGCTACACGTAAAATGCAAAGAGAGAGAAAGAAAGAGAGATCTGAGACAAACATTGCCAGAGTAATCAAAGATAACCTGGCGCCATCTGCAATCTACCCCCTCCACCTTACCTCCACCCAACTCCACCCTGAGAACCCCCACCCTTCCCCCACTACACCCCTACCCGACCTCATCCCACACCTACCCTCTCCCTGCCCCCACTCCATGAGACTTTGCAAACTGAAACCTCGACAATCCACCTAAAAAATCTTTTTGTCCCTCAAGTGGAAAGAAAGAGAGGTGGCAAGGAACAGTAAAAAATACAGAGGGGGGTAAGGTACAGAAAGAGAGGCAACAAAGAACACACAGATTAAACAGACAGAGGGGGGTAAGGTAAAGAAACAGAGGCAGAGAGAGAACACAAAGATTAAACAGACAAAGGGGGATAAGGTAAAGAAGGAGAGACAACACAGCACACAAAGATTAAACAGACAGAGGGGGATAAGGTAAAGAGAAGCAACAGAGAAACACAAAGATTAAACAGACAGAGGGGGATAAGGTAAAGAAAGACAGGCAACAGAGGACACAAAGATTAAACAGACAGAGGGGGATAAGGTAAAGAAAGACAGGCAACAGAGGACACAAAGATTAAACAGACAGAGGGGGATAAGGTAAAGAAAGAGAGGCAATAGAGAACACAAAGATTAAACAGACAAAGGGGGGTAAGGAACAGAAAGAGAGGTAGCAGAAAACACAAAGATTAAGCAGACAGAGGGGAATAAGGTAAAGAAAGAGAGGCAATAGAGAACACAAAGATTAAACAGACAGAGGGGGATAAGGTAAAGAAAGGGAGGTAACACAGGACACAAAGATTAAACAGACAGAGGGGGATAAGGTAAAGAAAGACAGGCAACAGAGGACACAAAGATTAAACAGACAGAGGGGGATAAGGTAAAGTAAGAGAGGCAATAGAGAACACAAAGATTAAACAGACAGAGGGGGATAAAGGTAGAGAAAGAGGAGAAAACAGAGAACACAAAGATTAAACAGACGGGGGGATAGGTAAAGTAAGAGAGGCAACAGAGGACACAAAGATTAAACAGACAAAGGGGGGTAAGGAACAGAAAGAGAGGTAGCAGAAAACACAAAGATTAAACAGACAGAGGTGGATAAGGTAAGAAAGAGAGGCAACAGAGGACACAAAGATTAAACAGACAGAGGGGGATAAGGTAGAGAAAGAGAGAAAACAGAGAAACACAAAGATTAAACAGACGGGGGGATAAGGTAAAGTAAGAGAGGCAACAGAGGACACAAAGATTAAACAGACAAAGGGGGGTCAGGTAAAGAAAGAGAGGCAAAAGAGAGCACAAAGATTAAACAGACAGAGGGGGAAATGAAAGAAAAGAAGGAGAGGCAACAGAGGACACAAAGATTAAGCAGACAGAGGGGGATAAGGTAAAGAAAGAGAGGCAGAGAGAGAACACAAAGATTAAACAGACAAAGGGGGGTAAGGAACAGAAAGAGAGGCAATAGGAGACACAAAGATTAAACAGACAGAGGGGGGTCAGGTAAAGAAAGAGAGGCAGAGAGAGAACACAAAGATTAAACAGACAAGGGGGGTAAGGAACAGAAAGAGAGGCAATAGAGAACACAAAGATTAAACAGACAGAGGGGGGTCAGGTAAAGAAAGAGAGCAGAGAGGAGAACACAAAGATTAAACAGACAAAGGGGGGTAAGGAACAGAAAGAGAGGCAATTAGAGAACACAAAGATTAAACAGACAGAGGGGGGTCAGGTAAAGAAAGAGAGGCAGAGAGAGAACACAAAGATTAAACAGACAGAGGGGGGATAAGGTAAAGAAAGAGAGGCAACAGAGGACACAAAGATTAAACAGACAGAGGGGGATTAAGGTAAAGAAAGAGAGGCAGAGAGAGAACACATGATTAAACAGACGAGGGGGATAAGGTAAAGAAAGACAGGCAACAGGATACAAAGATTAAACAGACAGAGAGGGGTAAGGTAAAGAAAGAGGGCAATAGAGAACACAAAGATTAAACAGACAGAGGGGGATAAGGTAGAGAAAGAGAGGAAAAACAGAAAACACAAAGATTAAACAGACGGGGGGATAAGGTAAAGAAAGAGAGGCAACAGAGGACACAAAGATTAAATAGACATAGGGGGATAAAGTATAGAAAGAGAGGTGGCAGGGGACACAAAGATTAAACAGACAGAGGAGGGGAAGGGAAAGAGAGAGAGAAACACAGAGAAACAGACAGTGACTGAGAGAGAGAGCTGGGGAGGGGGGCTGGAGGAGATGAGGAATAGATTGTACAAGTACTACTTTGTATCTTAGACATACTTAGAAAAAAATCCCCAGATTACATAACCCTCATGGACAGATAATCAGCACTTCAAAGTAATCGCCCTGTGCCCATACTATCGTTCACCATTTCATAACCAGGTCCTCAGAACAAAAGAGCGTCTATAGCGAAAAGTCATATACTGTGCAACAGAGTGGAGATGAATTAGCTCCCATTTCTGCAACGACCTGTAATCTAAAGAATACGATCAGATCAGAAGGAAATGATGCCTCTCCAGAGAGGCTGTAGAAAGTCTACATTTTCCCATGAAGGAGACAGAGTCTAGCACAATTTGCTAACGTGTCCCAATTTAGAAATATGGCGTTCCGCTCGTGCTCCTTCCGTAGGGGAGACAACTGGGACCATCCCATCATACTGTGTTTAGAGAAAAATGTCAGAAGTTCTTAAAAATAGCAGGTAAATGAGCTGGGATAAGAGAGACAGACAGACAGACAACATGGACGATATAACCCGGCAAACTTCTGACACATTTCCGGAAGTTGAGGATGCCATCTACACCAAAAGAGTACCACGCAGAGAAAATGTTTCTCGTTTTATCATTTGTGTTCATAGCAGATGTCTACCTCGTTATAAACAGACAGACAGTCAGTCATAGACACAATAGAGGCGGACATACAGACAGATATTACGCTAATCAAAACTGGAGACATGATCTTGGCCTTGAAATTGTACCAGCCTTTAACTGATGACAAAGTCAGACCATTTCACATTACAAATTACTTTTCTACAGATTGAAATCTCACACGCCTTACACTGCAATACACATTCCCAAAAAATAAAGATTTGAACATCGTATTGCAAGTGAATTGCTTTAGCTTTGAAATAGCAGTGGAGCATCTCCACTTTTTACGACAGTTACCTTTGTTTTCTTTTTAATCAGACACTAAGGAGAAAGAACTTGCTGGAGCGGAAAGTCTTCACAAACGAAGCCTCCTTCTAACAGGCACGTCACGTTTTACCCTCAGCTTCGTACATTCTATGAGGAGAGGGGGGTGGTAGACTATGTCCAGATAATATCAGCTCTGAATGCTCTTCTGCTGCTATTATTTTTAAAATTATCCGCGGAACTGTGTATGGAATCATTGAATTCAAGATGTGTGGCTCTTTTGAGGCCAAAAAAGGCTTGAAGAACGATGTCACGCCCGCTAATGTATGGTGGTATCTGTTGTCAGTCTGGAACTGTAAGCCTGAAGAAGTTCAGCAGTGTTCCTTCCACCCTATAATATCCCTCTGGAACAGTTGTCAGCTGCCTCTGCCATTGCTTTTATGGCACTGTTCTCTTCCAAATACCCAGTACAGTCTACATTTACATAAAAGTTTACATAAAAGGAAAAAACACGAAAAGTCGCATGCATATGTTCCCCAACCCCCACCCCTTCCTCCACACTGCCAGACAGACAGACAGACAGACAGGTAGGTAGGTAGGTAGGCAGATGGACGGACAGACAGACAGGTAGGTAGGTAGGTAGGTAGGCAGATGGACGGACAGACAGACAGGTAGGCAGATGGACGGACAGACAGATATCTTACCGGAAAAAAGCTGATCTAGCTTACCAGATTCCCCCAGTCTTGTACACACTCACAAACACTCGGACACAAATATTACAGTGCTTTTTTTTGCTCCTTTACATTATATTCGGTTAACAGATACACTGAACATTTTCAAGAACAGATTTCAAAAGTTGGTTACAAATCACCGATTTCAGGGTTACTCAACGTAGTTAAAACTCCGACTAAATACAGACACAGATATATGTTGAGATGAGAAATGGGTAGATAAAGGAGTGTTGCTTTGAAGACAGTTCACTAAACATAGCAGTGGTGTAAGGAAGAGATGCGGGTGGGGGAGGGGGGTAAAGGAATGGGAATGATGTAGACTTACTGTGTGCAGTCAGATTGGCCGGGCTTCGAATCCAATCCAATCCAATCCAATCCAATCAAAATTGTTAATCTTAAGAGTAGTGAAATGTGCAACAGGTGGTTATATTTTTTCTAGTGCACAAACTACTTGTTATACACTACCAGACATACTTATAAAGATGTGTGAATATGCATACTCTCATGCGCGTGCGCGCGCGCGCACACAGACGCAAATCCATGTGCGCTCACGCATGCACACACACAAGCGAGCATACACACATACGCACGTGCACGCACACATGCACACACACACACACACAAATATATACGCATGCATACACCGCGTGTATGCACGCACACACGCACGCTCACACACACACACACACACACAAACACACAAACACACACACACAAAACACACACACACAACACACACAAAGAGAGGGACAAACTGTGAGATAGAGGAAGGAACAGAGACATACAAGGGATAACCACAAGAACAAAAACACAAATAACTTAACAAGTAAATCCAAACCCCTGGAGACAGCAGTGAAAATAGAGCACAATAATTCTTCTTCTCTTCCTATCTATGGAGTGGTTGACTACAGCACACAGAAAACATCTATGGAGAACAAACCTTGTCCTGTTCCTATCTATGGAGTGATTTACTACAGCACACAGAAAACATCTATGGAGAACAATCCTTGTCCTGTTCCTATCTACGGAGTGATTGACTACAGCACAAAGAAAACATCTATGGAGAACAATCCTTGTCCTGTTCCTATCTAGGGAGTAATTGACTACAGCACAAAGAAAACATCTATGGAGAGCAATCCTTGTCCTGTTCCTATCTAGGGAGTAATTGACTACAGCATGCAGAACGTCTATAGAAAACAATGCTTTTTCTCTTCCTGTATGTGGAGTGAAGGATTAGAGGACACAGAAAAAGATCTATAGAGAACACTCCTTTTCCTGTTCGTATCTGTGTAGTGAATGACTGCAGCAGAGAAAAGATCTCTAGAGAACAATCCTTGTCCTGTTGCTATCGTTAGAGTGACTTACTACAGCACATAGAACATCTCTCTAGAGAACAATCCTTTTCCTCTACCTGTCTGGAGAGTGGTTGACTACAGCACCCAGAAAATCTATAGAAAACAATCCTTTTTCTCTTCCTGTCTGTGGAGTGAATGACTAGAGCACTCAGAAAATGAAAAGAGAACAATCCTTTTCCTCTCTCTATCTGTGGAGTGAATGAAGTGCATGGAAAATCTGTAGAGACCAATCCTTTCAACTTTTCCTGTTTCTGTCTATGGAGTGGTTGACTACAACACACAGAACATCTGTAGAGAACAATCCTTTTCCTCTTCAAATCTGTGGAGTAAATAACTACAGCACACAGGAAAACTATAGAGAACAATCCTTTTCCTCTTCATATCTGTAGAGTAAATAACTACATCACACAGAGAAAGTCTATAGAGAACAATCCTTTTCCTCTTCATATCTGTGGAGCAAATAACTACATCACACAGAGAAAGTCTATAGAGAACCATCCTTTCCCTCTTCTTACTCATGAAATGACTAACCGCACCACACAGAAAATCTATAGAGACCAGTCATTTATTTCATTTATTTCATTTCATTTATACCACTTTAAGTCACGAGATTTCTCTGCGTGAAATTCAGGCTGCTCTCCCCGGGGAGAGCACGTCGCCACAAGAGCAGCGCCACCTTTTTTTTTTTTTTTTGGTCTGCAACTGTATTTCTTTCCCTATCAGAGTGGCTTTTTTCTAAGAATTTTGCCAGGGACAACTCTCTTGTTGCTGTGGGTTCTTTTACGTGCGCTGCATAATTTTCTGTAACACACGGGACCTCGGTTTATCATCTCATCCGAAAGACTAGCGCCCAGACCAC
>CM054150.1:53933629-53943629 GCA_028751875.1 Rapana venosa | reverse complement strand
TCTGTCTGTGTTACTCTCTGTCTGTCTGTCTGTCTGTATGTCTGTCTGTCTGTCTGTCTGTCTGTCTGTCGTCTGTCTGTCTTCTCTCTCTCTCTCTTCTCTCTCACTCTTCTCTCCTCTCTCTCTCTCTCTCTCTCTCTCTTATGGTGTGGTGTGGTGTGGTGTGGTGTGAAGTCGTGTTGTGTGGTGTCGTGTGGTGTCGTGTGGTGTGATGTGCGAGGTGTGATGTGGTTAGTTATTCTTTCTAGTTAGTTATTCTTTTATATCGAAGGATATGAAATAAGTACTTATGTGCTTCTTTACATCAAGTACCCGAGTGTATGCGGTTTTGTAAATTTTGTCTTCGGTTCCCCTCGGCACACAATTGCCTACTCTTTCGAAAAGCGGAACAGGATTTAACGTGTGCGCAAGATATTCTGCGTGCGTTCACACACGGGTCCTCGGTTTATAGTCTCATCCGAAGGACTTTTGGGGAGAGTGGAGTCTGCACTGATGTTAACTCCGGGGGAAAATCTCCTTGAACGGGATTCGAACCCGGGTTGTCAAATTGCGAGTGCAATGCTCTAACCACTAGGCTTTCCTGTCCCCCTGTGATGTGGTGTGGTGTGGTGTGGGGTAGTGGGGTGTGGTGTGGTTATGTGTAGGGTGGTGTGGTGTGGCTAGGTGTGGGGTGGTGTGGGGTGGGGTGGTGTGGGGTGGTGTGGGGTGGGGTGGTGTGGGGTGGTGTGGCGTCATGTGATGTGATGTGATGTGTTGCAATGCGATATGGCAGGGTAAGGTAGGTTGAAGTAGGTTGGGTAGTTTCAGGTAGTGTGAAGCAGGGTAGGATGGGATAAGGTAGGATAGAGTAGGGTAGGACAGGGTAGGGCAGGGTAGGGTAGGGTAGGGTAGGGTAGGGTAGAGTAGCGTAAAGTAGGGTCGGGTAGACTATGGCTTTGGCTATGGCTATGGTATGGTATGGTATGGCAAGGTATGGTATGATATGGCATGGTATGGTATGGTATGGTATGGTATGGTATGGTATGGTATGGTATGGTATGGGTATGGTATGGTAAAGGTATGGTATGGTATGGTAAGGTATGGTATGGTATGGTAAGGTATGGTATGGTAAGGTATGGTATGGTAAGGTATGGTATGGTATGGTATGGTATGGTAGGTATGGTAAGGTATGGTAAGGTATGGTATGGTATGGTAGGTATGGTATGGTATGGTATGGTAGGTATGGTATGGTATGGTAGGTATGGTATGTATGGTATGGTATGGTATGTATGGTATGGTATGGTAGATAGGGTAGGATAGGGTATGTAGGGTAGGGTAGTGTATGGTATGGTATGGTGTGGTATGGTATGGTATGGTATGGATGGTATGGTATGGTATGGTGTTTTGCATTGCATGCTGTTGCAGTGTAATTCATCTAAACATCGTTCTAATCTGAACAAAAGTACTCCACAAGATGCAAGCAGGAGGCATGAAAATGCGTAATGCTGCAAGAGATTATAGAATGAATGCTCATGTATTATGAATGTAAAAACAATTTGAAACATATTTCCTGTAAGAGTACAATTTTAAAGAACACATTTAAAAGGATTACAACTGTCTGATGTAAAAAAAAAAATAATACTTCAAAAAATGTTTTGAACACTTCATACAACTTTACAAGGAAAACGTAACAATAAGTGTCGTGAATGAAAGAAAAGGATTGTTCGTGATGTTGAAAGAACAGTGTAAGCTTTGGGTAGCGAAGAATACTTCAAAGGGTGTTACAGAGAAAAATGGCAGGAAGCTGCCTTTTTCAAACTGATTTGAAAAGGAAAGGAATTCATTATCTTTTTTCAGTATGGCGCACGCACTGTCATGTTAATTATGGATGTTATGGAGTTACGGGTTTGATCTCAAATAAAGGATACAGAACCAGGAAGAACGGTAACTGCAGGTCATTGAAGAATATTCCGGGGTGCCGAAACAGTCCACTAGACTCCCGGAGAGGTGAAGGTGAAGGTGACAGAATATTCCTGCACATTGGGGTCTGTTTCTCCAATCACATTGGCACCTAAAGTACGACATAAAAATGAAAACAATCAACAGTCAATGAAAAAGTTACGAACAAAAAACATCAAGAGATATGAATGTAGTAGGTAATAAGAAGAAGAGGAAGAACTAACAGCAACAACAACAATAATAATAATAGTAGCAGCAATTACAGCAATAAGAACCCCAATATGATGATGACGACGACGACGACGATGAGTATGGTGGAGTGGCGGCGATATGAATGAAGATGATGGTGACAATGACGACAACGACTTCCTACATTCAGTTAGTGCTGCTACTGCCGCCGCTTCTTCCACTGATGTTGCTGCTGCTACTGATGATGATAATGACGATAATGTGGAGGAGGTGGGCGAGGAAGATGAGGATAATCCGATCATTGCCCAAACCACTCCTCTAAAGGAGACAACACACTAACACAGCAATCAGGGAAACCCACACAAAACGGATTGTCCACACCCCCGCCCTGTTAGTGCAAAGCTCTTCCCAAAGCTAATCCTCTTATCTAGGGCAGTGCCTTGACACCATTATCTGTTTTTATCTGGAATCAAAGACTCTGGGAATGGCTGTTTTGGATCTGGCGTTTTAAGGATGTGTCAATTTCTTGCCTAATCCGCTAATCTATTCAGGATTGTCGTACCATATCCCCCTTTTTTTAAATTATGGTATTTTGCTTCTTGCTTCCATTTTGACAAAAATTGTTACACTTCTGTCACGGAATCCTAGGAGTGACACATCAAATTTTTTTGTGTGTTAGGACGATTATTTATGTGGTGTTTCCTTCAAATTTTCAAATCTTTCTTTTATTTTTGGCGCAGATTTCTGTTTTGTTACAAGATGATTTATGGATATGCGTTGACCGAGTTGTTTATAAATGTAACTTGTTTGTGCAGGAAATGTGTGCAGAAAGTGGGCTACATAGGAGAGCCAGCAGACGGGTCAGTATAACGATGGAAGCACGGCTGTGGTTCTGTCTGTGGACCACCGTCTTGCTGACGGAAAGTGGTGACCCGCCCAACAACTCAAAGTTGCGTGTGGTCTGCAAGGACCGCGGTGGCTTGCAGTCGGCCAACTGTATCGTCTACGCAACTGCAATGTTTAGGTCATCATAGTTTGTATCCTGGCTACATCCCATGAACTCTTTTTTTTCGAGGTAAACGTGGTTTCGCTGCGTTAGAGAACGACAAGGGAAGTAATTTTAGACCGCACAGCAATAAAAGTTTGTTGCTTTGTACTGTTTGATCGTCAGTGAATCGAGAGGCTGGTCCTACTGAGTTCTTCCTCATTCTGAACGTCTTTTATTTCGAAATGAATAGCTGCAAAGGACGACTTATATTAGATGGTAACGTATTTCTTTTATAATTTAATCATTCATTATTGCTCGTTGTTTTGCGAAATGTTGTCGTCAATCGTGAATGCAGTGTTGTGGGAAGGGCATCACTGCAATAGCATAAGTAGGGAGAGGATGAACTAAGGTTGAATAATTTCTTCAAATTGATTTCGTCAGACAGTGGTAGTCAGCTCAGACAATGCGGTCGGATAACGGTAATTGCCTTTCATTAAACGGGCCCCTGAGAAGGCCCAAAAGAGTACAGTAGTCATAGGCATCAGCCCTATAGTGTTTGATCAGACACACGTTTTCTGCCCCTTACATTGCATGTTATATTCTCTGATAGAACATGCACATCTCCATCATTACGAAATATTCCATTCCTATGCAGTATAAAGCATGCTGATATTGTGATTATAGTACACGTGTCAGTGGTTTAATTATGTTGCAAGGATTTTTTAAGAGACAAAACAAATAATATAATATGTAATGTATTACTATTCATACAAACTTCTAGAACACTTTGTGGAGATAATACGAATAGTTTGCATTGCAGTCTCCAAGTTAGAAAAGGTATGAATATACAAAAGGCTTTTTTCTGTTCAGGACGATGTAATGGAGCAAAATTCGTGTTTTTTATTAAAATAATTCGTGTATTTTATGTACATATAATGGGTTCGTAATGTAGGAGAAATGCATTGAGGGTAATAAGAAATGCGTGCCTTGTGTGTCAAGTCAAGTTAAAGTGAATTTTATTCAGGGTAAAAGGTCAAGTTTACACAACTGTTCTTGTTTACCCTGCACTCACACAAAAGTATAAAAAAAAAAGTGCCTTGTAAAAGCAAACTGCAGACAATGTTAGTATATTTTGAACAGAACTAGAAATCTCTCTTCTTACCAGCCGCCATGGCGCAGTGGTTAGCGCCTTGGGTTACGGACTGGAAGGTCGCGGGTTCGAATCCCATAAGAGTCATAGGGATTTTTCGGACTCCGGCCGGCTCCTACCCAGAGTGAGTGTGCTGTGGGCTCAGTGGGAAGACTGGGACCACACAGTCGAGCTTCATCCACTTAACGGATGCGATTTTGAGAGTGTTGCTCAAATTACCTGACCAACACTGCAGGTGTCTGTATCTCTCGGGCCCGGTTGACGCCGGGATATATCATGATAGTAAGCGTAGAGTACAACCCTTTCAAGTAGTCTCAAAGCATATGCACTTCCACAGCAGCATAATTACGTCATCCTCATTGTCATTGATCATCATGCAATTAAAAAATATGCCTCTGATTCGGTGGTCCCAGTTTCTCTGGTCTCATGGTGACCTCAGATTCGGTTTGCCCATACACTTCTGTGCCTGTGGTGAGTGTGTGTCAAAGCCTTTGGGTTGGAGGTTCGCGGGGACGGTCGTTGGAGGGACGTTGTGGTGGTTGCCACCTCGGGTGGGCAACTCACTCAGTCTGGCTCCGCGACTGAGCTAATACTGTCGTTAGTAGGGGGCTTAGTAGGTGGTGTCCTGCGTATGTTAGCTCAGAACAGGCACCACTGAACACCGCCAAAGTGACCCAGCAGCAGTGCAGGGCCCCTCTGGCTGGTGGCCCCGCGGCGGCCTGATAGTGATGGGCTCCCTGTGGACCTCCGACTCTGAGGATGAGACATAACAAATCTGGGTATGGCTGTGGCGGGGGGATTGGAATGAGCGGCGTGGAACAGCAGGACGGGGGACGTCACAGAAGATGAGGCAGCAAAAAAAACAAAAAAACAAAAAAAAAAAGAAATCTCTCTTCTTCGTCATCGAACGCTCAGACAGCAAGTCCAGTGGCCCTATCAAATGCCGGGGTAAGCCAAAGGTCCCCCAGGGGTCCAATGAGCTTGTCCCTCATCGGCAGGTCAGCAGGCCAGATATCGGCCAGTCCTCAGGCTTTGGTGTGTTGAACAGGCCTGAAGAAAGTGCTCCACTGTTATGGGGGAAATTCCTAGTGCACACCGCAGAGATGTGTTCAAAAGTGTAAAACAGGACAAGAAAGCTGCCAAGTTGTGGTTGCTAACAAAGCAACAAATAAACTCCAAACAAACGGGAAAAAATCCTTTGTGTTCCAAGGAGGCATCATTGCGTAGAAAACTGCCAACGCTATAATTATTCGACGTACTAATTCTGCCCAAAATCATTAATAGATCTTTCTACAACTGCATAACCCAGCATGCTGACCACGCCTCGGGTACATGCAAGGTATTATCGTGTTGCCACAGCACAGCAAACACTGACCTTATAGATGGTATCTTTATATACCTTAGTCAACTTCAGCGAACGTGTATCTACAAAGGGAGGAGCACTCTGGGAGGTCTGCGTGTAGAGTGACACGAAGGGGTCAAAAAGGAAAACATTCACTCATAATCTAACAGGCACCGCAGAGATTTGAACTCACAACTTCAAAACAAGAAACCTTTAACCTTAACCGCTATTGCATCTGTTTCAAAAAGAAAAGCAAGGACAAACGAAGAAGAAGATAACGATAATGAAATTTTGTTTTCTGAGGGTATTAGAATAAGAACAAGACTTTTTTTTTACATCCAACCATCGGAAGAAGAACAAGAAGAACAAGAAGAACAAGAACAAGAAGAACAAGAAGAACAAGAAGAACAAGAACAAGAAGAAGTGGAACAAGAAGAAGAAGAAGGTCAGCAATAACAAGATCATGTTATTTCAATATTTCGCGAACCAAGAGGATATGATATTCATGAGCGGGATTGCTGTAGATCTTATACATATTTTTCAGACGATTTTCACTTCCTTGTGCTTTTCCTTCATATGAATAAAACATATTATAACTCTCTTTTTTCATCTCTGTCTTCCAGTGAATGCTTCTCCATATCGGTTTTTGTATTTGTCTGTCTGTCTGTCTGTCTGTCTGTGTCTGTCTGTCTGTCTGTCTGTCTGTCTCTCTCTCTCTCTCTCTCTCTCTCTCTCTCTCTCTCTCTCTCTCTCTCTCTCTCTCTCAGTCTGTCTCTCTCTGTCTGCTAGATCAGATGCACATTTTTCATACGATCTTCCTCTCCTTATTACATTGCTTCTTCGGAATAGAATAATTTTAATTCCATTTTCATTTCCTCCGTGCCGTAATTTTTATCTGTCTCTTCCGTGTTTGACTGCTCTCTCTCTCTTCTCTTTCTCTTCTCTCTCTCTCTCTCTCTCTCTCTCTCTCTCTCTCTCTCTCTCTCTCTCTCTCTCTCTCTCTCTCTCTCTCTCCTCCCCCCCCCCCTCTCTCTCTCTCTCTCTCTCTCTATCAACACACACACACACACGCGCGCTCGCGCACACACACACACACACACACACACACCCGCCCTCCCTCTCTCTCTCTCTCACTCTCTCTCACCCCTCCCCCACTCTCTCTCTCTTTCTCTCTCTCACCTTCCCTCTCTCTCTTATTCACCCTCCTCTCTCTCCTCTCTCTCTCTCTCTCTCTCTCTCTCTCTCTCTCTCTCTCTCTCTCTCTCTCTCCCTTCCCTCCCTCCTTCCCTCCTCCCTCTCTCTCACTTTCCCTCTCTCTCCCTCCTTCCCTCCTTCTCTCTCTCCCTCCCTCTCTCTCCTTCCTTCCCGCTCTCTCTCTCTCTCTCCCTCCCTCCCTCTCTCACCTTCCCCTCCTCTCACTCTCTTGTGTCAACCTTTCAATCCAGACGTTCTATCTTCAGAATCCGCAGTCCCTGTCATATTTTTTCAAGGGCTTTCTTTTCCTTCATCTGGGCCAACGCTTCTGTTCTTTATATTATTGTCTTTTCAACTTGTGGGGCAGACGTAGAATTCTCTCTCTGTCAGAAGTTCCATTTGCCACCTATAACTCTTTGAACAAAGGCAAAGGAAGAGACAGCGTTATACAAAGAAGAGGGGATGGGAAGCAGGTAGATCCTGCAAACTAGTGTCTTTTCTGCTCTTTGTTGCTGCTGCTGCTGCTGCTGCTTCTGCTGCAAAAGTAGAGAAGAGAAGGCAGCCGTCTGCCAAAACTATTTTTTGTTAAATGAAAGCATGAATAACTATGACATGCAGGGCAAAAGCATTTAAAATAAAATATAAATATATATATATATATATATATATATATATATATATATATATATATATATATATATATATATATATTTGTGTGTGTGTGTGTGTGTGTGTGTGTGTGTGTGTGTGTGTGTGTGTGTGTGTGTGTGTGTGTGTGTGTGTGTACATGTGAAAAAGAACACGAGAGTTTTTAGAGTCTGATCTTATTTTATTGTTATTTTTATTTCAGATGTCACTTTGCATTCCAAAGATGTTCCAGATGGAAACGCTCCGAACCCGCATGACCCTTCCTGGGATCAGCTTCATCCTGGAAATGTGAACGTGATCTCTGTATGCAGTTTTGTCAATGTTGTCATCCGTTCCCACCATAACACACTGGCCTACTCTTCCGAAAAGCGGAAGAGGAGGATGACATGATCGGATTATATCGATGTCAGGAGACATAGGAGCAGTGAGACAAAGAGACGGACAGGGGCACAGGGCGTTGTGACCACGTGCCCTTGTGACCACGTGCCCTTGTGACACATGCCCTTGTGACCACGTGCCCTTGTGACACATGCCCTTGTGACCACGTGCCCTTGTGACACATGCCCTTGTGACACATGCCCTTGTGACCACGTGCCCTTGTGACACATGCCCTTGTGACCACGTGCCCTTGTGACACATGCCCTTGTGACACATGCCCTTGTGACCACGTGCCCTTGTGACACATGCCCTTGTGACCACGTGCCCTTGTGACACATGCCCTTGTGACCACGTGCCCTTGTGACCACATGCCCTTGTGACCACATGCCCTTGTGACCACATGCCCTTGTGACCACATGCCCTTGTGACCATGTCTTGTTGTGACCACGTGCCGTTTTTTGATTATTTTTATTTTATTTCGAGGATAATGGAAAAAGTACTCGTGTGCTTCTTTTAACATCCAGTCCACGTGTGTATGCAGTTTTGTCAATTTTGTCCGAACGGCATACAATGGCCTACTCTCCCGAAAAGCGGAACGGGTTTAAACGTGTGCGCAAGATGTCCTGCGTGCGTTCGCACACGGGACCTCGGTTTGTAGTCTCATTCGAAGGACTTTTAGGGGGAGTGGAGTCGGCACTCATGTGAACTCCAGAGAAAAAAAATTCTCTTGAACGAGATTCGAACCCGGGTCAGCAGATCACGAGCGCTACGCAACGCGCTTCACTCTAACCACCAGGCTATCCCGTCCCGTTGTGACTGTGTCAATTTAAAGCCACTGTGTCAATCTATCAACATATAGTAGCAACTACTATCTGCAATTGCATTGTCTTTTCCTTTACTCTGATAATCTGTAGATATCCTACTTTTAAATTTCTATGATAGCAGAAAGAAACCAGCGCTATAGTGAACATGACTTGATCAAATCTCAGCCTTTTTTTCTAGAATATCAATTCAGTCGGAAATCTCAGAGGAATAATCAACTATTATTTAGGAAATTATTCTTTAATCTTGCGTTTTGCTCCAAGATCATCCTCAGATTTCTTTGCTAATTACTACAATTACAAGTAAATATTAATTTTTCATCAATTACAGCTGTATTCGCCCACATCGATGAAAAAGTAATTCTTTCTCCGGAGATAGATTAGATGAGAAAGACACAACCCCATCCCTTCTAACCACCAAGAATAGACACGACATGCGTATATAACGCCAATTTCAACACCAATACTTTTTCATCCCAATCAGCAGAGAAATTCAGGTGGGTAGCAAGCCATATATAAGAACAAAAAACATAAAACATGCATCAAAAAACTAATATTGATTTGGTTTTTTTAATCTTTAAAATTCCACACATGCACACAAACAAACATAAACATACAACTCACCCACACCCACACATAAAAAAGCAACAACAACAAAAACCCAATTCCAAGTTTCCAGTATCTGCTGTCAAGGGCCCTGGTGTCACTTGCACTGGTGTCACCAGAACAACTGGGAAGCAACAGCCCTCGAACAGTCAACCTGGAGACAGACTGCGCAGAAAGGGCTCTTCAAATTCGAAGAGACACTTGCTCAGCAGCACGAGGCAAAGAGAATGTGAAGAAAGGCTGCAGCCAGGCAGACAGACAGACCAGCATTGTCAGACTTCATCTGTGCCCTCCTCTGCCATAGGGACTGTCTGTCATTCCCGTGTGGGACTGGCCAGCTACACCCCACGCTGTACCAGAATAAACACCTAGAGCACAACTCCATAGTCTTCCGAGGCTGAAGGCTGCTAATGATAAATAATAATCACAGTAATGGTGTCACTTGCGGCTTTAGACATAAACAGAAAAGTAATCCAAAAACAGCGGACCAAGTTCATGAATTAAATGTTTCCAAATATCCTGGTCCTCTGCTTCAATCATCTCACCTGTCTCACCTGTCGGCATCACAGAGTCTGGCGTTAAGTCGCGGCACCCAGTGACACCGCCATGATCCTCCTCCATTTGCTCCGGTCTTCACTGGTCCTGCTGACTTCAAGGATTTACGAGGTGAAAAGAAAACAACAGTCATGGAGTTTCATCTTTGCCTGTGACAACCTTGCAGCGATTAGCGAAAATTTATATCACAA
>CM054150.1:53911129-53931129 GCA_028751875.1 Rapana venosa | reverse complement strand
GTGAGCGCGCGCGTGTGTGTGTGTGTGTGTGTGTAAGAAGAAAGACAGACAGAGTTAGAAATAGAGACAGAGAACAACAACAAAAAGAGTAGATGGAAAACATCAAAATCAAGATTTTGGCATTTGCCTCTTCAAACCTTTATTAGTTTCTCATAAATTAAACCACACACACACACACACACACACACACACACACACACACACACACACACACACACACACATCAACAACCAATTCAACCCAGCAAAAATACCATCTCCATCACAAAAAAACTGTACATTAAGAAATCCTGTGACTGCTGAGGACCCTGACTGTGGTCATTGTCAACACTAACGCTGACCCATAGCCTGACCACACACTGGCCACAGTCCCTGACACTGCCTGACAGCTGGCTCAGACAGCGAAGCAGCAGGAGGAGGAAGAGAAGGAAAGAAAGAAAGAAGTAAGAAGAAAGAAAGAAAGAAAAAAAGAAAGAAAGAAAGAAAGAAGAAAGAAAAAAAGGAAGGAAGGAAGGAAAGAAGGAAGGAAGGAAGAAAGGAAAGGAAAACAAAAAGAAAGAAGAAAGAAGAAAGGAAAGACAAAAAGAAAAGAAAAAGAAGTAAGAAAGAAAGAAAAAGGAAGGAAGGAGGAAAGAAAGAAAGAAAGAAAGAAAGAAGGAAGGAAGGAAGAAAGAAAGGAAAACAAAAAGGAAGAAAGAAAGAAAGAAAGGAAGACAAAAGAAAAAGAAAAAGAAAGAAAGAAAGAAAAAGGAAGGAAGGAGGAAAGAAAGAAAGAAAGAAAGGAAGGAAGGAAGGAAGGAAGGAGGAAAGAAAGAAAAGAAAGAAAGAAAGAAAAGAAAAAGGAAGGAAGGAGGAAAGAAAAAGAAGAAGAAAGAAAGAAAGAAAGAAAGAAAGAAAGAAAGAAAGAAAGAAAGAAGGAAGGAGGAAAGAAAGAAAGAAAGAAAGAAAGAAAGAAGAAAGAAAGAAGGAAGGAAGACAAAAAGAAAAAAAAAAAAGAACGAAAGAGAAAGAAAGAAGAAAAAAGAAAAGATAGAATAGAAAAGAAAAGAAAGAAAGAAAGAAAAGAAAGAAAGAAAGAAAGAAAGAAAGAAAGAAAAGAAAAGAAAGACGGTCAGACAGACAGGCAGACGGTCAGTCAGACAGACAGACAGACAGAAAGGCATTCTTTTACTTTTCCTCTCTGTCACAAATCCTCGCTATGTTCCCGGTGGCACGTGCGGGCTGTCAGGGGGAGACAGGCCAGGTACGTCCCTAAGAGCCGTCAACACAGACAGGCAGCTGCTTGGAACAGCAGGAAACAGACACAACAGTGCCACTAGCTTTGACGCTTGTGTCAGGGTGTGAGTGTGGGTGTGTGTGTGTTTTTCTCGCGGACGTGTGTGTGTGGGTGTGAGTGTGGGTGTGTTTTTCTCGAGGACGTGTGTGTGTGGGTGTGAGTGTGGGTGTGTGTGTTTTTCTCGAGGACGTGTGTGTGTGGGTGTGAGTGTGGGTGTGGGTGTTTTTTCTCGAGGACGTGTGTGTGTGGGTGTGAGTGTGGGTGTGTGTGTTTTTCTCGAGGACGTGTGTGTGTGGGTGTGAGTGTGGGTGGGTGTGTTTTTCTCGCGGACGTGTGTGTGTGGGTGTGAGTGTGGGTTTGTGTGTTTTCTCGAGGACGTGTGTGTGTGGGTGTGAGTGTGGGAGTGTGTGTTTTTCTCGAGGACGTGTGTGTGTGGGTGTGAGTGTGGGTGTGGGTGTTTTTCTCGAGGACGTGTGTGTGTGGGTGTGAGTGTGGGTGAGTGTGTTTTTCTCGAGGACGTGTGTGTGTGGGTGTGAGTGTGGATGTGTGTGTTTTTCTCGAGGACGTGTGTGTGTGGGTGTGAGTGTGGGTGTGTGTGTTTTTTCTCGAGGACGTGTGTGTGTGGGTGTGAGTGTGGGTGAGTGTGTTTTTCTCGAGGACGTGTGTTGTGTGGGTGTGAGTGTGGGTGGTGTGTTTTTCTCGAGGACGTGTGTGTGGGGGTGTGAGTGTGGGTGTGTGTATTTTCCTGAGGACACGTATCAGTGATGACAAATAATTAATCAACTATGTGTCTTTCTGTCTGTAGTCTGCAAAAGTTTATCGTTCATAGGACTGCAGGGTTTTTATACAGTCATATGTCTCTTCCTAGGAACTTTTCTTTTAAGATAAACATGCTTTGGCTGCATTATAGAACAATAAAGAAAATAACCTTAACTGTGCAAGTATATGAATTAATAATCTTAACTGTACAGAACTATGGATTAATAATCTGAACTGTGGAGTGATATGAATTATAATCTGAACTGTGCAGTGATATGAATTAATAATCTGAACTGTGCAGTGATATGAATTAATAATCTTAACTGTGCAGTACTATGAATTAATAATCTTAACTGTACAGAACTATGGATTAATAATCTTAACTGTGCAGTGATATGAATCGATAATCTGAACTGTGCATGGATATAAATCGATAATCTGAACTGTACAGTGATATGAATCGATAATCTTAACTGTGCAAGATATGAATTGATACTCTGAACTGTGCAGGGATATGAATTGATAATCTGAACTGTGCAGTGATATGAATTGATAATCTGAACTGTGCAGTGATATGAATTGATAAAACTCACTGTGCAGTTATATGAATTGATAATCTAAACTGTGCAGTGATATGAATCGATAAAAGTCACTGTGCAGTGATATGAATTGATAATCTGAACTGTGCAGTGATATGAATCGATAACCTGAACTGTGCAGTGATATGAATTGATAATCTGAACTGTGCAGTGATATGAATTAATAATCTGAACTGTGCAGTGATATGAATTGATAACATCCACTGTGCAGTGATATGAACTGATAAAAGTCAATGTGCAGTGATATGAATTGATAAAATCCACTGTGCAGTGATATGAATTGATAAGATTCACTGTGCATGGACAATTATTTTCCCCTTTTTACCATGACTCGGTCACGAATGGAGAGGCAAGTTCCTCTGAAATTCCTCCTCATTTTGAACAGGTTTTATTCTGAAGTGAATCAGACCACAAAGAATCGCCTGTATAATTATAAACAGTAACATGTTTCGTTTATGCCTGACTATTCCTTTCATTATCTCTCGTTATTTCCGTCATGTCCTTGTCAATCAAGGATGCAGTGTTGGAAGGAATGGCATCACAGTAAGCGTACAGCCGTGGGGCGGTTTAATGAACTGCAGTTGGGTGATTCCTTTGAAGGTGATGTCCATCAAACAGCGTCAGTCATCTCGGACAACCGCAGTCATACAACTGTGGCCACCTTTCATTAAACTGGTCACTGGACGCAAGTCTTTTGCATGAGGCCATAGACATGGGTCACACTGCAGAACCCCATATCAAGTGCAAGTAAACGAAGCTTCGGCAAAAAGGGAGTGTTGTTCTTCCTGGCAAAGTCATGTGGACAAAAGAAGAAAGAAAAAAATAGACAGAGTCTATCTCACAGATAAACAAATACACATCCAGATAGAATGTGTGTTCGTTTCCAATAATAAATTTAAAAAATAATAATAAAATGATGGGTGGCGTTGTTCTAGTGGCGGCACAAGCTTCCCGGGAGAGCAGACCAAATTTCACGACAGGAGTGTGCCGTGACTGAAAATGGAATGCAACACATAATAAATACAATTAATTATTTGCGTTTTGTGTGTTTGTTTTCTTTTGTTTGTTTGGGGTGTTTGTTTGTTTTGTTTAGTTTGTGCCCTTGTTTTGTTTATTTGTTTGTTTTCCTTTCTCTTCCCTTTAAGAATCTTGGAACACATCAATTTGATATCCTCTTTTTGTTTCTCCATTTCGTGTAGATGCGGTTTGTTCTTGTCAACACAGTCATGTTACAGTGTGTTCTTTCCAGTGTTCCAGTGTTGAGCTCTGCTGTCGCTCTGTCGGTTTAAAACAGATTAGTTTTGCTCCGGGGACAAAACAAAACAAAAACCAGAATGAAAAAGGGAAGAAGACGTTGAAGATTTAAAATTCTTTTATATCGAGGATAATGGAATAAGCACGCATTGCTTTTTTACATCCAGTCCCTGTGTGTATGTAGTTGTGTAATTTTTTTTCCATCTGTTCCCATCGGCACACAATGGTCTACTTTTCCGAAAAGCGGAACAGAATTTCACATATGCTCAAGATGTTCTGCATGCGCTCGTACACGAGGCCTCGGTTTAGAGTCTCATCCGAAGGACTTTTGGGGTGAGTGGAGTCGGCACTGATGTTAACTCCAGGCAGGGGAAAAATCCCTTTTGAACGGGATTCGAACCTGGGTCGTCAGATTGCGAGCACAATGTTCTAACCACTAGGTGAGAACGAGGAGGAGAAGGAGGAGGATGAAGGAGGTAGAGGGGGAAGGAGGGGGACAGAGCAGGAAGAAGAAAAGACAAGAGAACAATGACAAGAAAAACACGAAGAAGCAGACGAAAACAAATTATGAAAAGTGTGAAAAACATGAGAAAAACAAGCCAAGTAGACTGACAGAAGAAAGACAGACAACACAACAACAAAACAGATAAAGAGAAAAAAAATAAGAAAAACATTTTTTTAAATCTAAGGAAGAGAAAACAAAAGAGAAAGAAACCAGAAAGAAAAGAAAGAACCAAAAGAAGAAATACAAACAGACATCAATCAATGAAAGAAAGAAAGACTACAAGAAGAATAGGAACAGAAAAATAAAAAGAAAGCAAAAAACAAAGACAAAAAAGAAAGAAAAGAAGAATAACAAAAAGAAAACCAAAGAATCAAGAAAGAAAAAACAACAGAAAAGAAAAGAAAAAAATATGTCAAGAAAAAAAAAGAAAAGGAACAGAGGACATAAAAGAGAAATGAACCATAAAAAGAAAAGAAAAATACACACACACACACACACACACACACACACACACACACACACACACACACACACACACACACACACACACACAACTCCAAGAAACAAAGAATATAAAAACAGAAAGAAAAACAAACAAAACACACACACACACACACACACACAACACACACACACACACACACAACTCCAAGAAACAAAGAATATAAAAACAGAAAGAAAAACAAACAAAAACACACACACACACACACACACACACACACACACACACACACACACACACTCACACACAAAAAACTCCAAGAAACAAATAATATAAAAACAGAAAGAAAAC
Organism: Rapana venosa; assembly: GCA_028751875.1. NCBI lineage: Eukaryota > Metazoa > Mollusca > Gastropoda > Neogastropoda > Muricidae > Rapana > Rapana venosa. The sequence continues at coordinate 53,925,944 of CM054150.1, read as the reverse complement.
AAACAAAACACACACACAACCCCACACACACACACACACACACACACACACACACACACAACCCGTGACGTCAAAGACAAGGGACAGGGTACACGCACCAATAATTACACGTCACTTCAAACCCTCCTGCCGATCACAAACGATGCCAACCAGAACATACCCCTGCCTTTGAAGGCCATCTTTATGACCAAGGGCCAGAGGAACTGGAAAGGAGATGGGGGGGGGGGGGGGGACTTTGGGGGTAGGGACAGAGAGAGACAGAGACAGAGAGGGGAGTCTGGTTTTTCTCGCCAATACAACTGGCCAAAGCCAATAGTGCTGGTCAATTTTTCCTGGCTGGCAGCCTTAAAGGGATGAGGGACAGGCATCATTGAACCGTTGTGTTCTGGTTCTGTGTGTGTGTTGTGTGTGTTGTGTGTGTGTGTGTGTTTTGTGTGTTGTGTGTGTAGTGTGTGTGTTGTGTTTGTGTGTAGTGTTTTGTGTGTTAGTGTGTGTGTGCGTGGGGGGGGGGGGTGTATGTGTGTGTGTGTTGTGTGTGTGTAGTGTACGGGTGGGGGTATGTGGTGTGTTGTGTGTGTGTGTGTGTGTGTGTGTGTGTGTGTTGTGTGTGTAGTGTGTGTGTTGTGTTTGTTGTGTTGTGTGTGTGTGTCTTGTGTGTGTTGTGAGTGTGTGTGTGTGTCAAAGTCAAGTCAAAGTCAAACTTTTATTTTCAGATGGTACATTGAATAAGCAGTGCATTTGCTTTTTTTCATCAAGCCATCAAGTGTGTTGTGTGTGTGTGTCTGTGTGTGTCTGTGTGTGTGTGTGTCTGTGTGTGTCTGTGTGTGTGTGTGTAACAAGGCGGCAAAAGGGATACTGAGATTTCTTTTCTCTCCTATACCTATTGCCCTCCTCCCCACCTCTCTCTCTCTCTCTCTCTCTCTCTCTCTCTCTTCTCTCTCTCTCTCTCTCTCTTGTCTATCTCTCACTCTCTCTCTCTCTCTCTGTCTATCTCTCACTCTCTGTCTATCTCTCACTCTCTGTCTCTCTCTCTCATACGTACACACACGGGCGCGCGCGCGCGCGCACACACGCACGTGCTAATAATAATAATAATAATAATAATGTATGGAATTTATATAGCGCTGAATCTTGTAAAGCTACAAATCAAAGCGCTCTTTTTTTATGCGTGTGTATGCGGTTTTTTTAATTTTGTCATCTGTTCCCACCGGCACACAATGGCCTACTCTTTCGAACAGCGGAACAGGATTTAACGTGTGCGCAAGATGTTCTGCATGCGTTCGCACACGGGGCCTCGGTTTATAGTCTCATCCGAAGGACTTTGACATTCAGTTCGATTTTTTTGTCAAACTGAGAAGAAAGGGCGAGGCTGGGAATCGAACCCAGAACCTCACGATTTACTTGTTGGCAGGCGAACGTCTTAACCATCCTGCCACCGTGCTGACACATACATGCTTCTCTTTCTTTCTTTTTCTTATCTTGTCCGAGTTCTGTACCTGTGGTGTGCTCTACGTGAGCATTCTTGCTTTATTTTTATCTTGTACCTGAGTTAATAGGCGTTGTTGACATTCTAGATGATTTGCAGGCACTGGTGCATAGGGACAGTGAAAGGAGGAATGTGTAGTCTGCCCTTGTTGCCATGTCTGTGTTTCGCTGTTTCCCTGTTCAATTTTCTCTGTGTTCTTTTGGGTCTGTGTGCCAGAATTCCTTGTGTGAATGCGTGAGTATGTGTGTTAGTGTACGCTAACATGCTTGTAGTGTGTGTGTGTGGTGTGTGTGTGTGTGTGTGTGTGTGTGTGTGTGTGTGTGTGTGTGTGTGTGTGTGTGTGTGTGTGTGTGTGTGTGTCTGTCTGTCTGTCTGTCTGTCTGTCTGTCTGTCTGTCTGTCTGTCAGATCGTCTGTCTGTCTGTGTCTGTGCATGTGAAAATCACAGTCAAAGTCACATTTTTATTTCCAGATGGTACATTGAATGAACTATAAATTTGCTGTGAGTGTGTTACAGATAAAACTGTCCCCCCAAAAAAACCAACCCCAAACATGCTGATTAAAAGCATATTGCATGGAATAAATTTCACTTAAAGAGACAAATTCACAGCACAAAACAAAACACAAAAATAACAGCGGCCGGATGCACAAAAATAAACACCACAAAACATCAATGAAAGAAGAAAAAACAGAAAAGGAAAAAAAACACGAAGACAAACACAAAAAAAACCTTACCCAATAACACACAAAAAACCCGACATCTTTTACCTTTTTTTTTAAATGACGATTCAAGACTGCAAACAAAAAATGTTTTATTGATGCAAAATGGTGTCTATTAATGAAATACAGAAGAAAAAGGTTAGAAAGGAAAAAGGCAAAACTAAAGAGACAATAACAAAAATAACCCTTTTCTCTCCTTTTCGGTTTGTTTTTATTACATGTTCGATGGCTTGCTAGTTTGATTGCTGCTTGGGTTGTTTTTTCATAGTTTTTGTTGTTGTTGTTGTTGTTTTATTTTGGGAAGGTGTTATTTTGTTGTTAATATTTGGGTTTCTTGTTGTTGTTGGGTTTTTTTATTTAACATTGAGCAAACTGTCGTTTGTGCGTAGCAAAAGCACCTAAAAGATAAGCATTTTTTTGCCCCCCAAAAACGTGTTCCTGTTTTGTTTTCAACAAACAATTCTAAAAAAAAAAAAATTAAAGCTTTGAAATATATAAAAATAGAATGTTTTTCCTTTTTTTGGAATAGACAAAATTAGAAAGGGATGATAAAAATAAAACAGAAAATACAACAAAGGAGCAATTTTTTTTTCTTGGTGGGGGTTTTTTGGCATTTACGTGTTTGCTTTTTTTTTCTTTCACTCTCGTTTTGAGGGTTTTTTTGTTTAGTTTTTTTCGCCGATGAAAAAGATGTTTGAGCATAGCAAATGAACCCAGAGGATAAATAGATTTTCGGGGGAGGGGGGGGGAAGAATTCAGGATACCTGATAGGGGAAGAAGACTTTTTTTTTAAATAACAAGTAAATAGATGAATAAAGAAATCAACAAATAAATGAGTATGTTCCAAAAAAATGAATACAACTCTGACGTGATCTAGACTGCATGCAAATGAGGTCTCCAGAACACGGCGTAAATAGAAAAAGACTAGAATCAATCTTGAAAGAAATAAACAAATATTTTATTTTTGTGCCTTTTTCTTGTTTTGCCTCTGTCTGCCAGTGTCTCTGCCCGTCAGTCTGTTTGCCTTCCTCTCTGTCCGCATGTCTGTCTGTCTGTCTGTCTGTCTGTCTGGTTTGTTTCTCAGCCTGTTCTGTTCTTTTGTCCTCACCCCCAATCGAATTGCTCTCTTTTTCTTTGCCACTTTTACCTTTGTTTGCTCTCTCCCTCACTCTCTCTCTCTCTCTCTCTTTTCTCTCTCTCTCTCTCTCTCTCTCTCTCTCTCTCTCTCTCTCTCTCTCTCTCTTTCTATCTCTCTCTCTCTCTCTCTCTCTCTCTCTCTCTCTTTCTCTCTCTCTCTCTCTCTCTCTCTCTCTCTCTCTCTCTCTATCTATCTATCTATCTATCTATCTCTCAATTGGAGGTATGTCTTACGTCAGTTTTAATGTTAAAAGAATGCACCTTGAAAATTAGTGTGTGAGTGTGTGTGTGCCCGCGCGCGCGCGCGTGCCAATTACATAGTACACATGCAATAAGACCAATATCAATTATTATGATGCAAACCTTGCATTAAAAACATGACACCCAGTAACAACGTAACACCAGAACCCACACAAGTTCAGAATCAGAAACCTGTTTCTTTAGCAGTAAAGAGCCCTGTGGTTTCCACATGGTTCATTCAGCGCACACACATGACAAGCAGACAACAGCCATACAGCAGGGAAAGGCATCAAGCTACAGCTTGTCTTCAGCCCCAGTCACAAGGTAAGTTAACGTGTGTTGCTTATACAGACAAGTAATATTTACATTACACATACACAACTCAAAGTCAGGGAATACAATTATCACTACACAGAAAAGTGAAGAAAAACAAACAACAATACCAGATTTAAGAAAACAAGAGATGTATTGAAAAATACTACAATTCCATGGATTTGCCTGTCTGATTCTGCTTTGAAGACTCTGGTTTGGATTTGGGTCTGCGTGACACAGATATACAGCACTCTTCCTCTATGATATCCTGCCATTGTTAATCAACTTAGGTCCGAAATTCCCTGTGGGAATACCGGGGGTCTGTCAGTATAAATCACATCTCCACCTTCTGGAAAATTTGTGCGAGGAATCCCCTCTTTTCTATACCTCTCTTTGTTTCTGCCTTGTTCTTTTTCTTCTTGCTACCTCCTTCTCTTCTATTTTCTGCCTATTTCGTCCATTCTCCTGCCTTTTTTCCAGAAAGACTTAAAACATTTTCTCTTCCATTCTGAAGTCGGATGGGCTGGACCTGACTTGTCAGACGCTTAACGGCAGCGCAACAGACTTTCGCTCATATGACAGATGATTATTGTTGTCTGACCGTTCGATGACGACGACGACCACGACCACGACCACGACGACAAAGAAAACGAGGAAGAAGAAGAGGAAGAAAAAGAAGAAGAAGAAGAAGAAGAAGAAGAAGAAGAAGAAGAAGAAGAAGAAGAAGAAGAAGAAGAAGAAGAAGGCCTGAAAGATACAGATAGAAGCAAAAAGAATATGAACACTTTCTTATTTCAGATAAATAGAAATTCGTGTTGGCTGCAAACCCAGCATTACTGCCTGCAATAAGAGAGCCTGAAAAACGAACACAAAAAACAGAAAGAAAAATATTATGAGAGATTGCAACTTAGAGCGTAATATCATATAACGCATTATTTTTTTTTTTTAATCTACATATCATTTTCCAACATAGAAATGTTAATGGACCATATTTACATTTATAAAAAGATTGTTTGCATTCTTAAATATCGCTTCATACAGAGTCCTTACCAACTCTCTCTCTCAACAAAAAAAGATTTATTCGTCTATTCTCTCTTTCCCTCTGTCTCTGTCTCTCTGTCTCTGTCTCTTTCTGTCTCTCTCTTGCCCCCCCCCCTCTCTATCTCACTCTCTCTCCCTCCCCCCTTTCTCTCTCACTCTCTCCCTCCCCTCCCCTCCCTATCTCTCCCCCCCCCATATCTCTCTCCCTCTCTCTCCTCCCCCCCTTCTCTCTCTCTCTCTCTCTCTCTCTCTCTCTCTCTCTCTCTCTCTTCATCCATCCTTTCCTTTGTTCCTTTCCATCCCACTCTCTGCCCCCCCCCCCCCTTTCTAAGCTTGCCTCCCTTGCCTATCCTCCCTTCCCTTCCCTTCCAGTGCAGAAGACAGAAGACAGAAGACAGAAGAAGGCAAAAGGACAAACAAGATCCTCCTACTCTGTGGACCTGAACAGCTCCACGACGTTCATCAGGCTGGGCGTGATTTATTGATTGATTATTATATTTATTGATTGATTTATTTATTGATTTATTGATTGATTTATTTATTGATTTATTTATTCTTTTATTCTTTTATATCGAGGATAATGGAATAAGCACGCATGTGCTTTTTTTTACATCCAGATCCCGTGTGTATGCGGTTGTGTAAATTCTGTCATCTGTTTCCACCGGCACACAATGGCCTACTCTTCCGAAAAGCGGAACAGGATTTAACGTGTGCGCAAGATGTCCTGCATGCGTTCGCACACGGGGCCTCGGTTTATAGTCTCATCCGAAGGATGTGATCAGGCCACATGACCCCTGACACCTGCCCCTGTGACACAGGCCTGTTTGTGATGGGCGGGGGGGGGGGGGGGGTGGGAGATGTTTATTAGCGGTGAGGATTAGAAGAATGTGACAGTTTCCTGTTGTTTGTGCTGTTTGTTGTTACGCTCTTTTGAAATTTATTATATATTTGGCAGTCAGCGGAAAGAAGGTTTTAAAGCGAGCGCGCATGCGCGAGCAGGAGTACGCGCGCGCGCGCACACATATATAAACGCACGCACGGGTGCGCGCACGCGCACACACATACATGGCTTGATGAAAAAAAGCAAATGCATTGCTTATTCAATGTACCATCTGGAAATAAAATTTTGACTTGACTTGACTTGACATACACACACAAGTTGTGACTCTTTTTTTTAAACCTTTCTTCGTGACTAGGAACTGAATAGAAGCGAAGTAGTCTCTGTGTGTATGTGTGCGCGCACGCGCGCGCGTACACACCCATACACACCCGACTCTCTCTATGTATTTATTATTGTTCTTTGTGACTATGAACTAAATAGAAGCGAAGTATTGTGCGCACACGCACACATGCAAGCATTAAGACAAACGTTATCATTTTATTATGGAATAAGTTTTCACCATTCAGTTTTTCTCATAGATTCATATCTCTAATTGTCATCATTTCGGAAGATTTAAAATCATGCAGCCTGGTTCTTAACCCTGGACATAAAAATCTGGTGAGTTTTGTCCCACTCTTAGTTCTCTACTATGGCTACCAGTAGAAAAAAGAATAAGATGTATGTTTGTCCGTCGTGTCCGACGATGACTTCCATAACAGCAGAGGAGGCAGCTGCTGTTTTGGAAACTGGGCAGAAATTTGATTATAGTGGAGATGCCTTGCCCACAGTACATCCCCACTCTCTCGGCCAAGTGGGCATAAGGACAGTCAGCGTTGGAGATGCTCTCCAAAGGCCAACCAGCCCCCAGGGCTGCAGCACATGAGGACTGTGCGAGTCAAGCCTCCTAGTCAGAGAGTCATAGTCGATCACTAAAGACTAAGCTGAAAGTGGAATTCCATGAGTGGGAAAGCCACTGGTCATACACCCTCTCACTTTGCTGTTGCCCCCAGCGTCAATGGTTTAATCAAGAACTATGATAAAGCCCAGGTGCTGACGGAAAAAAGAATAAGATACAAAATAATTTTGGTAACACGTGGATCGGTGGTTTAGCGGTAAAGCACTTACCTAAAAAAACCAAAAGTCGATGGTTTGACTCTCATCTTGTTCTCTTCTCTGCATTGTCTTACCAAATGAGGTGCTTAATGTCTGGCCTTCTCCTGTGCTTGTCATTTTTCAGGACGTCTGCCTGCTGGCCTCAGCCGACACATTCCAATTTTAGCTTTCCCCGTGGAGATGCTGGAGATCTTTCAGTACAAATAGCATCCCTATCTTCTGGAAATTCTGGGCAAGGATGTCCCTTTTCTATCCCTCTCTTTTTCTGCCTTGTTCTTTTTCCTCCTGTTTCTTCCTTCTTGTCTATTTTCTACATTATCCTGCCTTTTTTCTAAGATACTTAAACGATAACAGTTCTCTCCTATGTCGAAGTCGAATGTGCTGGGCCTGACCCGTCAGGCACTTTAAGGCAGCGCAGCTCAACTTTGCTCATATGACAGACAACAATAGTTGCTATCTAAGCTTTGAAAGAAGTAGAGGAAGACTATAAACCGTGGTCTCTTGTGCAAACGTACGCAGAACATCTTGCGCACACGTTAAAATCAAGTCTACCTTTCGGATGAGCAGGCTTTTGCCAACCAGTGGGAATGGATGACATTTCTTTTGTTCATGAAAAACACAGGCACACTGGTGTTGTGTTTAGAGATCACCCCGGAAGTCGGAATGTGGCTACCGTAATGGTGGGGAAAAATCGGTCATACACGCAAAATCTCACATTGGGGATCTAGCCGAGGAACGAAAAAAAATTCCCATCAAAATAAAAAAAGATGACGCTAAACTGAAATCCCATGTGCAACATACATATAACGTATGAAGAAGAACCCACTGCGAAAAGAGAGCTTTTCCCTTTCAAAATTCTGGAGCAATATGCCACTTTTGCAGAGAAACAATTTCACCCGCAAACAGTTGTTGTTGTTAATGTTGTTGCTGTCGTTGTTTTGCAAGGGAGGGGGTTAACTCTGCAATAGTTTTCATCTGACCCAGTTCATGCTATTCATAAATTTAGACTCCTTTAGCAGATGACACCCAAAAAAAATATTTGTTTTGTTATTTATCAATTTATTTTTCTACTTATGTATCAAGCATTTTTCTGTTTGTCTATTATCTTTTTATGACAATTTGGATGGCTACAGGACTATTATTTTACTTCTTGTAAACAACGAATAGAGAATCCATTTTTTCAATAATGCGTCCCCGTAAGCTGACAAAAGGGACATAACTTATGTGGTATTGCCAACGTCCTTGGAAAATCTAAAACTGGAAAATTAGGCCAACAAAACATCAGCGGGTAGGGACAGAGAAAATCATAAAGAAAGCTGTACTTTTTGTTTGCCATTCTTTTCTCTTTTTTTATTTTCTTTGTTTGTTTCATTGTTTGTTCTGATTCCCAGCCTGGAGCTCCGAGAGGTGTCAATAGAGAGATTTTTGCCTATATGACCGTTTTTGTCCACCATTAAAGTAGCTGCATCCCCATCATTATCGGGGTAGCCTGGTGGTTAGAGCGATGTATTCGTGATCTGCTGACCCGGGTTCGATTCTCGTTCAAGACGATTTTTCCTCTGGAGTTAACATCAGTGCCGACTCCACTCCCCAAAAGTCTTTTGGATGAGACTATAAACCGAGGTCCCGTTTGCAAACGCACGGAGAACATCTTGCGCACACGTTAAAACCCGTTCTGCTTTTCGGAAGAGTAGGCTATTGTGCGCCGGTGGGAACTGATGATAAAATTTACAAAACTACATACACACCGGTACTGGATGAAAAAAAGCACATGATGCTTATTCTATTATCCTCGGAATAAAGGAATAAAAATAAAATAAATCAGTAACGGCGAAGATGTCTAAAATTCACACTAGAGAGCATGCGATTTTTTTTTAATATACTTTGTGTCATCTGTTTTTACTGTTACAAGTGGCTTACTACTCTTTCGAAAATAAGAATTATTTTAACTTGTTCAAAATGCTCTGCATGCGTTTTCGCACACGTGGCCTCGGTTTTTACTTAAAGTCTTATATCCGAAGGACTTTTCAGGGGAGTGGAGTCAGTACTGATGTTAAATCGGGTGGGAGGGGGTGGGGAGTCCCCTTGAATGGGAGTCTCCGGGGTGGCTCGATCCCGGGCCGTCAAAACGCAATCGCAATGCCCTAACCACTAGGCTACTCCTGGAATATAAACATTTCCATCATCTCTCTCTCTCTCTCTCTTATTTTATTTTATTTTATGACTTTATAAGTTTGGTTGTTGTTCTTTTTCTTAGGTGTTTTGTTGTTTGTTTTTTCTCTTTGTTGTTTTTTTCTTTTTCTTTTGTTTGTTTGTTTGGGTTTTTGTTGGGGGGTTTTTAGGGGGGGGGTGTTTTTAGGGTTTTCTTTTGTTTGGTTGTTGTTGTTGTTGTTTTTGTGTGTTTTTAATTGTTATTCCCCTTGTTGCTACTGTGTGAGAGTATATTTATGTTTTGGGTTATTATTAAGATGTATCCCTACGAGCGGGGACTGGATATAAAAAAGCACATGAGTGCTTATTCATTATCCTCGAAATAAAAGAATTTGTCATTTTCATTATCATTATCTCTCTCTCTCTCTCTCTCTCTCTCTCTCTCTCTCTCTCGCAGTGTGAACGACCTCCACCTGACCAGAATGTCACTGATCTGACAGTTAAAGCATCTGATTACAGGATCGTGTTGTCTCCCTTCCTAATTGAGTTCTCTCATTTTCAGCGATGATATTGTTGTTTAAAACATGATGCTTTTACCGACTGCCATAACCACACATTGTTTTCGCGTTCTGGTTTTTAAATTTCAAAATGTTTTCTCGCATTAGCGGCAAGTATAGCTAGTCACGCCCGTACATCCACACGAAATATGCAGGCAAAGATATTTGCATGTAAAATGTGCTTACAGCACATACATTCGAGTATGGGTACACACACACACACACACACACACGCGCGCGAGCACGCTCGTACGCATGCGCAAATACACGCACGCACAAACACCCACGCTCGCACAGACACCCACACACACATACACGCGCGCGCGCGCACGCGGACGCATGCACACATGCACATGGGCACACAAACACACGCGCGCACGCACGCACTCACTCACACACACACACACGCACGCACACACACATACACACACGCACGCACACACGCACGCACGCGCGCAGGGCATACACACGCGCGCGCGCACACACAACCACACACATATACACACACATTAATGCGAGTGCACATGCGTGCACAATCAATCACTCTCTCTCTCTCTCTCTCTCTCTCTCTCTCTCTCTCTCTCTCTCTCTCTCTCTCTCTCTCTCTCTCTATCTATCTCTCTCTCTCTATCTATCTATCTATCTATCTATCTATCTCTCTTACACGCCCACTCACTCATTCACACCACGCGTAAACAAGAAAGGTGGCAAATGAGCTGAGACAAGGTTATTGCTCTCTACACACGTTTGCAGTCAAGCTAAATACAATTATTAAGAGGGACGTGTGCAGTTATTGTATTGTCATCAGTCACAGGGACACACAGTTTTCCTCACAGCAAAGTGGAGATATAGGAGGGATGCTTTGCAAAACCGGTTAGACTTGCAATTGTGGTTCTGGGTGCTGTGGTTAGATGGTTTTTTGTTTTTTTTTGTTGTTGTGGGGTTTTTTGGGGGTATTCTTTATTGATGCTGTACAAATTCATGTTGCCCACAAAGCTGCATGCCACACCCTGTCAAATGCCTTCTTAAAATCGATAAATACGTGGTAAAGGTCTTGTTGATGTTGAAGGTACCGCTCACATAGTATTCTGAGGTTGAATATCTGTTCTGTTCTGCTGCGCCCTGCTCTGAAACCTGCTTGTTCCTCAGCAATGATGGTCTCTGCTTGTGGCTTCAGTCTGTTCAATATTATCTGCAGCATGACCTTGCTTGGGTGGCATATGAGGCTGATTGTGCGGTAATTATGGCATTGTTGTAGACTTCCTTTCTTGGGGAGGGTGATGATGAGTGACTGTGTCCATGGTGTTGGCCATTTTCCTGTCTGCCAGATCTTGTTGCAGATTCTTAGTAGGGCGCTGATCATGGCTTCCCCTCCAGCTTGAACCAACTCAGCTGGAATGCTGTCAGCCCCTGCTGACTTCCCCTTTTTCAGCGATCTGACTGCTGTTTCCACTTCTTCTCGGAGGATAGGGTGACTGTCTGTGTCTTTGCTTGCGGGTACATTAAGGACTTCTGGATCTCCTGCGGTTCTATAGTTATACAGGTCGGAGCAGTATTCTGTCCATCTGTTCAGAATATCCTGGTCGTCAGTGAGACACTTCCCATTTTTGTCTTGGATTGTTAAACCTTTTCCCTGTTTTGTGCTAGTCAGGTCTTTCACCAGCTGAAATGCTTTCTTGCTATTGTTTTTCTTGATGTTCTCGTCAATGTCTTGGCACTGTTCACCGATCCATTTCTCTTTTGCCTCCGTCATGGACTTCCTGATTCTTTTGTTGACTGCTCTATATTGTTCTGCTCTTTCTTTTGTTTCATTTTTCTTTTTCTTCAACTCTCTACGCTTGTCGCATAGTTGTAGGATGTTAGGTGTGACCCATGGTTTTTTGACTGGTCGGTGTTTGCCAAGAAGCTCGCTTGCTGTTTCAGTCACTGCTGTATTGAAACTATTTGTCAGTGTATCTATGTCTGAGTCTATCACAGTGAGTGCTGCAAACTTTCCACCTATCCTTGCTTGAAAAATTTCTACTACCTCTGGGTCCTTCAGCTTCTCGAGGTCAAATTTGATCCTGATGTTGTTCTGCTTGTGGATTTTCTTTAGACGTAGTCGGAAAGTCATCATCACAAGATCATGATCACTCCCTATGTCTGCTCTTGGAAAACTTCGTGTCTGTGCGATGTTAACGCTAGACTGAAACCGTCTTTTCACCATGATGTGATCTATTTGGTTGTGGTGTTCTCCATTTGGGCTATGCCATGTCCATTTTCTGGATTTCTTGTGTGGGCCAAGTGTATTCACTAGCTGGAGGTGGTTGTTACTGGCAAACTCCAGGAGTCTCAAGCCTCTTTCATTTGATTGGTTATTACAATGTGGCCCACAAACGCCCTCCCAATCTTTCCATGCATCTTCTCCTACCTTGGCGTTCCAGTCACCTTGCACAACGAGGATGTCTTTCTTGGGAGTTTGATTCAGAACCTCTTGTAGCTGGTCATAAAATTCTTCTATGGCTTCATCTGTGCAGTCTGATGTAGGGGCGTATGCCTGTACTACAGTTATGTTAAAGGGGGTTGCTCTCAGGCGGATGGTAATAAGTCTGCTGGACACAGGCTGACAGCTCATGACGGTCTTCACGGTGTCTTTGTGAACGAGAAACCCCACGCCGTGTTCATGTTTATTCCGTTTTCCACTGTAGTATAATTTGTGGTCTTCCTGGGTCGTTGTTTCTCCCATGTTTTTCCACCTTACTTCGCAGAGCCCAAGGATGTGCCATTGATATCTGGACATCTCATGTGTCAGTTCTTCCACTTTGCCTGCAGCTCTTAGTGTCCGTACATTCCATATGCCAATGATGGTGTTGTTTCAAACAGCTGTACAGCGAGGCCACCAGTGCAGTGTACTACAACAACAACATTGGAGAATGGTTTCGAACAACAGTTGGAGTAAGGCAGGGCTGTCTACTCTCACCCACTCTTTTCAACATCTTCCTTGAGAGAATCATGGCTGATGCACTGGAACATCATGAAGGATCAGTCAGCATTGGTGGCAGAACGATCACAAACCTCCGCTTCGCAGATGACATTGATGGAATAGCAGGATCAGAAAAAGAGCTTGCCAGCCTAACAGAACACTTGAATAAGGCCTCCAACACATACGGCATGGAAATCAGTGCATAGAAAACCAAACTGATTACTAATAATACCTACGGCATTAGCACTGATATCAGGGTTAATGACCAGAAGCTGGAAACAGTTCAAAGCTTCAAGTACCTGGGAGCCATTGTATCAGACCAGGGATCCAAGCCAGAAGTAGTATGCAGGACTGCACAGACAATAACAGCTTTGTCAAAACTAAACACCATCTGGAGAGATAAAAATACCTCACTTATCTCCAAGATCAGACTAATGCGCTCCCTTGTCATATCCATATTTCTGTATTCCTGTGAATCATGGACCCTGACTGCAGATTTGGAGAGAAGAGTACAGGCGGTGGAGATGAGATGCTTTCGGAGACTCCTTGGCATCTCCTTCAAAGACCACATAAGCAACGAAAGTGTGCATAACAGAATCCAGCAAACCATTGGACCCTATGAGAACCTTCTAACGATCGTGAAAAAGCGTAAACTTAAATGGTATGGGCATGTCACAAGATCCAAAGGACTTGCAAAGACAGTTTTACAAGGCACTGTCCAAGGAGGAAGAAGAAGAGGCAGACCAAGGAAGAGCTGGGAGGATAACATCAGCGAATGGACAGGCCTCGAACTCAACAAAACCCTGAGAAAGGCAGAACAGAGAGAGGAATGGAGGGAACTGGTTGTTGAGTCTTTGAGGGTGCCCCCACGGTCGTCTGACTACGGGACAGATAGATAGATAGATAGATTCTTTTATATCGAGGATAATGGAATAAACACTCATGTCCTTTTTTACATCCAATCCCCGTGTGTATGTGGTTTTGTCAATAATGTCATATGTTCCCACCGGCACACAATGGCCTACTCTTACGAAAAGCGGAACAGGATTTAACGTGTGTGCACGATGTTCTGAGTGCGTTCGCACACGGGGCCTCGGTTTATAGTCTCATCCGAAGGACTTTTGGGGAGAGTGGAGTCTGCACTGATGTTAACTCCAGGCGAAAAAATATCCCCTTGAACGGGAATCGAACCCGGGTCGTCAGATTGCGAGCGCAATGTTCTGACCACTAGGCTGCCCCGTGTAGTCCTCAGCGTTACCGTTCCAATCCTACGAGCCTTGAACCAGCTTACTGGAGAGTGTTTTTTTACAGCACCAGGAAGAGATAAGCGAGGGAGACTATTTTTAACGATCTTCCAGGTCAACTTGTGTGCAGACCTGCCAGTGACTTGATGCTCTTTGTGGGTATCTTCTCTTCTCTCTCCTCCCTTTAACTTCTCTAGGAGTCGTAGTGGCACTGGTCTGAATGTTTGTTTTGTTTCTGGTCATGCCCCTTGTGCAAGGGGGGGGGGGTTCTTTTGGGGGTAGGGGGAGGGTTGGTTTGGTTTGGTTTGGCGTTTTGTTTTGGGGTAGTTGTTGGGTTTTGTTTGGGATTTTTTTTTTTTGGGGGGGGGGGGGGGTTATTGTTGTTTGTTTGTTTATTTGGGGTTGTTATTTGCTTTTTGTTGTTGGTTGTTAATGTTGTTTTGTTGGGTTTTTTTGGGGGGTGTCCTTTCTCGGCTACAGCTCCCAGGTTCACCCATGGTGAAATTTTGCGTATGCGACCGTTTTTTTACCCACCACGAAGGTAGCCGCATTCCGACTTCTGGGATTATTGAGCTAGTTGAACCTGGTGGCGTTCATCCTTCTCCATGAATTCTGGGTACCATGTTTGTTTCTGTAGCCCATTGTACGTTGACATGAACTACAGGGATGTTTTACGTGTGTATTTGATCTTCTGAATGCTTAGGTACTTTAAAGAAATTCAGGCACGGGTAGGTGTGCACTGTAAGATAAAAAAATTATCCACCTTTTATTTACCAGACGCTGTTGTCGAGATTCGACCCCACGACTTCATTGACAAATAGGAATAAAGTCAAACGGTCTTATCCACTTAGATAATGTATTCATCTTAACGTGTGTGTATGCACGAAGAAGATACATACATACATACATACATACATACATACATACATACATACATATATATATATATATATATATATATATATATATATAT
>CM054150.1:53906129-53908629 GCA_028751875.1 Rapana venosa | reverse complement strand
GTTCAAATCTCGGCGGCGCCTGATCAATAAAGGGTAGGGAATGTTATGATCCACCCGGTCAACTTTAAGTGCAGATTTTCCAGTGCCTTGATTCTCTTCGGGTAAATACACATGCAGAAGATGAAATATGCTCGTTAAAGATCCCGTTATTCATGTCAGTATTCCGTGGGTTACGAAACACGCTGTCTTTCAAGGTTGTTGTTCAGTAAATGTTTAGAGTGGTGTGGTTTAGGGAGACTCTAGATTAAATCTTTCTGTAGATCAAATTGAACACACTCTGAAAGGATTTCAAATGATTGCCTTCTTGTTGCTGTATTCTGGGGACGGGGAAGCCTGGTGGATAGAGCGTTGCGCGTTGCACTCGCGATGTGAAGGCCCGGGTTCGAGCACAGGTTCGAGCCAACCCTGAGACACCCACCCGCTCAAGGGATTTGTCCTCTGGAGGTAGCGTCAGTGCTGACTCCACTCCACCGAAAGTGCTTCGGGGGAGACTATAAACAAAGATCCTGAGTACGAATGCACACAGAGCATCTTGTGCATAATGATGATGTTAAAACCTCTTCTGCTTTTCGGAAGAATAGAACTTTTTTTTAGCTAGTTGGGATGACAAAATTGACAAAATTGCCTGCATAAAGGGACTGGTTGTTTAAAAAAAAGCACATGAGGGCTTATTCCATTATCCTGGCAATAAAAGAAAATTGAATACATGAACACAATATGCAATGCTAGCAGCTTAATACTGCTTTCACTCGTTCAATGCACCTAATCTGGCAAATGAAACTAGACAAAAAGTTTACAATGCACTGGGACTACATTATGTCCCTTTGTACCACAAGTTATGAAGACAGATATGACACATGGGGGTTGTGATCGGAATATTAATCTGATAGATAGTAGATGCAATGTCCTTTACACGTTCTGCTAATGCCTGCGGTAAATCTATAGTTAAGTACCGAAGGAGTGTTTGGGAACCAGCAGAATGGCGGTGAAAAGGGGAGATAAACCTCTCTGTTTATTACAGCCCGCATCGTTTTGATGATGATTACTGGCTACTATCACTTTCCTCCAGGCAAAAATTAACCAAACGTTTGCGAAGCTCCGCTCGTTAATTTACATAGTACGAAAAGAGAGAGCTTATATATACAAGTATGTCAAAGACATGCTGTTAAAAGGGGAAAAACTCTGTAAGTCTTACAATAAGTATCCTCCCTTGACTTTTATTAAGTTAGTGATTAGGTCCCCTGAGCACATAGACTGTTGGAATCCTGGTGCTAAATCGGTCAGGGGACACTAGCTGCCTTGGTGCAGTGGTTAATACCTTGGGTTACGGCCTGGAAGGTCGCGAGTTCGAATGGCATTAGATTCATGGGGATTTTCTTTTTACTCCTGCCAGTTCCTACCTAGAGTGAGTGTGCTGTGGGTTCATTGGGACGACTGCGACCACACAGTTGCGATTCATCAACTTTACATTAGCCATTTTGAAAGCGTTGCTCAAATTACCTAACACTACAGGTGTCTGTATCTCTCAGGTCCAGTTGATACAGGGATATATTATGATAGGAAGCGTAGAG
Organism: Rapana venosa; assembly: GCA_028751875.1. Classification (NCBI taxonomy): domain Eukaryota; kingdom Metazoa; phylum Mollusca; class Gastropoda; order Neogastropoda; family Muricidae; genus Rapana; species Rapana venosa. The sequence continues at coordinate 53,907,058 of CM054150.1, read as the reverse complement.
TACAGCCCTATCAAGTAGTCTCAAAGCAAATGCACTTCCATAGCAGGACCATCATATCATCTTCCTCATTAATAATCGTGCAATAAAAGAAAACTGCCTCTGATTGGGAATCCCTGTTGCTATGATCTCGCTATGACTTCAGTTTTGGTTTCCCCGACACACATCTGTGCCTGTGGTGAGTTTATGTCAAAGCCTTTGGGGATGGAATTCACGGGGTAAGGTTGTTGGAGGAAGTACACAGACAGGTTTTTCCTATTCACTTTAATTGGTTATTTTCATGGCCATATCTCTGTTAGAGATTCCATATCTACATTAATGTGACAACTAAGATGACAGAACACTGGGTTTACAAACTGGTTCTGCGTGATGAACCACATGACGTACTTGTTTACATGACGTACTTTTTTTACATGACGTACTTTTTTCACATCCATCATAACTATGCATCTTCCCTGATATTTCGAAACTCGACAGTTAAGGCTTCTGTAGCAAGAACCTCTTGTGGAAATGTCTTTTTTGTGAATGGATGAATGTACGACTTAGAAAATACATGAACATGCTTTTGGTCGTGGGTTTCATTATAGCTCTGAATCGGAATAGAAATAGGTGCATATGACGTGCACATGTAAGCACATTTCTAAGATTAGAACTAAAGCGACTCAAAAAGAGAGAGAGAAAAAAAACAGAATAATCATAAGAATCCAAGAAGAGAAGAAGAGACGGGCAGACAATTCTGTAGATGAAAGACAAGAAGGAAGACAGCAGTGTTGGATATCATCAGCCATCAGTAAAATCAGACGTGATTGGCCAAAGGAAATGTGTAATGAAACACCAATATCGAATTCCTGATGTTACGAGCTGCAGATTCAAATCTCTGCAGCACTTTGGGCCATGGGGCAAAGTAATGGGGGGGGGGGGGGGTGGGTTAA
>CM054150.1:53851129-53896129 GCA_028751875.1 Rapana venosa | reverse complement strand
CCCCCCACCTCCCACCATATAGGTAGCTGCATTCCGACTTCGGGGATTGCGTCTAAACACGACACCTGTGTATATGCTGGTTTCTTTTTCTGTCATCCGTTCCTACCGGGACACAATGGCCTACTCTTCCAAAAGGCGGAACGGGTTTTTAACGTGTGAGCAAGATGCTCTGCGTGCGTTTGCAGACAGGGTGTCGGTTTATTGTCTCACCTGAAGAACTTTGACATTCAATGCAATTTTTTCCCGTCATAACTAAAAATAAAGGGGGAAATTGGGTGGGAATCGAACCCAGGACCTCACGGTTTACTCGTTAGCAGGTGAACGTTTTGATTAACCACCCTGCTACCCTCCCTCTTGCGACATGGTTTAGGTCGCCTAAAGACAGACAAACAAAGGATTTATTTTCAGAAAATGTATGGTTTTTTCCTAAGACATGACAGACCGTTGTTCTGTGTCTAATCCCAAGGAGACTATTTCTGGCCGGCTATTGACAGGTATGGGGGTGGGGGGTTCTATGACAGAGGAATTAACGTACACAAGGTGTGTGGGCGGAATGGACTAGACCATACCTATCAGCTGATAGTCATTTGGGGCACAAGTTCGAGTCTCCGCTCAGGTGTGTGTTCGAAGGGCAGGGGAAGGGAGAGTGTCCTCGCGGGTTCTCCTGCAGTCCTTCGGTGTGTGTGTGTGTGTGTGTGTGTGTGTGTGTGTGTGTGTGTGTGTGTGTGTGTGTGTGAATTTAAAACCTGTTTGGAGGGGGGGGGGGTTGTTGTTGTTGTGAACAGTTACATGTGCGTGGATGTTTTGAATGCAAGCACTTTGATTTGTTTTCTTGACAAGATTCAACACGATGAAAATTCCATGTAAGTACATAAATGGAGAGCCAGGGCAGGAATCCACACAGAGCATTTTGCACAGTAAAGATTGTAAGAAACATGAGAGTGAGCTCAGCATGGCGCTCTGTGCTTTCACCGCTGGTGACGGCTAACCTTCTGTGTTTCTTCCTGTCCTCCACTACATTCCAAGGCTCACCACTGGTGACGGCTAACCTTCTGTGTTTCTTCCTGTCCTCCACTACATTCCAAGGCTCACCACTGGTGACGGCTAACCTTCTGTGTTTCTTCCTGTCCTCCACTCCAAGGCTCACCACTGGTGACGGCTAACCTTCTGTGTTTCTTCCTGTCCTCCACTACATTCCAAGGCTCACCACTGGTGACGGCTAACCTTCTGTGTTTCTTCCTGTCCTTCACTCCAAGGCTCACCACTGGTGAGATTTTGCGAACCCCATCGGCCCTTTTTGTCCACCATGAAGTTAGCCACATTCCGACTTCAGGGACCATGCCTGAGGCCCGTGGCCGCCAGGAGGTGAAATGACTACCACTGACTTTCCTCCTTCCTTCCTTCCTGTCTCCTGCACCTCCCCCTTCTGGTACAGTCATGTGCCACACCTCCGTGCTCTGACAGTCATCAGTTCACTCTGCATGCATTCCCCGTCTCTGGGGTCAGCGTTGTAGTAGTCTGTAGTCAGCCACTTTTAGTCAGATGTATGCTTAGGTATCCATGTTTTGGGTTTGTTTGTTGTTGTTTTAGCTTGGCCAAACTTTCTTTGTAGGGTGTCCTGTCTGTCTGTCTGTCTGTCTGTCTGTCTCTGTCTGCCTCTGTCTCTCTCTCTGTCTCTCTCTCTCTCTCTCTCTCTCTCTCTCTCTCTCTCTCTCTGTGACCAGAACTACTTTCAAGTGAACTTCCACTCTACTACTTTGTCAAAAGGGAAGCTTTTCTTTAAAACAAAACAAAACAAACAAACAATCAGGAACTATGTATTGTGCAAGAAGGGTCTGGAGAAGTAAACCTCGTCTAAGACAGCCAGAAATCAAATGGTGACAAGTGCAATGACTTCACTGCTGGGGTCACAGTTCAAGGAAGGGGTGAGAGGTCAGGAGGAAGGATGACAAAGCCATGCTGGGTTAAGGTTAATGACCTGTCAGTTCCACTTCACCTGCCTTACCTTCCTCCTCTCTTTGCTCTCACTTAACCTTTCCAACATGGAGCCACTGTCTCTGCTTTGTCTGTCTGTCTGTCTCTGTCTGTTTGTCTCTCTCTCTCTCTCTCTCTCTCCTCTCTCTCTCTCTCTCTCTCTCTCTCTCTCTCTCTCTCTCTCTCTCCCTTCTCAAAATAATTGTAATCAATGTATCTGTTTTGACATTAATGTTCAGGTCAATTGGGAAATATATGTTTGTTGAATTCACAATCATTGACTCTTTTCTCTAAATCATAGGTTAAACTTTTGTTGTTGTAGTTGGGGTTATTTTGTTTTTGTTTTGGTTTGGGTTTTTTGTTGCTGTTGTTGATATTCCCTAAGCAGGACAAGGGCCGATGAAATTTAAAGTATGTGAATGTTTATTCAGTAACCCTTGGAAAATTAAGATCATTCAATTCAATTCAATTCATATCAGTTTAATTCAATTCTCTCTCAAGTAAAGATCATTCATTCTTTCAGTGTGTCCACGGTATGTGTTTAATACAATATACTACAATACAGAACAATACAATACAGCATAATACAATAATAATAAAAAACAACACCGTGCAATACATTACAAAACAATACATTAATGATATGATTTGTTTAGTTTTTTCAGGCCCTGTGGCGTCTATGGACAGAAAAATACACATATCTAATAATATCACATGGTGAGCAAAGATTATTATCATTATCTGGGTGGCAGCCTCCCCTCTTCCAACAGTCTCTACCAGGAGGTAACCAATCACATCACCAAGGCAATCGCTTCCTGTGGCAGACTCCACAAGGACCATGGGTTGAAACGTTCCCGACACTGGAGACAAAGAGGGCAGAATGATCATCATTGTCAGCATCTACAGTTTCTTGACCAAGAAGATCATCTGGGGGAAATGCGGAACACGTTGAAGGACAGTTGACTCCAATCTGATCTGTCTTCAGCCTTTGGCAGCAACAATGTCATGTCAACACCTGTCCGTTCTGTAACGTGTTGTATCCTGTTCTCCATCTGTCTGCCTCTGCGTCTTTTCCCCCCTACCATCCCCCTCCCCCCCCCCCCCCCCCCCCCCCACTTTCAATTGTCCCCTGCAGGACAGTCTTGGCAAGAGAGTTATGACGCATGACATGACCAAACCACCACGCCAGCTTCCTCCCCTTTTACAACAGCCAGAAGCCGTTGTTCCTGTGGCCCAGCTTTCACGACTATCACCTCTTGCTATTCTGATGCGTTGGTTCTGTGGTCCTGCCTTGAAAGAGGTAAAAGCCTTTTAATTAATTTCATTTCTTTTTAAGTGCTCTAAACAACAAGAGCTCTGTGGGGAAGCTGATCTTACTTTTCCAAATCCAATTCAACTTTGCCACGTCCCAGGTTGCAAGGGGTTGTGAGCAGCCCCGTTAAACGCCTGACAAATTAGTCCCAGCACATCCAACTTCAGCGTCAGAGAGAATTAATAATAATAATAATAATAATAATATATGGAATTTATATAGCGCTGAATCTTGTAAAAAACAAACAAATCGAAGCGCTTGCACTCAATCATTTACAGGCATGCAACTCTCCTTAAACATAATGAGCAACAGATTTCAAATCCATGCGCGCGCACTATGCACGCACACGCACGCACACACACACACACACACACACACACACGGAACAACACTTAGAAGGTGAAAGATGCTGTTGAAAATTAGGGACAGATATGTGGGGGGAAAGTCTCAGGTAGGAAATAAGTGTGTTTTGAGGCTGGATTTGAAGGAATCAAGTGAAGGCTTTTGACGAAGTGAAAGAGGGAGGTCATTCCAGGTGGATGGACCAGAAACAGAGAAGGAGCGACGGCCAACAGTGGTTTGTTTGAATCTGGGTGTTCGAAAGCACAAAGTATCTGCGGCTGAACGAAGGGAACGGGATGGAGTGTACAGGTGAAGACAGTTACAGAGATAAGAGGGTGCAGATTTGTGAAGACATTTGAAACAGAGGGTATTGATTTTATACTCCAGTCTTTGTGAGACAGGCAACCAGTGAAGAGATCGCAGAAGAGGAGTGATGTGTTCAGATTTTTTCTTTCTTAGGATTGTTATATTTTAAGTCTTTCTGGAAAAAAGGCAGGGGGGTGGACCAAGAAGGCAGAAAATAGACAAAGAAGGAGGTGACAGGAAGAAAAGGAACACGGTAGAAACAAAGGCTTAGAAAAAAGGGAATTCCTAGCACAGAATTTCCAGAAGGTAGGGATGCTATTTATTCTCACAGGTCCCCAAAATCCACACGGGGGAAATCTTAAGATGATTTTCAGCTTTCATCAGGGCCAGTTTGGAATTATCCTCGGAACAGTTAAGTGGTGTAGCCTTAGTCATGAAGCTCTTATAATGTGCTTCAACAGAAGGTGCAGAATGTACAAGGTCCAAGTCACTACAGCTCGATAGGTTTCCAGTCTACAGCAGCTGCGATCAAACCTAGTGAGACAACTTGTGATCTATGGTGTTATGCTTACTAAAGGAGGCAATGTAAGTCCCTCTTTCAAAGTAGGATGAACACTGAATTTGCAAGTGTTGTGCAAAGGGATTAGCACTAGTGACATGATCTCCAGCTTCTGATGGAGGTCACAACTCCATTTCAAAAGAGAGAGAGGGGGGGGGGGGGAGAGAGAGAGCGAGAGAGCGCTACTAACACAGAAAAGAAGCCAGGTGTCAGACAGACTATACTCTATTCAGCGTCAAATGATGGAAATCGTCTGTCTGCCATGATTTTACTAAACAGATCACAGAGCATTAATTGCCCAGGTTTCCCATCATCATGACTTGTCCTACTACCCGACATAGAATTGTTCAGCAAGAGATACAAAGTTAAAGCCCTTCTTTTTATATAAACTTAGTTTCCAGTAAAAACAGAACAATCGAGGCTAGGCTAAAATTCCCAAAGAAACACACAAAAATCGATGCTTTTTTGCATTTTAACAACTCTGGACCTCTTTACATTTTCTCACTTGAGGGGGAGTCCCTTAAGGGATGACTCACTCAGTTCGGCTGTGTGACCAAGTTAATTCTGTTGTAAGGCTAGTAGGGGGCTTAGTAGGTAGTGTCCTGCGTATCTTAGCTCAGAACAGGCACTGCTGAACACCACCAAAGTGCCTCAGCAGCAATGCAGGGCTTCTCTGGCTGGTGGCCTCAAACAGCCCAACATTGATTAGCTCCCTGTGGACTTGTGACCCTGAGATTATGACATAATGAATCTGATTATGGCTTGGGTGGGGAGATTGAAATGAGCGTCCTGTGAACAGCTGGGAAGAAACATCACAGAAGATGAGGCAGCAGAACCAAAAAAACAACAACAGAAAAACCTACAAGGGGCGAGAACAGTCAAAAGTCTTAACAGACAGATCCAAGAATTGAGAGAGACATGAGGGAGGAGGGGGGGGGGGGTGGAGTTGAAGACAGTTTAAGAGGAAAGCTCAGCCAAGCTGAAAAGCACAGGTACTTGAGCATCCATTTGACTGAAAGTGCTGACTGCAGACTACTGCAAGGCTGACCCCAGAGACGGGGAATGCATGCAGAGTGAACTAATGACTGTCAGAGCACGGAGGTGTGGCACATGACTGTACCAGAAGGGGGAGGCACAGAAAGACAGGAAGGAGGGAAGGAGCAAAGTCAATGGTAGTCATTTCACCTCCTGGCCACCACGGGCCTCAGGGAGCAGTGTTCACACTCACTCTATGCAAACCAGGAAGGAAGGACGACTGCAATGCTTTTAGACTGATACAGACGTGGGGGAACCAACTTTCTAAGACATCCAGATATGTCTATTTCTCATTAAAAGGTAAAGGTGTCCCATAACCTATATTAAGGTCGTAGGGGAGCGAGGCGTCAGAGACCTCACTTCTCTAGGGCCAGCGTATTGAGGGCGGCGCCCATCTCCTCTCCCTCGCTGCTTTACCTTCCCTGACCCTAAAGAGGGCAGGTACCCATTTACAGCTGGGTGAACTGGGGGAACTGTACTGAAGCCAAGGCGCGAAAACGGTCACCCATCCAATTGGTAACCACGCTCGACGCTGCTTAACTTGGCTGGGGGAAAGCGAGTACTCGGACCACTGAGCTATCCAGTCCCCTTGCTCATTACCTTCCTGTAAAACTTGGAAGACATCAATGCATCCCTACTTCTCTCAGCTGGCTCTAACTCTAAGCACCTTAACTGTTTGTCCTGTTCACTTTTGCCAGACCTACTGGCAAAAATCTACCCAGATATTGATTTTTTTTAATTCATCTCATTTCATCTACTCCCATAACACCCTCCAGGGTCGTAGGGGCACTGCAGTGACGAACGTTGCACCAGTTGGCTCCATTTGCAGCGGTTGTGGGCAAGTGCCTGGGTTGTGGAGCTCTTCCCTGTCCATTCAGTGATGTTGTCTGCCCATTTCTTCTTCGGCCTGCCTCACCTTCTCTTCCCCTGTTTTAAAAAATTAGTACACACACACTAACCAGAAATAGTGCTCTGGTGTATAAGAAAACAAGTTTTAATTGAGTTTAAGTGTCAGCTCTGTGTGCAGCATACATGCATACATACATACATATATGCATACATACATACATACATACATACATACATACATACATACATACATACATATATGCATACATACATACATACATACATACATGCATACATACATACATACATACATATATGCATACATACATACATACATACATACATACATATATGCATACATACATACATACATATATGCATACATACATACATACATACATACATACACATATGCATACATACATACATACATACATACATACATACATACATACATACATACATACATACATACATACATGCATACATGCATGCCGAATCCACTCCTCTTTAAAGTCCTTCAGGTAAGACTATAACTGAGGCCCTGTGTATGAACGCACGCGGAACATCTTGCGCACATGTTAAAATCTGTTCTGCTTTTTGGAAGTGTGGGCCATTGTGTGACAGTGGGAACGGATGACAAAATTTACAAAAGTACATACACACGGGGACTGGATTAAAAAGGCACATAAGTGTTTGTTCCATTATCCTCGAAATAAAAGAATAAATAACATACACACATCAAGCACTGCCAAGATTCAAACCTGGGGCTGTGCGGCTACCTTCAGCGCCAGAGGACCATGGAGGCCTGCAGCCCTATCCACGGGGTCACAATGCAGGCCACACTGCAACATGGCATGCACATGTCGCGTGATTGCTAAGAATGGAGACCAGGGTTTTATCCAATTCGTGATGAAATATTCTGCCTGGCTTTTATGAATGCCATTGAAATTCCTACCGTTTCATCCTCCTTTAACTCCATTGTCAGTTTGGGGTTTTAGGTTGGACTGCATTGCTGCTTGGGACTGGTCTTCCTCACTGCTCCCTCCGCCGCTTCCGCCATTTGCCTTTGAACAATATATCTTTTTTGGCATCCTATCATCTTAAACAGGCAATCAATCAGCACACAATGAAATATTGCGTTCTCTATTCCCCTCTCTCTTCTCGTGAAAGAAAGAGTCTCTGACTTGAAAGAGATTTTCAACAACTGCCTGCACTTTAAAAGAAAAAAAAAGAAAAAGAAAAAAAAAACACCAACAAAAACAACAGCAGTAGACCCTGCCTGCATAAATGAAGAAGTGTATCAAAGCCTGTCCACTTCATAATTTTGTCGCTTCATTCCCAGATTTGTTTCAAATTGATGTCTCCCATGTGTGTGGCTTTGTTGTGGCTTGTTTGTTTGTTTGTTTGTTTTGTCATTGGCCCTGTTTCTATTCCTATTTCCTGAAGGGCGGAATGGTGGTTGCGTGTATGCCCTGTACCTAAATTAACTTACTCGGCAAAGTCTTCAGCAGCATGAAGACTGTCGGAACTTGCCGATGAGCCCAAAGCAAACTCACTCAGGGAAGGAGCAGGCCAGAATCAGAAACAAAAAAATTCCTTACTGTTTTCCTCTGTATTCTTTTCTGTTGCCTGCACAGCTCAAAGTATCAACTTCTGTTGCTTCATGTTTCTTTTGTTTTGTTTTGTGTTGTTCCTCGGCTAGAGGTTTACCGATGCTCATGCAAACAGGAACAGGAAAAAAAATAATGGGTGCCCTGCTTTTGTGGCGGTGCGCTCTCCCCGGGGAGAGCAGCCCGAATTTAACACAGAGAACTCTGCCGTGACTTAAAGTGACTGAAAGTAGCCGCACTCCGATTTCGGGGAATTAAATTATTTGACTCTTGTTGTTTTTTCTTCTTTATTTTGGAAGAGCATGGAGAAAGTGACACCTCATGACCACACATGGAGAGCGGTCTTTTGTGGTGGTCTTTAGACAGCCGTGAAAGCGTGTCCCTCTGCAGTGTATAAAGGGAGATAGTTGTCTTTTTTTCATTATTTATCCGTGTTTGTATCCCTTTAAGGAATCACACAGAACTGATCCTTTTTCAAGTCTGTGCTGTTCATCCATATTTTCCATAATTAAAAGCACTGTGGTGTGGATTGGTGAGCTCAAATACCATAATTATAGCATATCTGAGAGATACTGCGCAGCAGATAATGATATAGTATTTCTTTGTCATATTCAGATATAATACCTGTTAAAACCCGTTCTTGCCTTTCAGAAGGGTAGGCAACTCATGCCGGTCAGACTGGATGATAAAAAGTATTTCTATTATGAAAAACACAACAACAAAAACCTGTCATGCACACTGGGGCACTGATTGCTCAGGCAGAGTGTTGATTTGTTCACGTTACAAAATTCAGCTTTATAAAAATGCCATACGTTATCATCACCATGACTATCATGTTGGTGTTTGGTGGCCGGCAGAGGGGACACCCCCTCCAGGTAGGGGGCCGGGGTGTATGCTGGCTGTTTGTCCTCCCTCTCTCCAGGTCTCCTCTGCTTAGTTCTATACAAGGAGGATGGGGTTTTAACATGTGCACTACATCATGTTCTTCATGCCTTCACACAAGGCCCTCAGCTCATAACCTCATCCAAAGAACTTTGTGTGTGTGTGTGGGGGGGGGGGGGGGGGGAGAATGCCCTCCTCTCTCTCGCTCGCTCTCTCTCTCTTACTGGGTGGGATAGGTAGTGCCTGGTCTTCTCCTGTGCTTGTGATTTTGCACTGGCCTCAGCCCACACATTCTGACTTCAGAGCAGCTTATGTCATTGTACAGGTTGCACGCTGGGTGTTTGTGTTTCTGCAATCCACCAAACATCAACATGAATTACCAGCTCTTTAATAATAATGAATGGAATTTATATACGCTATATCTTGCAAAAATAAATCAAAGCGCTTGCATACAACACACCCATATACATACAACCAATACCAATTAACAGTTCACAAATTTAAATGAACACACAAACACACACACACACAGAGGACACTGGCAGGGCGGTGGGGATTTCGGCTGTTGAAGGCAGGGACAAATTTGAGATGAAACAGGAGGGGAAAGCTTAGGTTGGGAATAAATATGTCTTGAGGCTGGATTTAAAAGAGTCATAAGAAGGCTTTTGGCGAAGGGAGAGAGGGAGGTCATTCCAGATCACAGGACCAGAGACAGAGAAAGAGCGACGGCCAACTGTGGATTGGTTGAATCTCGGTATTCGTAAGCACGGGGTATCTGCAGCAGAGCGGAGGGAACGAGGAGTGTATAGGTGAACACAGTCACAGAGGTAGGAGGGGGATGTTTTGTGGAGATACTTGTAACAGAGGGTACTGATCTTATAGCTTACTCTCTGTGGCACAGGCAGCCAGCCAGTGGAGAGATTGCAAGAGAGGAGTTATGTGCTCAGATTTTTTTCTTTCTGAGGACAAGTCGAGCTGCAGAGTTTTGTATACGTTGAAGGGAGTGGATTGATGATGCTGGCAGACCAGCCAGAAGAGAATTACAATAGTTCAGACGTGAAAGAGAGACGTGACTAGTTTGGATGTTGCATCAGTGGACAGATACTTTCGAATTGCACTAATTCGCCATAATTGATAGTAGCATGACTGGCAGGTCTGGGTGGTGAATTTTTGCATTGTACATATTTGATCTTCTGCGTGTGTATAAACATGAAGAAAATTAAGGCACTGGCAGGTCTCCACTTGAAATTGACCTGGGAGATCAGAAAAAATTCCCACCCTTAATTCAGCAGACAAGGCTGCCGAGATTCAAACCCATGACTTCAAGGACACACAGGATGAATTCAAACGGTCTTAACCACTCGGCTATAGCGTTGATCAGGGGGAAATGACTTACTCCTGTGGCAAAAAAATCTCCTCAAATGGACTGTGAGGATACCTCAGCAGAGACTCAAAACTGTACCCTCAGTGATGGCAAGATCACAAGCAGGAGAATAACCGCTAGGCTATTCCAAACGTGAGCAATCACAAATGAAATCAGAAAGAACAACAGGGACAGTTTGAGCAAAGAACCAACCTGATGGTACACCAAGAGCACAGTTCTAGTCAAATCTGAGCTGCCAATTTGAGGGGATTTTTCCCCAGATCTTAGCACTGAGTGGGCTCTATTCCCCAGCCAAGCCATTTATATATATATATATATATATATATATATATATATATATATATATATGTGTGTGTGTGTGTGTGTGTGTGTGTGTGTGTTTGTGTGTGTGTGTGTGATTATGATGAGGCTATGAGCCAAGATTGTATGTACAAATGCACACATAGTGCCGTGTGCACGTGTTAGACACATCCATCTTTTGCAGAAGCATAGACCTGAAGTGGTCTGGATGGCAAAAAACATCTAGGATGTATGGAAGGAGACTGCCTCCACTGAGTGTTAATTTGCCTGTGCCCCTGAAAGTTTTTACAGCAGTGCCCAAATGACTCATCAATCACAGAATTAAAGTTACATGAATCACACACACACACTCATTTCAACACCAAAACCCCCAAAACCATAACACCAACAATTGTTGAAGTTTTTAATTGGGCATTTTCTGGTCAATTCCATCTCAAATCAGGAGAGAATAAAAAACCAAAAACAAACCAAGATCGACCCTCATTGAACCTTCACGAAACCCTCCAACACTAGACTGTCGCAGTCAGTCTACAAAAAACACATACTGAAGAATACTTGAGAACAACATGCCACACCACACACACACACAAATCTTGCATCCTCAAAGGGAAGGTCAAACTAGAGATGAGAAGTTTACGTGCACCACACCTCTCTAGTTGGTTTTGTTTAGGAACTTTTATCCCTTTGGATAAATACACGGCACCATCAACAGCTTCAGCTTAGCTATTCAATGTCAGAGATACCGTCAGTTGTCCTGAAAGGTAACCAAGAAAAAATCCCATGTCAAAAAGACACGAATATTACCTTTCACTCACTCCAATAACAGAATTTAAAAAACAAATCTTTTCACTGGCAGGAAATCACTTGGAGTTAAGCGATATGTGCAGCAGTAAAGGTCTAAACGGAGACTACTGAACACTGGGGCACTTTAATATGCCCATGCAAGAAGATGACCAACCACAACTTCTGCTGGTCAATGTTTAGAAGTTCAGCCCTTCCTACCAATGACAATCCAACAGTGAAATCTGTGTATGGTTCACTGTCACATGGCTTCCTTTGTTCACTGTGCAAGTATCTACTGGACCCTGTTTCACAAACGCTTCAGAGCTACTCTTTCCTTCTTTTCACAGAAATCTGAGTTTGATATCAAGTGTATCAGTACCAGAACCTTCTTTTTAAATGGTGATCTGTAGCATGATCAGCATCGTGACAAAACAGATGTGTGACTTTTTGCCCCATGATTGTGACTATCAGCTGAACAATGCGTGCTGGAATTCAGTCTCCCAGTATCAATACATTAATTAAAAACTTTAGTTGCCATAGACTAGAACTCTTCTCTTTTGAAACTTCAAATATTTTGTCTGTGACCTGCGGTCTCCAAAAGCTAGACAGGCATACAAGAGAGAGAGAGAGAGAGAGAGAGGAGAGAGAGAGAGAGAGAGAGAGAGAGAGAGAGAGAGGAGAGAGAGAAACAAAGACATAGACTTGTTTCTTTTCATTACCTTTGAGGATGGATTATAGTTAGTAAAGATGGTGAAGTGCCAAATGGAATGTTACCCTGCATGCATGTTGCTAAGAATATTTCAATTGGTATTTTATATGTAGAATTCAGCATGAAAATATGCTTATGTCCATTTCCCTAAAATTGGAATACACATCAATGCACACAGCCCACACACAGACATTTGTTAAGTGGTTCACTCACAGAGACAAATTGGAATTGTACAGGAAAGTCTGGTCACTGTTCACACAAGTTCATTTCCAGCATGCAGTCTTTGAAGGAAACACACACTCGTAGAACAAGTTGGATCCCAAAATACTTGCCCTCTTCTCTGGACCATAGATAGATCAAACAGAGTAGAGAAACTGACTGGAGTTCACTATTTACTACACACACATAGACTGATGTAATAGATCAATCTTACCATCTTCTGTACTCAAACCACTTTCAGAACTACAGATTCATATACCAACTTCTTACTACTCTCTGTATTTTACCAAATGTCTGTTCCACTCAATTCAAAACCATAACAACATGCAATGTCTTGGTGGTTTGCAAACTTTTAACTTGTACAGATATGAACTGCACAATCTTGCCTCCTACTAAAGTCAGCTTTGTCACAGTCAATGTAAAATGTCCATTCTCTGCTATTCACACTTCCTTGCTATGAATAGCCATGATCTCATTATACGTACAAACAGACAAGCAAAATTCCTCAGCATGCCTTGATGCATCCTCACCCACTCCTTTTTGTTATTTTGGAATTGACATTTACCTGTTACAAGCTGTCACTGTAACCTGCTCTGCCTTTTGAAAAATTAGAGCATATGTGCCGGTCGGAGCAGATGACAAAATGTTCATAACCGAGGGGGCTGAATGTAAACAACGCACAAGAGTGCTTTTTCAATTATCCCCCAGAGTAAAAGAATAAATGAATAAATAAATAAAACAACATAATATTACTATCATATCATAATGGAATATCAAAGAGCACTCTTAACACCACCAGTGCCAATTGTTCTTTCATTTCATCACCCCCTGACAATTTGTAAGTTCAGAACAAGAAATATGTCCCTCCATAAATTGTCTACACAACATCACTAATTCAGTACTTTCAAAAAGGAGTAATAACACATTCATCTGTTATGCCAGTATTATTACAAATATCAAATTACCCCATACTCTTTAAGGAAAATCTATAAATGGAAAAACAACACAATCATATCAAACCATTCTTTTATTCTGTAAAGAAAATTTTAAGAAAAAATAACAACACGTTCGTTCATTTTCCCAAGAACAATAAACATTTCTATCCTTGAAAAGTTCATTTGTTACAGACTGACAAAGCAATTAAACTTCCTACAAACAAAAAGTACCCAGGTTTAAGTTGGCCAGTCTGCATTGAGTGGACCTCTACTGACCAGGTGAAAGACAGCTCTCCAGTGGAAAATTCTTAATCCAAACTGATTGTCTTCAGCAGCAGAGTGTTGAAAATTGTCTTGAAGACATCGTGTATATGGATGGCCTCTCCAAAACTTCACAGAAGCCTCAACTCTTCATCAAGAAAGAAATTGCTGTGTACCAAAGGGTTCGGGTTAGGAATATTGGGAGAGAGAGAGAGAGAGAGAGAGAGAGAGAGAGAGAGAGAGAGAGAGAATACACAATATGAAAAACATGACAAAGCTAATAGGGCATTTTTACACTTTTTTTTGCAAACAGGTCAAGAACAATGCTAGGGTGGGGTCTTAGCATTGTGTGACAATGATGACTTAAGTCTACATGTATACAAAAGCTATTATACATAATACTGACAAAATAAACAAAACATGTATAAAAGAAGCGCACCCTTACAAAAATCACAAACCAGAAACTTGTTTCCCTGGCAACAGAAACAGCAAAAATCTTGTATCAGATCTGTAAAAGAGACTTTCAACAAAGAGGATAGGAGTAGAGATTAAAGAAAAAATGAATAAGAAAAAGATTTTAACAGAAAAAAACCAACCAAGTGTTATCATAATCTTCAAACAAGAGGACAGGGCATGTCTAGCACACCATTTTCAGCAGAGGAGGACAGTACTTATTGTAGAGTCCTATGTTAGTCCCTGTTAAACACCCTCACAGTCATTCATTTCTGATTAGTCC
The DNA here is from genome assembly GCA_028751875.1 of Rapana venosa. Taxonomy (NCBI): domain Eukaryota; kingdom Metazoa; phylum Mollusca; class Gastropoda; order Neogastropoda; family Muricidae; genus Rapana; species Rapana venosa. Next base: position 53,881,930 of record CM054150.1, on the reverse strand, counting down.
CTATCAACCTCTGTAAGTTATCAATCAATCCATATACTTTATCTAGTAACAGATATAAGTATATCTATGAAAAGGTGAAAAAGAAAGCAGTAGTCCTCTTATTTCTTCTACATTTTCTCGCTACAGTTGAGAATTTTCACTCCAGGGGCTTCATATGATGAAAATTATTTTTCAATATTACTTTTAGTCAGTAATTGATTACTCTTACATGTGCTTTTTGTTGCATAAGAAACTCATTATGAAAATGTCAATGGCTTAACAATATGATTCAATTCCCCAGCACATAAATTCTCCCACCATGTACTGTCTCTCATCAGCGACATTAAGAACACCTCTTGCTACAGGATACACTCTTTTCATTGGGGTATTCAGAATTTCCTGCTTTACTCAATAACTTGGAACAGTATCTTTTGCAATCAGCAGCAAACAGGAATGGAAAGGAAGTAAAATGTTTGTGCATGTGTCAGAAAAAATCTTTAAAAAAATCCCAACCAACCATTCAAAGGAAAAAACCAACGTTGGAGTACCCATTTGTTCATCTCACCAGCTCTGATTCCTCTCAGTTCCATCTATGCTGTTTACCTAACATCCAGCCTCCACAACCTTTCTCAAAGTGTTTTATCCCTTCAATCCACATCAAACAGTCATCACTCAGTGTTCCCATTTACCACACAGTACTAGTACCCACACACACAGCCAATCTTATTCCCATTCGTTTCCTTCTTTCATCATGACCATAATGTGTGGTGCAAGTCATCAATACTACTTCAATGAAAAAAAGGAGAAGAAGAAGAAAGCAGCATCAAAGTTCACTTCTGTCATTCTTTCCGCCTTTCACCCAACCAAACACAAATGCTGACGTGCAAGATGGTAAAACTACAGAGAACAGGATCAGAAATAATGACGGCAGACAGATGGTATGTGCCACACTTATCGAGCCTCAACACATCCCATGGTTTGGTCATTTGACCAGAATGGCCATCAATCAGCCAGTCGTGAGCATCTACACCACCAAGCACTCAGGTTTTACAGTCAGTGGCAGACCACACTGGCCATGGATAGGGCAAACTCAGATTCACTCTGTGCCTATGGCATACTCGACTTCCAGCTTCCCATCTTGCCTTAGGTGATCAACAAAGCCATCATCTCCTGCAACACATTCCTGTAGAAGCAGCTAGACACAGAGAAAAAGGTGACCACAAAAACCATACCAAGACTACCCACACAAGGCCAGAATCACGCAGCCTAAAATGCTTGCCAACAACTCTAACGTAACCAACAGTTTATTCACCCTTAGCTAAAAAATTCTTATAGCAAAAAATTCTTATTAAAAATATTACTGCACAGAACCAAGCACCAAAAAAATCCTCATATGCCTCAGTGACATGAGTAAGTACTTGTCTTTGGTATTCAGGTAAAATAAACAATCAAGGAAGCAAAGGAAATAATCATCTCTCATAGGAGAAAAAAAAAACGATTGAAAAGAAAAGAAAGAAAAACGCAGAATTTTACCAAATCAAAAGTGTGCCTCTTCCATAAATTTACAAAATGGCAAATGGACTGTGTAACAATGTAACAGAAGTATGTGGAGCAAAGGTAACACACTGATGTCCAGGATTTCCTTTGTGACTGGAGATTAAATGAAGAAGAAAATGTTCATCATATGTTACTAGCTGAAGGAAATCAAGTTTAAATGCGTAGTCAGACAAAACATCATAGCTAAACAAGTGTGAACAGTCAGGTTGTGACTTTGTTATCATTCTGTCTGCCACTTATTGCCACCTTCATTATCAGCCTAGAGTTATTTGTGTATGGCAGTGTTTTAAAGCAATGGGTCTGACTGTATAGCATGACCAAAGTGTCCTTGCCTATGTGGATGAAAGCTTTCAGCAGAGCATCTCAGTTTCTGTGATCTACAAATGCTGGGTCTTTAATTAACTGAGCGGAGTTTTTTTCTAGTAACCCATCTACAACCCTGTGCTTTCTTTCTTCTATCTACTTTTAGTTTATATACAGAGGATCTCATCACAGCAACTGAAGATTTGTCATAGCATCTATTCAACTCGGCAATCTACCGACATGTTGACAAACACTATGTCAAACGTAAACGTAATAAAGGTAGCAAAATAACAACAAAAATCACTAATAAATGAAACCAGGACAAAATTCACAAAACTACAATACAAAAACAGCAAACAAACAAATCCTTCAACTCTTAAATGTCCCACCTTTTTTCAGGTTTCCCAGAAGGATATTTCACCATAGACATGTTGTAATACTCTTCACTTCAAATAACATGAGATAAGGTGGTTTGACAAAAGCAAATGCTTTCAAATCAGTACCCTTTTTTTTACTGTATGTCTCCATGCAAAGCAACCCTTTTCTTAATAACAAAGAAACCCAGAAAAAAAAATGTACTGAAACATTACCATAAGAAAACAAAAACAACCCACTAGAAAGAACACAGCAGCTAGCTTACATCAAACCCCGTTTGTACAGCACAGTCTTCAAGCAAACGGAAAACTTCGGACTCACAAGAACTATTTCACACTAACACGCACACGCTCTCTTCACTGGTTTCTTTCTCCTATATCCATCCTTCAGCGCGTAAAGTTGCACGCTTTTTTTCACAGTCCACTGACTAACAAAGACAACGCCTTAGTATAAGGTGTGGGGGGGGGTTCACGAGATGGAGGTGATTGTCTTGACTAGCTGACTGCACACTTCCCGCAGCTCGTAGGGCCCTTCTGACGTGAGCGGCGTCAAAGCTTGGGTCAGTTCTGTCCGAACACTGGGAGAGATGGTGCTGAGCTTGTTCACTTCTGCAAACAACACAGACATAACTGTGTCATGATGTTTTCATATCATCCTTAACACGAACGGAAAAAAAAAAGTCTAGTTACACTTTGATGGTTCCTACAAGTCTTCTTCTTTAAAGCTCAGACAGCAACTATTGTTGTCTGTCATATGAGCGAAGCTGTGTTGCTGTTAAGCACCTGACAAGTCAGGTCCTGCACATCCAGCTTCAGCATAGTTCCTACAGGAAAGCCAAAGATTTCTATATCTCCTGATCATAGCTATTGAGTAAGACCTTGCATTGGTGTGATTTCCTTCATTTTCTCTCTCAATCCATCCATCAACCACTATCTTAACAACAGGCCACCTGACTGTAGCACCAGATCACATTCACTGAACATAAAATTGCAAATCAAAATGTATAAGCTATTTCCATACCAAAATACCTTAAAACCTTTCATAATGCTAGTTCAGCCAACCATAGGAATCACACTTGGACTGGTGCCACATTATGGAAAAAAACCCATATCAATTACCGATGAATTTTTTTATCTATTAACAAGCAAACAGAAAATTACAAAACCAGATCCTGTAACCTATTAAAAAAATATAAAAAAGGTGATTATATTCTCTTTTAATGAAAAACTGAAACAGGGGTAACATAAACAGATCTGCACATCTGTAGGAACACTTTCTTGTATGTGTAGCCCAAGCCTTACCCATGAAACTATAAGGAGAATCTACTCTACAAGGAGCCTGCTGAAGGTGAAAAATGTCTCTATTGGGGACCAAACTCCTGACCTCCATCCCTGTTAACAGACCACTGTGATTACCACAAAGCCACAATGACCGCTGTGTCTCCAACAGCTGTTAATTCATTGATGTATACTACTGGCAATGATCACTTAAACAGAAAGTCCTCGCTAATTCTCATAAGTTTCTGTTTAACATTTGTTGTTCTAGATGTAATGTTTGAAGGGAGAAACAAGCGCACAACAAGACTTGGAGTCATCTCTGGACCTACCTGCCAGTCTGGAGACAATGAGCTGAATGACTGAAGCACTCTCTGTTCTGATCACAGCATATTTCAGGTTACCTGCCCAACAACACAGTAACAACAACACAAGTCAGTCACTTTATACACTTGCTTAGTAACACTTGACAGGTACTTGACAAGTTTACAAATAGCCTAGTAATACTTTACTCCTAAAGTTAAACAGTTACATTCTATACTTTCTTTCCATCAACTCCATCACTAAGTTTTTAAAGACACTAACAATATGGAATAAAAGCAACAGAAATGTCCAAACTTGTTTTCTGCCTGCCAGGCCATCGCTGTCATCTGCAAAGCATAGGTTTGTGATAGCTTTCCTCTGAGGCTCATAGTGCTGACACGGTTTCCAACCTCATCAAGTCAAGCTGCATTCCAAGAATACAGTGAAGTAAAGTTCTAACGAGTCTGGTGAAACAATACATTCCAGACTTTTTGAGGGGATCCTTTCATGTGTTTTCCAGACCCATGCTCAGACCTAACTTATGATCTGTACTACTGATAGGAGTTTTTTGTTTTGGGTCAGTTTTTAACACTGGTGAAGAGGAGAGGGATGGGCTCTGACAGGTCCAACTTGCCTACTACCCAAAGCCGGACAAACTCAGTGCAGTGCCCCAACAGCTTCTCATGGAGTCATGGATGATTTTGAGTGAAGTCAGAAAACAGGAGAAAGATGAAAATCCTCACAAAACTCTAAGCCAAGTGAGAAACCCCTCTCCAACAGTACTTCTTATTCTGTCTGGTCCTGTGTTTTCTAAGGTTTTGATGTAACATGGACCTGACCAAAAGGACGGCAGACACTGACCTAAACAGGGCAGGACAGCGGAGAAGACTTTGTGCATTGCGGGTGAAAACTTCTCTGGGCTGGAAGACAGATGATCCTTGTCAAATTCTGTCAGTCTGGAAAACAAAAAACAACAGAAAAAGGTCAACAGTAAATGCTCTGATGTGTTCACACATTCCTTCTTTTTCTTTATCTGACAGGTATATGCAAGTACACGCACCCACAAATTGTCCATGTGATAGTTTGTGGTCTGGAACTTAGTGCACTCCTCTAGAAAGAGTGACATCTTGTTAGAAAGTAAGACTTCTTTCTCCCATCCGTTACATCATGAGATGTGGTCTTTGCTCTAGTCTTTCAGAGAAGACCTGACACCTTGTGGTCAACACAAATTTACTGCATGTAAGAGCACCCAAGGCAACACAACCATTCTCTGCCAAAGTGGTGCAAGAAAACCCATCCCCACAGGCAAGCAAAGTGAACCACAGACAGGACGTTTGTTTTATTGTTAAAAGCCTCAGTGCAATGATGCCACTTGTCTGCTGAAGAGAGCAGCTGTATTTCACATGAAGAACCTGCAGTGGCTTTTGAGACAGCTTAAAGTTTTAGATATGAAATCTCTAATTACCTCACTTGTTGATACCTACACTTGAAGCTTGACAAACTACTCTGTCTCAGCAATATGTTTCCATAAATAAATTTTAGTTACAGCCAAAAACAAACAAACACAAAAAGGAAGCACTTTAATGTTCCCTTGCCCTTCTATTCCTCCAAATATTCCTGTACTTTTGCTGAAAGGTATTTTTCAACAGCAAATTTCCTATTCAGCAGATGTCATTTCTATCTCTTCCCCCCCCCCCCTCCCCCCCATCCCAAACGCACATACACACACCTAAACACCAAACTAAAACAAAACATTAAACACACAAACCCCCCTAATCAAACACCAATAACTCAAACAAACAAAAAATTTCCAAAATAAACAAAAATACCCGCCATGTACATGAATTTTAACTTGCTTTCTGAATTATTATTATATGTCTTACCTGTCGACATATTTGTGCAAGGCCTGTAACACCACCACCTGCACTTTCCAGGTGCTCAGAGGAAGAGCGGACACCAGCTTGTCCAAAAACACTTCTTGGAATTGCTCTGTAGGACACAACAAGTAAATAAATAACGGTGCAAGACAAGGAAAATTATACTGTGCTGTACTGTGCTATAATGCACTGTGTTGTGTTGATTTGCACTGTACTATACTGTAGTATCAACGTGCCTTCTTTTGAGCAGTGTTCTTGAACTGGATTGCATTGTGTTGTGTTGTACAGTACTTTCTGAACTGCATTGCATTATACTGTTTTGTACTACTGTGTTGCACTTTGTATTGCATTTCAGTGTGTTACATTGTACTGCACTGTGTAGATTTCTATAGCATTGTATTGTACTCCTATTGTATTGTATTGTATTGTATTGTATTGTATTGCATTGTATTGTATTGCATTTTATCCTGTTATAATGTACAGAGTTACATTTTCCTCTCACCTTGTCTCATGTCATGTCACATCATGTCATATTTTATAGTATTGTTTTCTTTTGTATTGTATATTTCCTTTTTTTAATCTTGAAATGCTTGAATCAGTCAAAGCACCATCACTGACAAAAAAGATACTGCCTCTCCTTTCTCCAATACACACACACACACAATCAAACACACACACACACATGTGTGTATGGGCACGTGGGCACACACACACACACACAGAGGAAGGTGAAGTACAGATCTACCCTGTGTGGTGTGGTTGCGTGGCCAGGCCTGACCCAGAGTGAGGTAACACACTTTGGTCAGCTCTTCCTCCTGCACTGGACTCCGGTCCTCCTCCTTCTCTCTGGTCGACTGCAACACCAACATCATCATCATCTTCATTCATCATCATCATCATCACCATTACTATTATTATTATCATCATCATTGTCACAATTATTATAAATCAATGGTCTTCTTCCTGCACTAGACTTCTGAACTGCTCTTTCTCTTTGTTTGGTGGACTGTAACATCAATATTACCGTAATCATTTTTACTACAGTAACTAGTATCGTTATCATCATTATTTTAAGTGCAGAGTCTGGGATTTTAAAAAAGGGGGACAAAGGGTCCCCTGAAAATTAAAAAAGGGGGACATAGTCCCCCCCCTCCCCCCCAACCAACCCACAGGTGCAAAAAAGAATGGGAACTATTTGTTGCATATTTACACTGATGTGATTTATATAACCAGTGTACAATTATACAGCCCCGTAATCTCTCTTTCATTCCTATGGTTCAGCTAATCAGCTTTCAGCAAAACTCAGATCAGTCTTGGCACCAATTCAGTCCTCTCCTGGCTGTGGCTCGTTTAATTTTCAATTCTTTCGAGACTAGCATGGAATAGCAATGTCTGTGACAAACGTTTGCCTGTTTATTTTATTTTATTTTATTTTTTAACCAGTTGCAACATCTTAACCATTATAAAAATGATTTGTCATAGATTCAAAAAGAATTTGATTTCACATGATACGGTGAACAGATACAAATTTGCCCAGTTTTATTGTTTAATTAAATGTCTTCAATACTTATCAATAGGAACTGTCATTGTGGACACCTGAAATGTACAGCAAGTTGTTTTAAGGTAGAATGCATAGGGGAATATTTCTATCTACATTTTAGTTGTGGTAAGTGTGCATTTCTTGTATGTGTGTTTGTGATTTTCTTTTGAAAAAGAAAAAAAAAAATGAAGATGCATTTTATCAATGATAAAAATTGATAACGTCTTAAGTTTGCCTGTTTATTGCTTTTATGTATGACTTGCAACCCACACACATATCCAGTTTTAAGGTGAGTAAGCTTCGTGTTCATGTTTCTATTATCAAGTCTGGCACAAAAGGGAAACAAAAGTGGCTTTAGTCCAGAAACAGATTTCTCACTTTTGAAGACTTCTAGCCTGCCCTCAAATAAAGGGTAAAGGTAAAGGTAAAGGAGTCCCATAACCTATAAGGTCGTAGGGGAGCGAGGCGTCAGAGACCTCACTTCTCTAGGGCCAGCATATTGAGGGCGGCGCCCATCTCCTCTCCCTCGCTGCTTTACCTTCCCTGACCCTAAAGAGGGCAGGTACCCATTTACAGCTGGGTGAACTGGGGGAACTGTACTGAAGCCAAGGCGCGCAAACGGTCACCCATCCAACTGGTAACCACGCTTGATGCTGCTTAACTTGGCTGCAGGAAAGCGAGTGCTCCGACCACTGAGCTATCCCGTCCCCTCAAATACACTCAGTAAATTGATGCAGCAATATCTGACTGGTGGCACAAGTTCAGGCTGCTAGTCCCTGCCCCAGCGGTGCTGACTGACCTGGGAGAGATGGGGGGTGACGATGTTCCAGACCTGGCTGAAGAGGTCTTGTTGGAAGGTCTCCACAATGCTGCCCAGGCAGGCCAGGGCTGACAGTCTGTACACAGGCTGGTCTTTCCCACTCTCCCTGACCGCTGTGTCCAGGATCTGGTCATCAGTCAACTACAGCATTGCTACATCAACATCACACTTCTCTTTTTCTGATCATTACATCCTTTCATTCTTTTTACAATAATAAACATTTTTTTTATTCTTTATTTTAACTTTCCAGCCTGAGATTAAGACTGGGTTATGGAGATGAAAAAAAGACACAAAAAAAGCATGAGCAAAACAGATTCATGACAATTTCATCAAATAACACTGAGCAGAAAAGTCAAGCGTACCTTCTTAACCAAGGCTTCGTCTTGCAGAACTGTATCTCTGTAACAAAAACACTCACAGTCAGAAGGTTTCAGCCTATCAATGATAGGAGGCAGACATAAACCAAGTGAAAAATCTTTCAAGTTTGCTGAACCCTAATCAGTAAAGTAAAAGACTCAACTCAACTGTCTCTGTCACCACTGTCGTCGGTACAAGCTCCACGCAATGCCACCAGGGTCCACCATCTCTCTGTCTCTGCTGAGTTCCACCATCTCCTGCAGCCCTCCCAGACCACTGATCTCAGTGAAGGTGGCAATGTGGGATATTGGTGGTCTGCCTCTTTTCCTTAACTATCTGTTAAGTAGCATCACCAAACTTCCACAGTGACACGTCTGTCAGGCACATTACAGGTTTTATGATTAACTACAGAATAAAGGTTTCACCCAAGACTAACTGAAATCCTTTTCACTTCTCCATCAACTTCTTCACCAGTCACTGAGGCATTGCACTGAATTTTTCAGACAGTGAGTTGTGAGCAAGTTGAACCTGAAAGACCCTATACCTTTCTTTTTACAGGATTTATAGTGATTATTCAGTCACAATTTATTTTTTTATTCATTCAGTTCCAAGATTTACACAGACTTATTTACAAAGTTATTATCAGCATTAAAGATATATATTTACAGAATAGTTAATATAGATTCAATGGAACACATACAGATTTTTTTCCCAAAAAAATGCAAATCTTTTAAAGCGGTACAAACAAAGAAAGGTTTCTCCACTGAATACATGGTTGCTGTTATGCAAAAACATAATTAACATAAGCATGAGTGTCACAGAACACTCTCTCACACACACACACACACAACACACACAGACATACACACACACACACATCTTACTTGCATGATACGCAGATTGTTGACAAAGTGTTGAGTAACGCTTCCTGGAGAAAAAAAAAATGTTCATATGAAGTTGATAGCATTTTGACTTGATACTGAATTAAACACACCACCTACCACAATCAACAATATAACCCTTTCTTGCACACATATAACAACAACATCAAAACAAACACACACAAAATGCAACAACTACTTTCACAGCAACTGTGGGCAACTTTCAGCACGTTTCTTGAAATTTATTTAAATTTCACAAATATGACACACAAACACAGACTGACACAGACACACACACAGACACACACACAAAAGAATCATGTACCTCAAATCACCAACAAGCATCTTGCACACGTTCCAACATCACTCACCAAAAAACGTCAAAACATTAAACAGAAACAGAACAGGCAAGTATTTTTACCATGTTCCACACAGAAACTCACGGGACCTGACAGGAAAAACTGAAATCTGATTTGAAAAAAAAAGAAAGAAACTCACAGAACTTCTAGCCATATTTCTGACTCTTTCCAAACATTTACAGCTCAAATCCCAACAACAAAAAACAAAACAAAAAACACACAAAATGACAACCCCCCCCCACTGACCTTGCCAGTCCAGGTGCGACTCAGCAGAGCGGCCAGCAGGGCCTCCAGTATCTGGCCCAGGTGAGGGGACCCCAGCTGTGGCCCCAGGCGTTCAGCAACAGTGGCCATGGCGCGGGCAGCCTGGGCTTTGGTGGTCCATGCCGAGGCGTCAATCAGCTCCACCAGCAAGGTGGTGATCTCTGGCAGGTACAGGCGGATACCTCCTTCCATACCTGAAGACAGAGCCAGCGGTGATCACTGTCAGCCAAAGGAGAAAAGACTCCTTACCTCTACCTGGCTTCTGATGGCAATATTTTTTCTTTGCCCCTGAAATTTATGGGTTTTTTTTAGTAAGAACAGTTATCATGTCATCTGTGAGATTCTGCAGGCATCCAGCAGGAAGTCTGAAAAACTGTTTTTCAGGTTTTGTATTGTGCTCTATACCACTTTCAGCCACAACAGATTTCTCTGCATGATAATGCTGCTCTGTCAACAGGAAAAGAGCATCACAAAAGGAGCAGTGAAACTTTTTTTCATGTGCACTTTTCATGTCTGCTGGAAAATTTGTTTCACTATGAGAGAAGCCTTTTTTTTTTCTTCAGAACTTTGCCCCATTTTCCCATGGATTTTTTAGATGTGGCACAAGCTTGTTGCCCTGCAACCTCACTTTGTTTCATTTGAAAGACTTTAGTGCTCCGACCAACACTCCTTGTCTAATGAAAAATGGTGGTGTACCAGAGCTTTGAAAGATGTGTCCTTGTCATACTGGACAGACCCTTACCTGTTCAGTGAAAATAACAGAACCTTCACGACATTCCAGCACTGTATTAGGTTTCATCCTTTTTGAAACACTGTTTCAATATTCCATTGTTAATTCATCCAAATAATGAAAACATATGTGTGCACACACGCACGCGCACGTACACATGCATGCGTATACACACACACACGTCCACAAACACACACATGCATGCACACACACATACACAAACACACATACACACACACAACACACACACACACAGCAGTTCACCAGAAACAAGACATACCTGGTGTAATCTCATTCCAGACATCTTCCCATTCAGTGGATTCTCTGCTCTTCTTTTCCTCTGCACATTCCAAAACCATCTTCATTCTACACAAAACATGCCTTTATACAAAACAAAACAATATAAAACAATATTCCGAACATGGACTTGACATTAAATTTATGACACAAGATTCTACCCTACATGACAAGAGCAAGAATGCAGCACACCATACCACATAATTATCATCTACACACTCTGAAGAAGCTGTAGGTAGGGACTACGAGGTGATAAACTTCAGTTACAATCACCCAAATCTGTCCACGACTTGAAATAACTATCCCTGCCCCTCACACATACACACACCACACCACACACACAAGCACACATCACACGAATGCACACACTCACACTCCTCCCACACACACACACCCTCACTCCCACCCACCCTCACACACACACACACACCACACCACAACCCCCCCCACACACCCCACACACACCACACCATCATCCCACCCCCACCCCTCCACACACACACAACACACACTACCACCACCATCATCCCCACCCCCCACCCCCTCCACACACACACACACCACACACTACCACCACCATCATCCCCACCCCCACCCCCTCCACACACACACACACATACACACACACACACACCACACACACACACACACCATCATCATCATCTGACCTTCAGTTTTTTCCTGGTGCAGGGCAAAGAAGGCCAGGGGCATGGCCAGACTGGCATGACGACGCAGATGGTCCGGCGCTGTCTGACTGATGGCGTGCAGCGTCACGCCACACGCCTGCTGAGCGCTCACATCTGCACACAACAACCAACCATCACCACTACAAACACAGCCAACCATAATGGATCACACACACACACACACTCACACACATGCAAGCACGCGTGCCAGCACACATAAACCCACAAAGACTCACTCACTCATGATTATTCGACATACAACCAAGATGATTTATAAAGAACTCTATTTTTTCTATCACTCAACCAAAACAATCCACGCACAAACACAATTATTTCACACACACAACCATGATTAAAACATAACCACCATCATTACTCTGCACACACATCCAAACTGATTCACAACCATCCACAATGTTTCCACACACAGCCAACTATGATTCCAAATGATGAAAAAATGACATGAGATTTGAGGGAAAGAGAACTGACAAAATTCTTAGAAAGATGACAAACATGTATTTGCAAAACTGTCACAGAGTACAAGTAGCACGTAACACAAAATCTGTTAGCATTGTTCTTACTTTCATAGTCCAGGTACCAGGACTTCAGTTTGGTGATCAGCTTTTCTGTACTGCTATCTTTGCCAACCTGAAAATACATGCAGATATCTCAATATACTTTGTCACACATGTTTTTACACATACACCAACAACAGATAATGAATGGCAATGAATTGTGCATGATCATAAAACAAAAAAGGAACATTAACCTTACATTTCATTGTGCTCCATTACCTAAATGTACCCTACATCCCAAGTAAAAGTATTTTCCTTGAAACTGTCTTCCCTGCAGTTTCACACGCTGAGCTCACATTACAAGCTGCATGACTGCATGGAAGAATTTTGTACTCAACTCTTCCCAGCTGGTGCCTTCTTCTTTTCTTCTTCCTTGTTTGTCATGTTTCTCCCAGGGGAGGTTTGACATTGATGAGCCTTCTCCATCTCTCTGTCTGTTTTGAGCTTCCTCCTTATTTATTGCCCCTTTCTCTAAGATCATCTGCAATACAGGCAGCCCAGCCTGGTGGCAGCAAGTTTGCACTGACATATTCTTTGTGCTCTGACGCTTCTCCTTGGCTTTAGAAAAACCAACAAGGATTTCTGTATTTAAAACAAGGTATGGAACACTGTTGCGTTGAGTTTTCTGAGTGCTTTCGCCTGAGCTCAAAGTCTACATTTATTCCTTATCAGAAGCATGATTTTTTTTTTTTGGCCACCAATAATCAAGTGCCTACAAGTATGAGTAAACAATCTTTTTAATCTTTTTTTTTTTTTTAGGAGTCAATCAGTTTAAAATCAAACTCCTTGCTACTTTTGAACCAGTCTGTTAATTTTAGAAGACACCATCTACACCAAACAAAAGTTAACACAGTGTGCTACCCACCTTGACGAGATGGGCCAGAGCAGTGGCGTAGTTCTTTCTCACAGAGCTGTTCCTGTCGTTCAGGCCCTGAAGAAAGGCTCCCATCAGTTTTCCTGCAACATGTTACAATACTTACTCTTATCTAAATGATTATTTACTTCTGCTAATATGTACAACAACAACAAAATTTAAGAAAGAAAGAAAAACATCTTTTGCTAATGTTAAAAATTAAACCAACTTCTGTTGAACAAATTAACTTCTGCTGATACATAAAAAATTTTAAACGAACCAATCCAAAAAAAAAAAAGGTAAAAAAAAGAAAAGAAAACAAAAAGGGAGAGAAAAATACTGATTTTAAAATAAATACTTATACCAATACAAAACAATGTTGATGTAAATACAATCTATAAAAAGAAAATTATTCTAATACAAGCAAAAACCAGCTCTGCTGATTTTAAAAAAAAGAAAAAAAGACAAGTTTTTACTAACAAACATATGAAAAATTCTGACATGAAAAATTTAACACCTCTACAGATATAAAAGAAAACACAAGTATACACTTCTTCACACAATTATGTAGCAGGAATCCACTCTTATCTACAAACAGACTGGGAAAAATAAAGAGATTTATATTAAGAGTGCCTATCTTTTTATAAAAAAAAGCCCACCGTACAAGCAAACACATCTGCTGTGATTATGAATACAATACAATATAATAGAATACATCGCATTACACTATACTTCACTGCTCTATACACGACACAACATGATTTAACATGACATGACACTTCATAACATTATATTATACACAGACTATGACTCACATAACAGCAACATTTTTTTTTTTAAATTCATAACACCCAAACCTTTTCTCTTCTTAATTTAACATGATTTAACATGACATGATATTTCATATTATATTATACAACAGACTATGCCTCACATAACGGAATAATATATTTTTTTTAATGTCTTAACATGCAAACCTTTTCTCTTTCTCACCTGCATGGGGAGCCAACTCTTGAGGACAATGAAGAACAAGGGAGACAACAAAGCTGGAGCACGCTGCTTTGGTTCCCACGCCAATGCTGCGTTTGATGAGGTCAGTGAGGCGTGGCACCAACTCCACCAACACTGATTCATCCACGTACTGTACACACTGCAAGACAATGATTGTGTCCACTTACTGAGGAGACCATATCTGGAGTCAGGACTTAAAAACGTCTGCAAAATGGTGAGAAAACACAGGAGTACGTATTTCCAACTTCTGAAATTTCCCATTGATATCTTGACCCTATACAATTTTCAGTTCTCTTCTACAGAAATTAACCTGCCTTTTGTCTGAATTAGTGTACACCTGAAAACAGTTCTCAGTATTTTTGGCCATGTGGTTATATGAAGATGAACTACATTCACAAGTTTTCAGGAAGACAAAGGTTGCCAAGGGAAGGGAAGAGGGAACTTTCACACAGAAAGAAAAGGAACTTTTTTTCTCTCCTCCTTTGGGACAAGTATTTCAAACAGCTATAGATTAATTTCATACACGTTTCACACCATTTTTGTCCCTAACCTCTGAGTAAATAAAAAAATTTCAATCAACAGATTCAACACCATTACACTACTGTTTCGTGTGTTCTTTTGCATTTGTTTTAAGTACCACAAAAACTAAAAACACCCTCTCCCCTTCCCCAAATTTGCCTTGCAAGAAGAATGTAATGATAGGAGTGAATGATAGTAGTGAGTAAACAGAACAATCCTTGTCAATCACATATAAAACAACCCTGGACAATCACACCATTATATTGACAATCAATAATTATGCATAAACAAATAACGATAAAAACATTCTTACTCTGTTCACAGTCTCCATCATTGGTGAGGACTTGGAAGCAGCGATGCGAGCCTTGTCCAACTGAAAGAAAAGTCAAAGTTTGTCCATGTTTGATTGGAGTGAAATATAAATACATCTAAAGCAGTTTAATTTTGGATTTTGTTTTAGACTTCACACTTTACAACAGTTTTGAACACTTTTCTTTTTCATACTTCAGGCGCCTGATACGACTTCCATCTTCCGACATGTTCCCACGTTAACTAGCAACCTTAGTGAAAACTGTACACTTTCTTCTCTCAGTTTTACAATGTGTATAATTCAGACAAATAAGTTGTAGTTGTTTCTTTCTTCTTCACCAAACTTACAAGCTAATGCACTGAAATACATATATCGCCATCTTCAACTTATTCAAGGATCTCATTATCCCAAAGGTGATCAATCATAAAGAGAAGTGGAGGCCTGAATAGTTTCAGTGGTTAGCATGCCAGGTTCATTATCCCAACAACTGCTGAGGAACATGGGCTTTGGGTTACTACCAGGTCATCCGGCTGAGAGCTCACTTTGGTTCACACACCATCGTGCTGCAAGCCTTTCAGCTGAGGCTTAAAACTGAGGCCCAGTGTGCAAATGTAGCATAACATCTTGTGCACATGTTGAAAACTGCATGGAAGGGTAGGTCATAACCTGCTTTCTTTTTATTTTCATTCCTCGGCTAGAGCTCAGAGGTTCACTAATGGTAAGATTTTGTCTATGCAACCATTTTTACCCTGCTTTGAGGTAGCCGCATTCTGACTTTGGGGATATACTCTGCTTTCAATAAAAGGGTTTACATGGAAACCTTTATGTATGGCAGCAAACTATCTGCACCAAGAGGCAGACAAGACAACGTTGATGGTGCACCTTGTCCTGTGTGGCCTGGCTGCTGGTGTGGAAGCTGAGGTAGTTGAGGACCTGGGGTTCCAGTCCACTGACGGCCTCCAGCAGGGCCACCACCAGAGCAGGGATGTGAGGCTTCAGCAGTTCCCCTGCCTTCTTGCTGATCTCCAGGATGGTGGACAGGCTGCAACAGGACACATCATCCATCAACCAACTCTATCTTTCTTTTTACTCTGAAAGTAGAAAACAAGGGGCTTTTTTTCATCTAACCTTGCTCTTATAGTCAACACACACATACATGCACACATGCAAACACACACACAAACATATCTTTGAGTTGCATTTTCTAACTTTCATTGTAGGTCAGTCATTTGATTTCCATTAATTGTCCACTGGTATTCAAAATATATGTGCCTCCACCACCAAAAAGTGAATCAGATTCCCCCCTCACCCCCCACCCACAACACTCGGCTTGTCAGTGAAATATCACTATTTGTGAAGAGCCTTAAAATGAAATCGAACACACTTACACAACACACACCCAACACAGCACACAAAACACACACCATACACACACAAACACATAAACACTCACAATACAAACAGCAACAACCATTTATCTAATATTTCCACATTTCAGAATAACATATAGAAAGATATATAATTTCAACTAAATTTTATAACAGATGTATGGAATTCAGAACTTAAAAAATAATTACACAAACACAAAAAGGATTGTTTACCACAAAAATTAAATACAGAAAATCCCTCACACAAATTAAAGATTACAAAAACACAAGGAGACCAGAAACTTTTCTTCTTCTTTTTTTTAAATGAATGACTACTATGCTAGTGGCAATGCGCTCTGCAATAGGAAAGTAGTCCATCATGACTGTTAAGTGGTTACACAAAAAACACCTCAGAGTATAGAGGAAAGAAAGAGGCCAGGAGCAGCAGCAGCAGCAGCAGTAGCTCACCCGATGGCTCGCACTTCTTTGACATTGGTGTTGAGGGTGATGTTCAGCAGACAGGGCAACACGGCTCTGGTGGCCCGGCCCCCTGCCTGCCCGTTCTCCGGGTCACAGATTCTGATGGACACCTGCGCAGGTCACACAGAGCGGTCAGAGGGAATACATGTACAAATAAGCTTTCTAGGAAATACATTCTGCGGTCAGTTACACACAGCAGCTCTTAAGGTTCCTGTTCAGTTTGCAAAAGGGAGCAGGGGGTGGATAGCTAGGCAGATTTTCTGTGAAAAATTATGAATGTCAGCAAAAGAACAGCAGACAGCAACTAAAAATGAGGACATGGATGTCTGATTCATCATTCCAATATAACAAAACAGGTTATTGCAAAAGCAACAATAAAAAATATTTCCTAATAAAAAGAAAGAGATGAAACACAAACACATACACAAAAACAAAAACAAAATAGCACTCACAAAAAATGTAGTAGGTGCAAGACCGTAGGAAAAAAGTTGTAAAATAAATACCAATCCGTGCAATAATATCCAGTTTAAAAAACCAAAGAAATACAGTCAAATACCAAGTCAGACAGTGCTCATAACTCTTGAAACATTCGCTTTGATTTATCTAACTATTGTACACAACAGCTATACATCCAAAGCCCTCAAAAATAAGCTTAGAACAGTAAAATATCAAAATGAAGAGAAGTAACAGTTTTTAAAATGATATAGCAGACACATTCACTGGGTAAGATACCTACAACTTGTAACTATTTCCTTTCTCTCCTCTCCTCTCCTTTCCTCTCCTATTCTATTCAAATCTATTCTATTCAAATCTATTTTCTTCTCTTCTCTCCCCCCCCCCCCCCCCCCCCCCCCCCACACCCCCTCCCCCCCCCTCAACTCCCACTCCATGTGTCCCTTTACCTGTAGAATTACTTCACTCACCTTGCTCAAAGTTTTACAGGACTGGTCAGCTGCAGTGCGGACTGATTCCTGTGAAAACAAAACATCAAGATTTAACATTCCTGACTTTCAAACAAAAAACATCAAACACACACAATTCTGACTCTGAGAATACATATTTTACACAGCAGATTTGATGTAAATGGTGTCATCTGCATGTGTGTGTGTGTGTGTGTGTGTGTGTGTGTGTGTGTGTGTGTGTGTGTTGTGTGTGTGTGTGTTGTGTTGTGTTGTGTTTCTTGTCTTGTCTTGTCCTGTCCTGTCCTGTCCTGTCCTGTCCTGTCCTGTCCTGTCCTGTCCTGTCCTGTCCTGTCCTGTCCTGTCCTGTCCTGTCCTGTCCTGTCTTGTCTTGTCTTGTCCTGTCTGTCTGACTATCTGTCCGTAATATATATACAGAATGCAAACACTCATCTGTATGTAACATTTTTATACATGTTTGTAGAATGTATATTTCACTGTACATTAGACACCTCTGACAAACCATTCTCCCACAGAACTGTAGTAAGTAAATCACTCCATATAGAGAGTGTATCCTAAACTTTAAGCAAAGAAATCTGCTGACAGATCAAACACCAAAAACAAACACAACACTGCTTGCTGCCTCTCACCTTGATGTCGTCACGGACGCGAAGACACTGTTCCCACAACTCGGGCAGATCATCCACAACGCTGTCCAGCTGTCGGCCCCTCAGCAGGTCAGTGACCGCGTTACAGCTGGACTCCCTCACCCTCCACTGGTTGCTGGTCAAGTTCTTCAGCAGGTCATTCAAGATCTGCTTCAAGTACTGGTCCACCTGAGACGCATACAGTACTATGTTGTTCACAAAAAACAGACACAAGTTATAGAGCCATCCACGCTAATGTACAGAAAATGCATGATCAGGAGGCAATTTTCAAACAAAAAACAAAAGATGCTTCTCATTCAACCAAACTTCATCAATGTTGATACTGAAGGTCAACTCAACTCAACTGTCTCCATCACCCTTGTTGGTAGGAGCTCCATACAATGCCACCAGGGTTCACCATCTTTCTCTGTCTCTGCTGAGTTCTACCATCTCCTGTAGCCCTCCCAGACCACTGACCTCAGTGATGTTGGCAATGTAGGATGTTGGCAGTCTGTCTCTTTTCCTTCTACCCTCAACCTTACCTTGGTGGACTGTCGTCATCAGACTTGTTTGTATGTTTCTGTTTGCATGACCAACATATCTCAGTCTGCATTTACAAATTTCAGCCAACATTTGCACTGAGAGTTCGCCAACAATGCTTTCATGTGTTCTCCTGTCTGACCATCTGACTCTTGGAAGTCACCTGCAGAACCACAGTTCGGCTGCATTTATTTGTCTCTTTCCAATGCTCGTAGTGTCCAGGCTTCTGACCCATACAGCATTTAAAAGTACTGTGATAATAACAACAACAACAATAATAATAATAAATCCCATTTGAAAGTATTGTTATGACAAAAGTTTAAAATCAAAAGCAAACAAATGGATCAACAGACTTCCACAGTGCACAGGGACTGACCGTTTTCTTGTTGTCCTTCACCAGGGCGTTCCAGATGCCGGCCATGGCCTGCTGGATGCGGGGGTTGGGGTCAAACTGGTAGCGGTACAGGCGCGGCACGATCTGACCCATGTAGGGGGCCAGCTGCTCTCCTGCCTGAGTGGCGATGGTGGAAAACCCAAAAGCTGCACCCTGCACAACACACAACACAGCTTTTATCACCCTGCACAACACAGCTTTTATCACCCTGCCCAACACACAACACAGCTTTTATCACCCTGCACAACACACCTTTTATCACCCTGCATAACCCATAACACAGCTTTTATCACTGGGTAGTGGGAAAACAATGGGGGGGTGGGGTGCTTAGAGAATCAAACTCATGATCTGTCAATGGCTAAAGGTGTGAGTTTAAGTCTCTGTTGACTAAAGTTGGCCTGTAAATGTTAAAACAAATAGATACTCCTTTCAATTTTTGATGTTGAAAGCAATATCTAACACTTTCAGGATGTACAGAATTTTGTCTTCTGCTACACATACAGAATTTTGTCTTCTGTTATACATACAGATACATACAGAATTTTGTCTTCTGCTATACATACAGAATTTTGTCTTCTGCTATACATACAGAATTTTGTCTTCTGCTATTGAATTTTCTGTGTTTTGCCTACTCACTATGAACTGTAATTTATCATCTTTACTGTGCACACGCATGCACACACGCACCAACAACGCGCACACCCACACAGAAAAAGTCTGACTAACCTTGCGTGTGTTCCACGTGGCGTTGTGATTGGCCAGGTGCATGAACTTGTAGATGAGGTCAGGCTGGTTCAGGTCGTTGGCGATGGCACACAGTTCCTTGTAGGTGGACAGGCCCCCTCTGCAATACACGTCATCATAATCCATGTTAATGACACAACAGCAACAACAACAATTGGAATAATGACACACAGTTCCTTGTAGGTGGACAGGCCACCTCTGCAATACACGTCATCATAATCCATGTTAATGACACAACAGCAACAACAACAATTGGAATAATGACACACAGTGCCTTGTAGGTGGACAGGCCCCCTCTGCAATACACGTCATCATAATCCATGTTAATGACACAACAGCAACAACAACAATTGGAATAATGGCACATAGAATAATACCAATGTTAACATTGAAAAACAGACAAGAAAAATTTACAGACAAGAGCAAACAAGTAAGAACACAACACCCAAGAGTTTGGCACAACAGATTTTCGGTTTAACCAAAACCTTCCTCAGGCTGAAAATTAGCCAGCTGACAGTAAAAACTAAATAGGAATAAAAAGACAGAAAGATATACATGTGAACAATCAGGGGTTTATCTGCTGAAAGCGTCATGAATCAATAAAACACAGTAATTTTGTCACCCTTTTTTCAAGAGTGTGTTAGTGTTTATCATGTGTGCAGGTGGGGTTTTTTTTCTATTTGATTGCTTTGGGTTGGTTTTTTTGTTTTTTTACACAGTCCTCTTGTTTGGTGAGAGACCAACAATGAATGTCTCAAGACTAGGAAAAATCACAATTGTGGTTGTTTTTCTTCCTCTCTTACCCATCAGGAGTCTTGCCCAGGGTGTCGTCTTCAAACAGCTTGGTGTCTTCATTCACCGTCTGCTTCGCCCTGAAATGATCAATGTCAGTTTTTCAACAAATCTTCTTCAGCAATGTTTCACCATTTTCAAGAACCTAACAACCTAATACTGGGCTGTACAAACGCTTTCATTTGTTTGTTTTACAAGATTTAACACTATGTAAATTCCATATATTATTATTATTATTATATCACTGCACAAGCAAGTTAGGAACATGAATAGGAATTATGCATGTTCATATGTATCAGATTTTTGGAATATTCCATATTAGGTGACATCTCCAACAGAAAGAAACTGAAGCTGAAGCTGTGCGGAAAAAAAGTGGTCTCATGAAACACTGTAAAAAGCTGTGTTATGTATAAAAGTGCAGTGATATGTTGGGGTTTTTTTAGTACTACATTTGTGTTTTATATTTACCTACAAAAACAAATATGAGTGGTGATAAAGCAGTATCTCACAACCCACCTTTTCCCAGTGAGGAGGGTGTCCACCAGTTCTGAGACCAGCAAGTCTTTCTGCTGGGGAGTGCAGATCTCATAGCCATGGCCCAGACCTTTGGAGGCGATGTCCTGGGTTACCTCTGTCACACACACAGTCTGTCAGTCAGTCAACTACTCACTTTATCAGCCTATCGGTCTCCCAGTCAAGTAAGTCAGTTACTGCCAGTTTCAATCAATCATGTGAATCAACCAACCAATCAATATACCAATTAAGCTATTCTTCCAGTTACTGTCCCCAATCCTATTCAACAGCCTAAACTGTGTGTCCTGTGAATACACCATCAGTTACTATCTATGCATCCATTTCTATCCAACTAAGTGTGTGTGTGTGTGCATGCCATGTGTGCAGGTATGTAAGTGTGTGTATGCATGTATGATGCATGTGTTACTCCAAGTCCCAACACCCTTTCATTCTCAATGTTATCTCCTCTCCAATACAAAGATCATATAAAACGTTTACAGATTTTAACTCACTTTCCAAGCTAAACAATCATGCTTTCAATCCTTTATTTGTCCATCCAACTGTTCCATACCGATTTTACAAAACTTCACTAACTTGAAACCCTTTCTTCAATGTGTCATTAACCCAGCATTCTTTTAAACCCTGTTCTTCATCATTCAACTTTCAGTGACCAGTGACGTGCACTGACCGTCAGAGTCGGACAGCAGGCGGATGAACCCTCGCTGGATGTCCAGCAGCCGAGACTGCACGGCCTTGTGTCGGCCGCACTGCTTCACCAGGGTCAGCAGCCAGATACACGCGGCCTGTCACAGCCATCCGTCATACACTTGTGTGTGTGTGTGTGTGTGTGTGTTGTGTGTGTGTGTGTGTGTGTGTGTGTGTGTGTGTGTGTGTGTGTGGTGTGTGTTGTGTGTGTGTGTGTGTGTGTGTGGTGTTGTGTGTGTGTGGTGTGTGTGTGTGTGTGTGTGTGTGTGTGTGTGTGTGTGTGTGTGTGTGTGTGTGTGTGTGTTGTGTGTGTGTGTGTGTGTGTGTGTGTGTGTGTGGTGGTGTGAGTATGTGTGTGTGTGTGTGTGTGTGAGTATGTGTGTGTGTGTGTGTGTGAGTATGTGTGTGTGTGTGGTGTGTGTGTGTGTGTGTGTGTGTGTGTGTGTGTGTGTGTGTGTGTGTGTGTGTGTGTGTGCCAGTGTGTATTTGTGTGAGTGTGTGTGTGTGTGTGTGACAGTGTGTATTTGTGTGAGTGTGTGTGTGTATGTGAGTCAGTGAGCGACCGAGGGAGCGTGCGTGTGTGTGTGCATGTGTGTGAAAGAGAGAAACCAAACAAAAGAGAAAATGAACAACAGCAAAAATTGGAGCAGACTGAGCGGTTTTCTGACTAAAAACAAAACGCCAATATCAGAATTAGGTTGGCTTTTTTCAAGCAACGAAAAAAAGGCCAATGTCAGGATTTTTTTGGGGGGTTTTAAACTGATGTAACTGCTGTAATAACACAGCAGCATCAAAGTTGTCATCCTTCATACTTCTTTGTACTTCCAATTGTATAATTTCCATTGAATGCACACATGTCAATGCAACCTGAACAGGTGTATCACTCAACTATCTATATCAAAGGTATGCGTATCAAGCACTACTCAATTTATATCAAAGGTATACATATGGAGCATTAGTCTATATCAAAGGTATGCATATGGAGCATTAGTCTATATCAAAGGTATGCACATATGGAGCATTAGTCTATATCAAAGGTATGGAGCATAAGTCTATATAAAAATTATGCATATGGAGCATTAGTTTATCTATATCAAAGGTATGCATATGGAGCATTAGTTTATCTATATCAAAGGTACGCATATGGAGCATTAGTTTATCTATATCAAAGGTACGCATATGGAGCATTAGTTTATCTATATCAAAGGTACGCATATGGAGCATTAGTTTATCTATATCAAAGGTACGCATATGGAGCATTAGTCTATCCATATCAAAGGTATACATATGGAGCATTAGTTTATCTATATCAAAGGTATGCATATGGAGCCTAAGTCTACAAAATTACTTCAGCTATGATTATTAGTTTCCATGGTACATGAATCCTCACAAGTCGAAACAGCCTGCCCAGGTATACCATCCACCTACTGAAGGTACAGACAGGTTTGAATACGGACCACACACAGGTCGGCAAAATTACCTGAGCCATGTTTACCTAATTCCGTATGAAACACATTTAATACATTCCAGGACTGCTTGCCAAGGTGCGCCCCTTACCTGTCGAAGGTGAGGGTTGGCATGTGGCACATAGGTCTGGAGAAGTTGTGTCAGGTACCACTCCACTTCATCAGGAAGCCCAGACACTTTGGCCTGGAGAGCAAAGAAAATATGTCGTTTAGGTCATAACAAACACTTTTCCCCCCTGTAAGATCACAGCTAAGAAGAAAGGCTGCATAAAAACAAAAAAGTACATAATGAGGGGAATACCAAAAGCTTACTGAAACAGTCTTTTTTTTTAATAACTGGTGAAATGTACTACCTGCAAACAAATGGCACATCAACAAACTAAGATACTAATAAAGTGTGTGAGTGTGTGTGTGTGTGTGTGTGTGTGTGTGTGTGTGTGTGTGTGTGTGTGTGTGTGTGTGTGTGTATGTGTGTGTGTGTGTGTGTGTGTAGTGTGCGTGTGCGCGCACGCATGTGTGCATGTGTGTGTATGCATGCGTGTGTGCGTGTGTGAGTGTGTGCACGCGAGCATGTGTGCTTGCATGCATGCGTTGTACGAGAGCAGGTAGGATGTGGGGGTTAGGGGCTTACTTGACAAGAAACTGAAACAGATGAATTACTAACAAATTGGAACCTCAAACTACTACCTCAGCCATTCCACTTCTATTACAACCACTGAACATACACGCACATTCACACACACAATGAACACAATATAAACACACACCCCACACACACACACACCCCTACCCAAACATATACACACAAACACACCTACACCCCCCACACATACACACCCCCCCTACCCAAACATACACACACAAACACACCTACACCCCCCATCCCTACACACACACACACACACACATACACTGAACACACAATATACACCCTACACACACACACATTTTCACCTCAAAATCAGCCTCAGTCTGGGACCACGCATCCCGAGCAACAGGAGCCTTACGACCCAAGGCCGCCCACACCAAGGCAACGGCCATGCTGAACTGAAGCTCCACCTGCTTGCTCTGCACACACACACACACACACAACACAAATAACGGGTCACATGAGGCTGATTACAGTCTTGGGTGTACATCCACTAAGATATATGTTTTTTTGTTTGTTTGTTTCATGCCTCGGCTAAGAGCTGCTTATGCGACTATTATTTTGTTTTGTATTGTATACCATATTAAATCACAGCAGAGTTCTGTGTGAAATTTGGGCTGCTCTCCCCAGGGAAAGCATGTCACCACAAGAGCAGTGACACCCATTATTTTTTTTCATTTTCCTGTTTGCAACTGTATTTGTTTCCCCGCCATTATGGTAGCTGCATTCTGACTTCAGGGATATAGTAAGGAATTGAACAGTTTTGTCAGGACAGTCAGAATGTATCTCCCTGCTCTTTCCGATTTTCAACTGTCTTCTGATGTGTACAAGTCTGTAAGCATGCAGGTCTGACTGGTTTAGTGTATCCTCTGAAAGTCTTGACATTCAGTTTAATTTTCCTGTCAAACTGGAAAGAAAGAGCAAAGCTGGGAATCGAACCCTGAACCTCAGGTTTACTTGTTAGGCAGGTGAACACCTAAACAGTCCTGCCACCTTCCTCCTTAGCTACAGGTAATAGTAAAAACTTGTCATCTGCCTCCAGGGTGCAGTCACCCGCTGACCAATGATTACTCCATGTACAGAAGCAGTGCACACTGTATCATGCTAAAACACTTGTAATAACGAGAAAGTCAGGAGGTAAGGAGATGCCACTTTCATATGCTAGGACACAGTACAAGTCAATGGATTTATTCATTTATTCATTCATTTCCTTGTCCCCCAGCTGACTTACAAAGGTGTATAACAAATTAAAACAACTATTCACAAATTAAAACCTCAAAATTAAAATAAAAAACAAACACAAGCACACAGACACAGACACAGACACTCCAAAATACTCGCACACACCACACACATTCTACAATACTCACAAACACTACATATTCCACAACAGTCCTATACGTTTCACATTCCTATGAGCCAAACATTTTAACACTATGCCATAATCCTATATCTTTCACATTCATGATAGGAGCCAAACACACTATCCCTCTGAAGCCAACAGAAGCCCCCCCACACAGCTCACCTGAACAGCGGTGAACAGATCCTCCATCACCTTCCGTCTGTGTGGAAACTCAGCCTCCCCAACACACAGACATCCCAGACACAGAGCAGCCCTCTCCTTGGTCTGTTTACAACAACAACACTAACAACAATGTATTCAGCCTTGCAGTAACAACAATGCAAGATATGTTTTCACCATCACCAACATCCTATCATGAATAGTTACAGGCTGTGAAATTACAAGCTGTGCAATTACAGGCTGTGAAATTACAGGCTGTGAAATTACAGGCTGTGAAATTCTTTTTTCTACAGATCCATAAAGCCAGCTGTCTAGGACAAGGCCCAATGCGTTTTCACAACAACAACAAAAATCTACGGTTTTGTTAAATTATTCAACACACATTTTCACAAACAAAAAATTACTCCTCACATACATGCATAAGTCAGTTCAATTCCACATCAGCTATGTTTGACTCAATGAAAGAAAGACTACTGATTCAGATGTTCACATACACTTTCCAAACTTTCATGCTAAATCATTCACATACATATTGGTGTTCACATGCATGATTTATCACATCTATCTATCTATCTATCTGTCCCGTAGTCTGACGACCGTGGGGGCACCCTCAAAGACTCAACAATCAGTTCCCTCCATTCCTCTCTCTGTTCTGCCTTTCTCAGGGTTTTGTTGAGTTCTAGGCCTGTCCATTCGCTGATGTTATCCTCCCAGCTCTTCCTTGGTCTGCCACTTCTTCTTCCTCCTTGGACAGTGCCTTGTAAAACTGTCTTTGCAAGTCCTTTGGATCTTGTGACATGCCCATACCATTTAAGTTTACGCTTTTTCACGATCGTTAGAAGGTTCTCATAGGGTCCAATGGTTTGCTGGATTCTGTTATGCACGCTTTCGTTGCTTATCTGGTCTTTGTAGGAGATGCCAAGGAGTCTCCGAAAGCATCTCATCTCCACTGCCTGTACTCTTCTCTCCAAATCCGCAGTCAGGGTCCATGATTTACAGGCATACAGAAATATGGATATGACAAGGGAGCGCATTAGTCTGATCTTGGAGATAAGTGAGATATTTTTATCTCTCCAGATGGTGTTTAGTTTTGACAAAGCTGTTATTGTCTGTGCAGTCCTGCATACTACTTCTGGCTTGGATCCCTGGTCTGATACAATGGCTCCCAGGTACTTGAAGCTTTGAACTGTTTCCAGCTTCTGGTCATTAACCCTGATATCAGTGCTAATGCCGTTGGTGTTATTAGTCATCAGTTTGGTCTTCTCTGCACTGATTTCCATGCCGTGTGTTTTGGAGGCCTTATTCAAGTGTTCTGTTATCACATGCGTCCATGAAATCATACTTGCTCATAAATCATACACACACACACACACGATTTAGCACAGTCGTCCATAAAATCATACTCATGATTGATACACACACACACACACCATCCCCACCCCCACCCCCAAATACAGACACTCTCACACTCTCCCGTTTGATATCACTTTTCAGTGGAAGGATGTTAAACTGAAGAAATAAATCACACACACACACACATGCACTCAAGTACATACATACACAAACACACAGACAGTTGCATTCACAAGCACACAGAAACACACCGACATACACCTACTAACCACACCCACCTTGTTGGTTTCTTTGGCGGTCTTGACCATGCCTACAAGCTTGGTGAGGAGGGAAAGCTTGGTGACGTCCCCCTCTGAATCCCCATCCCCCCCTGCGGACAGCGGCAGGGCTGTGCTCTTGGCGATTTCCCCCAGAGCGATGCAGGCGGCGCCTTTCAGGCCCGCGTTATCCGACTCCAGGAACGAGACTGAAAATAACAACGGCTAGGTCAGCTCCATGAAAATTTTGTCATGACTACTGTTTTGTGTGGAATTCTGTTCTGATTTGAGAAAGATTTCACACACAATGTTGTGTGTTAAGTGTCCTTTTTTTTTTTATGTCTTACTTTTTTTTTAACAGAAAATTTTACATCATAATTACTACTTTCAGTAAGAACAGATTTCCCTGTGTGAAATTCAGGCTGCTCTGCAGAGACAATGTGTTCATCTAGTTTAAGGGGTTGCAATTTCTTTTTTAGTGCAATTATTTTTCTTTCCCAATAAGAATGGTGTTTTTTAACAACAACAAAAAGTTCCACAGAAAGCTGTGATGCTGCTATAGGTTCTTATGTCTACAGACCAGAGGTTCCCATAGCATTCTGTGACAAGTCTGCTTAGAGCACACAGGAGTAGCAATATCAAGTCACAATCTGAATGTCAATGGTTTTTCTTACTGATTATTACCCCCAAAATCCACTTGGTAAATAGCTGTCAGTGAGAATGGAATGGCTGTTTGTTGTCGTTATTGTTGTTCTTGTTGTATGTTTAAAGTCTGTTCACATTATTTTAGTGATATTAGACTAAGGAATGGCTGTGACAGCAGAGAGGTTACACAGACAAGCAGAGAGAAAGCACAAACGGCAGAGTGGACTGACAGAGCTGCTTGACACTGGACACAAGTGCCGACCGCTGCTCCTTCCTCCAGCCACCCTGGTCTGGCGACACCTCCCCATCATGCTCCATGGCCTCCACCTGCATGTTGTCATGGCGACCAGGGGCGCACCAACGCCCCAACACATACCCCAGGGTCAGTATCGTCCCTTGCTGCACTTCCACATTCTGTTCAGGACAAATGGGTATAGGTATGTGTCAATGATACCAGTGCATCAATGTTTGTATCAATGCTGCCTGAGCATCAAAATAAGAATACATCATATTGCTCTCTACTTTTAATGTATGCAATACCTACCTATTGAATAAAAGCACTCACATGACACACATTTAACCATTTTGCATTCATAAATGTTACTTTAAAAAACCTCTTCCTCGTATTCAAAATTTTATGGACATTTTCACAAAAAGAGAACACTGTTCAAGTCTTATATAAATTTTACAAATTTGTTTAATTTTTTAAGGTTGCTGATGGTGTATTTCACTCAAATGAAACCCATTTTGGCATAGCAGTGTAAAAGATGTCTATGTCCTCAAAGAAGCTTGTACTAATCACTGACAAAAACCTACCCAAAAAATTTAACTTTTTTTCCTGTGAAAATATAGTAATTTTCTTCATTGCAGTAATCACAGAACTCATGAAATAAGTCAGTTACATCTATACAGCAATACTATTCGTGAATCATACAACAAGCCTTTGAAAAGAAAAATGAACATGATCTTACTTTAAACCTATGGGCTTAAAGGTCTTAGAACAAACCCACTACCATCCTCCCACAAAACCAAAGGCCTGAGTGATACTTTTTTCCACACCTTCAAAACCAGCCCTCCTGTGAACTCACCTTGTCGTTCAGGTTTTGCTTCAGGTCCTGAACAGCAGAGACAATGTCGTCAGAGGAAGAGGTGGCCACTGTGACGATGGCGTACATCTCTGCTGCATGCTGCTTGATCTCATCCTTGGGCGATGATATGAAGCCCTGAAAATGGCAGAACAATTGACACATAGCACTCACACTGGAAAGCAATCAAAAGTTTACACTAGAGAGAACATGTTTGGTGAGTACTTGTGCGCCTACACAGGGTGAAATAGAATTGCAGTGGTCAATTTCCCCTTAGAAAAGGCTAAAATATAAATCAGTACCATTAAAAAAAATAATAAAATGCAGATCAGTATCATACAAAACCTAAAATGTATATCAGTACCATACAAAACTAAAATATACATCAGTGCCAGTAAAGACTGTAACGTTTTGTTGATCAATGTTGACTAGTTTTCAGATAGATGGGTTTTTTAATAAAGAAGGTATACTGCATCATGCAGTGTTACCTTTTTATCTGAGGTACATGTAATGTGCTAAAACGACAACCCAATGGTTATGTGTTTGATTGAATACAGGAATTGTAGTTTGCCTTTTCTGAAAGCCTGTTAAAGCACAGTTATGATGTAATTCCAAAATCATGATGCATTGATGTGTACACAAAACACAAATACACACATTCTTTCCTTCAAAGTTTAGCTCGTGGAAGTATGTAGCTCATATTCCTAATTTCCTTTATGTTAATGAGATACAGCTAGTTTCAATAAATGCACAAAAAGACCAAAGAAATCTGTTGAAACTTGCATAAACAAATTCTAGACAACAAAGCTAATATTAGCTTACAAATTCCTTATGACGTCTAACCAAGGTGTAAAATAATCCTGATCTCTCCTTCCCAATCCTAAACATTTGCACAAAACAGTTGTGAGGTGGAAATTCACATGAGGAGTGTTAAAACAGAGAGAGAGAGAGAGAGAGAGAGAGAGAGAGAGAGAGAGAGAGAGAGAGAGAGAGAGAGAGAGAGACAGAGAGACAGAGAGAGAGACAGAGAGAGAGAGAGAGAGAAAGAGACAGAGAAAGAGAGAGAGACAGAGACAGAGAGAGAGAGAGAGAGAGAGAGAGAGCCAGCAGACGAGGCTAAACTTACCTTGAGCCAGTCCAGGTGTTTGAGAAAGTATGGGGTCAGCTGTTTGGGTGCCATGGCAACAACCTCCAGCAGACAGTACATCGCCTCCTGACCTGAATAATGTCAAATAAACTCAAATTTAATGAACTGCAACATAAACCTCATCACAATTATTTTATCACAGGCTTTCAATATCATGCTACAAAGCTAAGATTTACACACACACAGAGGCATGGGGACATGCATGCACGTACGCATACACACACACACATGCCAACACACACACACACACACCAACACACACACACACCACACAACACACACACACAAACATGCATGCACACTCGCACACGTGAGCACACACACACACACACATGCACACACACATACGCTCATTCATATAAAGAGAAAATGGAATGCAGCACTTACAGAATTTTCTCTCCTTTGTTTTTTGGTTCCTTTGTCTGTTTGCTTTCTGAGCTGGGATATTTTGGTATGTTTTGTCATGTTTTGTTTCAATAAATTCTGCAAGGAACTCCCCTGTCTAAGGGAAGAGAGGTAAAACTCACCATGCATTCTCCATCGACTGGAGGCTTCATAATGATGATGGTAAAGATGTTTTAACAGATGTTGGGTTAGTTGATGGTCATGAGGATGGTTAGTGTTCCAGTGTTAGTTGATGGTACAAGGACAGAGAATTATGATCATGTCTACATAGTGTGTCACAGCAAGGCAGAATCACAATAAGATATAAAATGTACTTTTTGC
>CM054150.1:53823629-53848629 GCA_028751875.1 Rapana venosa | reverse complement strand
CCCAAGCCCCGACCTTTTCTTTGATGAAGGTGATCATGCTGACAAAGTCCGGCAGTCTGTCGCTGTCCTTTCTGGGTGACCTCTCTCTGGGGTCATCACCACTGGCCACACCTCGCAGCGCTCTGACCGACTCCAGGCGAATGTCATCCTTTCTGTTGGCAAGAAAGTGAAGGACATGCAGAATTTTTCATCTTTTCTGTAGGCAAAAATGTAAAGGACGCTTAGGAATTTTTATACATATTTGGATAAACTTTCACATTTAAAAAGTATACTTTTACACAGAACCTAGGTCCAATAATTCTTCCATGTTTTCCTTTATTATGTAATTCTATGTAGGGTTTTTTTTGGGGGGGCTTAATCTCTTTTTCTCTTTAGGACATGGTGCCAGCAGATTTAGGATTGAAATCAACAGTGAGCTTGTCTTCCTTGGCTTGAGCTCTGGTAAGACTTTATGCATGTGACTGCTTTTACCCACCACTAAGATAGCCGAATTCCAACTTTTAGGATAGATCAATCTGAAAAGCCCATCCATCTTTCACAGAAAAGTATACCAGCAACAGTTAGAGACATGGATACACACACATACCCACAACACATTCTGCTACCAGGAAACAGACAGGCTCCACCATGACACGCTGACTGAACATTTAGGAGCGCTGCCCCAACAACTCTTCAAGGAGTTAATGGATAAATCAAAACAAGTCACTGTAGTCATAGCTGTTGTTATGTATGCAGGAGTAGGGTTATAGCTGTTGTTATGTATGCAGGAGTAAGGTTATAGCTGTTGTTATGTATGCAGGAGTAAGGTTATAGCTGTTGTTATGTATGCAGGAGTAATAAGGTCATAGATGTTGTTATGTATGCAGGAGTAATAAGGTCATAGCTGTTGTTATGTATGCAGGAGTAATAAGGTCATAGCTGTTGTTATGTATGCAGGAGTAATAAGGTCATAGCTGTTGTTATGTATGCAGGAGTAATAAGGTCATAGCTGTTGTTATGTATGCAGGAGTAATAAGGTTATAGCTGTTGTTATGTATGCAGGAGTAATAAGGTCATAGCTGTTGTTATGTATGCAGGAGTAGTAAGGTTATAGCTGTTGTTATGTGTGCAGGAGTAATAAGGTTATAGCTGTTGTTATGTATGCAGGAGTAATAAGGTTATAGCTGTTGTTATGTATGCAGGAGTAATAAGGTAATAGCTGTTGTTATGTATGCAGGAGTAATAAGGTTATAGCTGTTGTTATGTGTGCAGGAGTAATAAGGTTATAGCTGTTGTTATGTATGCAGGAGTAATAAGGTTATAGCTGTTGTTATGTATGCAGGAGTAATAAGGTTATAGCTGTTGTTATGTATGCAGGAGTAATAAGGTTATAGCTGTTGTTATGTATGCAGGAGTAAGGTTATAGCTGTTGTTACGTATGCAGGAGTAGTAAGGTAATAGCTGTTGTTATGTATGCAGGAGTAGTAAGGTAAAGGCAACTCACACATCCCCAGCCCCCAGCATCAGGATGTATCTGGAGGGGACGTGGTTGGGGGGAAACACGGCTGCTGCATACTGCACTGCCACCACACGTGCCTGCGGCTCCACCTGAGAGCACAGAGACAGTCATCAGTTAACGTCATCAGCTGTCATCATGCACAAAAACAATCATCAGTTCACATCATCAGCTGTCATCATGCACAAAAACAGTCATCAGTTGACATCATCAGCTGTTATCATGCACAAAAACAATCATCAGTTCACATCATCGGCTGTCATCATGCACAAAAACAATCATCAGTTCACATCATCAGCTGTTATCATGCACAAAAACAATCATCAGTTCACATCATCGGCTGTCATCATGCACAAAAACAATCATCAGTTCACATCATCAGCTGTTATCATGCACAAAAACAATCATCAGTTCACATCATCAGCTGTTATCATGTACAAAAACAATCATCAGTTCACATCATCAGCTGTTATCACGCACACAAAAAACAATCATCAGTTCACAACATCAGCTGTTATCATGCACAAAAAACAATCATCAGTTCACATCATCCGCTGTTATCATGCACAAAAACAATCATCAGTTGACATCATCAGCTGTCATCATGCACACAAAAAAAACCAATCATCAGTTGACATCAGCTGTCATCATGCACACAAAAACAATCATCAGTTCACAATCATCAGCTGTCATCATGCACAAAAAAAAACAATCATCAGTTCACATCATCAGCTGTTATCATGCACAAAAACAATCATCAGTTCACATCATCAGCTGTTATCATGCACAAAAACAATCATCAGTTAGCATCATCAGCTGTTATCATGCACAAAAAACAGTCATCAGTTCACATCATCACTGTTATCATGCAGCTTTCCTCTACACCTTTGCTGCTGTGTGCACATATAGAATAATGGGGTATCAATGATATAGGGCTTTCTCTGTAGAGGCATTGTTCCATGTCACTTTCCACACCTACCATTTGTCTGTATGCTAGCCGGTGAGCAGTACAAGTCACTGGCTTGAAAATATGTTCTGCAGAGAAACTGATGGTTTGCTCATATATACACACAGAGAACACAGTATAAATATCAATATAATAGTATAAATATGTAATAGTACAATAGTATAAGTTTTGCTCATTATATTAACACACAGAACACAAAACTGCTGAGATACAAAAAATCAAAATAGCATTAAAAAAACCACAAATACTGATTTATGTAAAATCACTGAAATCTATGTAATATGTTTGCAACTGAAACAATTTTCTTCCTTTTTTCTATGACATACAAAATTCTAGACAATGTAAAAAGTAATGAGGTAAATAACCATAAAGTACATTAACTGCATCAAATTTACCAAACATGTCAAACATCAAACCGAATCAGATACAAAGAAAACAAAACCAGGAATAGAAACACTGTTTTTAGACAACAAAGACCAGGCGACACATCAGCGTTGTCCCACCTTGTCGATGTTCTGCATGAGGAGGGCCTCAAGCAGCTGAAGGTTGGTGTCGTCAATCTGCCGGAAAGAGCCAGACATCATGGACAGGGCCTCCTGAACAGCTAGGCGAGTCTCCGTGTCTTCCTGCACACATCAGTTTTGTCCATTTTTTTCAATCACTGTTTCTAGTTTTAATCAGTCATAATCATAATTATTGTATCATTGTACAATTCAATATACAAAAATTCTGATGGCTGTATCATCGTGTTGATTCATAATCATAATTATTGTATCATCGTACAATTCAATATACAAAAATTCTGATGGCTGTATCATCGTGTTGATTCATAATCATAATTATTGTATCATCGTACAATTCAATACACAAAAATTCTGATGACTGTATCATCGTGTTGATTCAAAACATCATAGTATTTCATCATCATTGAATTCAAAGCATGATGATTTTGATTTTATATCATCATACTAGCTTGCAGTATCAAAATCTTTAATCATAACATCATACTCCTTCATGGCATAGATATAATTATTCTCCAAGAACAAAAATATTCAATCTACAAAATCATACTTGACCTTAACAATCATAAATTTTCACTCTCTATTAGGGGTGTTTTCGGGTGTGGTTTTAGACAAAGCAAAATAGAGCAACATGTAGTTGCGAGCAAAGCAGCTGTCGGAAAGAGGGCCTCTTCTCTTCTCCGAAGGCTTTCAGCTGTCCAGCTCTCCCTACAGTGTCTTCCTGCTACAGACAAGGCAAGGTACGGCTACACCCAGAAGCAAACAGTGTACTGTGTGTCATGTGACCTGTTTATCCAACAGACAGCAGCACATCTCAGGCCTTTCATACCAATGACTTTCTAAGATTTCTAATGCTTCTTGTCATTTTATCCCCAGTGTCATTTCTATCTCATTAAGCTGCTCCAACACTGATCCAAGATATCTATAAACTACTAGATTCTAATCCCAACTCCAATATCTTAATTCTGCCTTTCTATTCCTTTCATCAATAGCTGTTTTCGCCATGAGCCATTGTAGGCCATTGTGTGCCGGTGGAAACAGATGACAAAATTTTCAAAACCACATACACATGGGTACTGGATGTAAAAAAAAAAAATTAAAAAAAAAAGCAATAGAGTGCTTATTCCATTATCCTTGAAATAAAAGAATAAACTTTTTTCTTTCAATTTTTAAATAAGCCACACATTATTTGGCTCTCAGGAACCCACACTGATACAAGCAGCATGTACAAGACGACCATTCCCACCTGACACATGGCCTCAAAGAAGCGCTGGATGAGGGCAATGTCCTTGGCAACCCGATGAGGCGAGCGGCGTGCAATCTTTCCCACCGCTACGTACGCCAGGCTGCGAAGCTTTGGATCCTGAACAGAGAGTTATTCAATCTTTACCATCAAGCTGTGCTGGTGTTCTACATGTGTGTGTACTGTTTTGCCACTGGTGAAGTATGATGAGCTGACAGGATGAATCTACATGGAACAATAGCACACACAAAAAAGAAAAATACATCAATATTCATATAAAAAAAGTATCAACATCAACCAAGGCAAGGGTGCTGGACTTGGCATCTGAAGAAAGTTGAAGGCACAGATCCAAGTTATGACTAAGCTGCTGTCCACTGGAGGAGATCTTTCCCCCCCAGGAATAATACTCTTCCAACTCCGTTTCCCAACAAATCCTTTGAATAAGACTATATCGCTAGGTCCTGTCTGTGAATACATGCATAACATCTGCACAAATTGAAAATCCATCTACCTTTCACTGAAGTGTTGGTAAGCTAGGACTGATGACAGGACCATACCCAGCATGCCACCTGTGACTTAGTGAGGGATGGGCTCTGTCTTCTCAGGGAGTTAAGGGGAGAAGAGAGAGAGGGGAAGACAGAAGACAAGCATCAGTCCCACAACAAACTATAAAACAGCTACATGATACATTTACAGATAAACGAGTTCCCCAACAACTCACACAACACTAATTGGGCAAACTCTCAAATAGGCTAGAGAACAAAGTTACAGAGTTCTCTAACAACTCTCACTACACTCACTGGGAAACCTAAATAGAACAGATGATAAAATTCACAGACACTGAGATAGAGGAGTTCTCCAATAACTCATCATTACTTACAGGCAATAACCATTGCAGAGAGACCAGATATATACATATAAAAAAATCAATATAAAAGCAGCATTCCTTGCTAACTGCTCATGCGTAAAATAAAACTGAGTCCTCTAATCAAACCTATTTGAAACACACTAAATAGAAAAGCATACCAAAGCACACTGGACCAAAAAGCAAACAAAACAAAAAGAAAAATGACATAATGATGGTGGAAAGATTTGAATGACTAAGAAAAATAGATTTCAAAAAGTTCATCCCCCCTTCAAAACACATACACACACACAGAGTACACACACACAGTATACACACACATCATATTAGCAATTCTCCTGTATTTAAATGTTGTAATCACTCTTTAGTCCTTTTCTGTGTACTGTTTAAGTTATTTAGGAATAGATATTCATTTCACTGCACACACATCCATCAATTTAAGTCCTCTGCCCTCACCCCCCTTCCCTTCCAGTTGTCTAATATCACTTTGAGTGAACAGACATAAAAACGAAGCAGCAACAACAACAACAACACACACACACACAAACACACACACTTAGTCTGAACATGTTTTAACACAAATGCACAAACAAGAGAAGCAAACTCAATTATTTGTCCAACTTAAGCAAACGAAAAGGGCAAAAAATGGACAACAAAATAATTTTTAAAACGCTCAATTAATCAAATGGATGACAGGAAAACAGCTTCCATCAAAATTTTTAAAAAGGCAAATGAATTCCATCAACTGACCATCCATCAATCAATCAATCCAATCAATCAATTTACCAACCAATCCACAGCTAAAAATCCATGCACACAAAAGCAACTACTGATATACCAGCCCACATCAACGTCAGGCTTCAGCCTAATGCCTTTCACAGACTTTTTTCCAACCTTTATGCATGGCTCAAG
Source organism: Rapana venosa (assembly GCA_028751875.1). Classification (NCBI taxonomy): domain Eukaryota; kingdom Metazoa; phylum Mollusca; class Gastropoda; order Neogastropoda; family Muricidae; genus Rapana; species Rapana venosa. The sequence continues at coordinate 53,842,626 of CM054150.1, read as the reverse complement.
CAAGACTAGACAACACCACATTGTTAACTATACATAACATACCCGTAACTGGGACTGATCTAACCATACTGAAAACAATCACACAAGCAATAAAACCATGTACAATCACTAAAGGTTGACCAGTGTCACAAAAGGCATCGCTGCACACAAACATGGCAGTTTTCCATGGGCCAGCAAGTCGCTCAGCACACACTGAAGCTGCAATATCAAATGACAGATGAGTCACAGGACTATGTTTTCCACCATTAGTGCAGGAAGAATGTCTTCATAAGGCCACAGGAGAAGAAAGGGAATTATTGTCCTTCACTGAAGCTATAGGAGAAGAAAGAGAGGGATTCACTGTCCTTTACTGAGGCTATAGGAGAATAGAGGGATTCACTGTCCTTTGCTGAGGCTATAGGAGAAGAGAGGGATTCACTGTCCTTTGCTGAGGCTATAGGAGAAGAGAGGGATTCACTGTCCTTTACTGAGGCTATAGGAGAAGAGAGGGATTCACTGTCCTTTACTGCGGCTATAGGAGAAGAGAGGGATTCACTGTCCTTTGCTGAGGCTATAGGAGAAGAGAGGGATTCGCTGTCCTTTACTGCGGCTATAGGAGAAGAGAGGGATTCTCTGTCCTTTGCTGAGGCTATAGGAGAAGAGAGGGATTCGCTGTCCTTTACTGAGGCTATAGGAAAAGAGAGGGATTCGCTGTCCTTTACTGAGGCTATAGGAGAAGAGAGGGATTCACTGTCCTTTGCTGAGGCTATAGGAGAAGAGAGGGATTCACTGTCCTTTACTGAGGCTATAGGAAAAGAGAGGGATTCACTGTCCTTTACTGAGGCTATAGGAGAAGAGAGGGATTCACTGTCCTTTACTGAGGCTATAGGAGAAGAGAGGGATTCACTGTCCTTTGCTGAGGCTATAGGAGAAGAGAGGGATTTGCTGTCCTTTACTGAGGCTATAGGAGAAGAGAGGGATTCACTGTCCTTTACTGAGGCTATAGGAGAAGAGAGGGATTCACTGTCCTTTACTGAGGCTATAGGAAAAGAGAGGGATTCACTGTCCTTTGCTGAGGCTATAGGAGAAGAGAGGGATTCACTGTCCTTTGCTGAGGCTATAGGAGAAGAGAGGGATTCACTGTCCTTTGCTGAGGCTATAGGAGAAGAGAGGGATTCGCTGGCCTTTACTGAGGCTACAGGAGAAAAAAGAAAGGGGCTTTATCACCCTTCACTGAGGCAAATGTTAAAACTAATGACATACACTCCTAAAAACCACAGAAGCCTACAGCAATATATGTTTCTGTTAACACACAATGATCCACAAGGTAACACATACCTACAGTAACGCAGAAACAAGGAGCTAACTTTACATGATTTAGATAAATTAATGGTGAAGGATTTTAATCAAAACAGATTAAAACTATAGCAACATAAAGCTAACAAAACATTAAAAAACTGCTGACATCAACAAAGTCCAGGTCAATGTACTCAAAGAAAAGAACTACAATAATTAATGAAATATAGCTACCCTCTAAGATAAAATACTTGAGATTAAAGTATAAAAAAACAGCAACGATAATCTGAGAAGTTCTTTCAAAAGAACTGCAAGACAGATAACAATACACAGCTCTGGTAAGAAAACTGAATTTGTCATGAAAAAAGTTTTCAAACTAATGCAGTTTTAGAGTATTTCCGTAACACAGTCCCACTTTCTGTTCAAAAAACACTTTCTGTTCAAAAAACTATATCATAAATTATTTTTCTACAATTCTTCCTAAATAAGCTTGAAATAAGTGTCAAGTTAAGACAACAAGCACACTCCTAATTTTGTTGCTCTGGAAGAAAGTCAGTTTTCTGGAATTCATGATGATTTGGTTATATTCAGTTTTTTACTTGCTTCTCTCTCTCTCTCTCTCTCTCATCTCTCTCTCTCTCCTCTCTCTCTCTCTCTCCTCTCTCACACACACACACACACACACACACACACCACACACACACACACACACAAATCATATCCTCTTTTTACAGAGACAAAACTGAAAAGGAAAACAAAGGAATAAAATTTTCAAACAAATCGTTTTGGAACAAACTGTGAACACTTATGGAACAAATAGAAGGAAGGGGTAATGGCACAAACTGCTTCACTCACTGTGAGACTTCAGTGTGTGTGTGCGTGGGGGCAGGGGGGGAAGGTGCGTGCCTGTGTGTGGGGGGATGGGGGCGTGTGTGTGTGTAAATATACATGAACATGTGAGTGACTGTGTATGCTTGAGCATGCATTTCATGTCTTTGTGGGTACCAAATTATCTCATCTGCATCTTTGTGTAGTCTGTAAGCACATATATCTATATGCATGTCTGCATACATGTACCCACAAAGTGAAATACTGTGCCACTCCCAAACACTTTTTTTTTAAATTTCATAACTGCTCTTCAAAACAACAGGCAGCATATAAACAGCTGCTTTTGTGGGAAAAAACTGGCAAGGACAGAACTTAAATATAACACACCCACAACACTCCCAACACAAACACACACCAACTAAAAAATATCGTTCAGGAAGTATGTATACAGGAGTCTCCAGTCGAGGAGGTCAGGGAGGAATAAGATGGAGAACAAAATCTAATGGAGGACAAGAAAATGCACTCCATCATCCTAGTTGGCGCTAAAAAACGAGAGAGAGAGAGATAATGGAGGGGGGGGGGGGTGGATGACGGGGGAATGCACGCCCACAGGCCTGGGAGGCGAGGTGAGGCGCACACTGCGTCAGCCATGCACCACTTGCCTGTATTCGGGCCGCCATGCGGCGCCACCTGCCCCCACCACCACCTCGCTGAAAACAGCATCGGCAACATCACTCATGTACAAACACACCTCCATCACACAAACACACACGGTCAGTGATGCGAGTTGATGGGAGAGTATGATGCTGACACTTCAGGGATTTGCTCTATCATGACTGCGATAGTTTCTCTTTTCTACCATGATGTTCTTGTCAATTATGACTGTGACAGTTTTTTTACCTACCACAATATTTTTTCTTTACTTGAACATGGTCACTCGACACAAAGAACAACTGAATTGGTGATTTCACTTAATCCTGCTGTTCCAATTTTTATCTAGGTGCAGTCCAAGCTTGAATTCTTATGGAGATGACAGAAAATATTATGTTTATGGTTGGCGAAGCTATAAACTTGATTTCATTTTATGCTGTCATGTTTGCTGTCAATCTTTACATATGAATAGTGTTTTCTGAAATAAACATATTCAAACTCCACTTCATCACTTGTACCTGAATGGTACTTGGTAAGTGGAAAAGCTTAAACTGTGTTACTTTATTTAGAACAGCAGTGGCCCTCCATAGTTACTGAGTACTAATTCTATCACATTCCACTTCAAGGCATAGACCATGACAATTTACCAGAAAACTTTGAACTGTACCTTCAACTGACAAAATGACTGAAACAAATCTCACATGATAAAGACAGCAACTGTTTATTTGTTTTTACTTATTTCAAACATGGTTGAGAACATAAATTCATTTGGCACTTTGTCATGATAGCAATTGCATTGAAACCAAGACTGCTCTCCACTGGGCATTTAACAACTAATAGCTATGGGTCCAGCAGCCACAAAAGATCTGCATTTAGTGAAAATCTGGTTTCTGGTGAGGTAGTTGGGGGTGGGGTGGGGGCGGCGACTGGAGTTTTTTGTTTAATTTGTAATTATTGTAGTTAAGTTTGGCGTGTATGTGTGTGTGGTGTGTTGTGCATGTGTTTGTATGTTTTTGAAGTTCAGTTTTTTTTGTTTTTTTTGCTTTGCTTATTTATGGTGGGGGAGATTTTGTTGGGTTTTTTTCAGTTTGGGTTTGTTTTTTGTTGTTGTTGTTTTGTTTTTTATTGGGAGGAAGAGGGTGAGTCATTTGCAGAACAAGTTCTTTTTAGATGAATGGAACCACAAAATGAACAAATAATCCACTTTATTGGAGGTGCTTCACTGATAAAAATGAACACTATACAAAAAAGTTGACACATACATGTATCACACACTTACACGATTCTTTAAAACTTACAAAATCCTTGCCTCCTCTCATTTACTCCATGAATTTCATAATCTCCTAAAGCAAAAAAAACAAAAAAAAACAATAAAAACAAAACACAAACAAAAAGGAGGGAGACAGTGATGGAAAAAAGCACAGCCATCTGTCACAAACTTATCTGAAACTCCACCTTCATTGTCATCATGTTGTCGTTGTCATCATCATCAATCATATGCATCATCACCATCATCATCATCATCATCACCATTTACATGCATCATCTTCATCATTCTTATACATTATCATCATTCATATGATTTTTACCTCCCTGCCTTAACAGGGAACCTGCAAAACACATAATGAATGAATCAATCAATCAATGAATCAATGAATGAATTAATAAATGATGTATAGGTAACAGTCTCCACAGCAGACACAGGTCTCACCTCTTTGGCTTCTCCAATCACCTTGACCATTCCCGAAAGCAGGACAGCATCAAACATAGCGAACTTGGCATCCTCACAGCTGTCAACAGTGAACCATACACCACAGGCTGTTTCAATATTGAACAAATATGTGTAGCTTCAATACTTAACCCTAGTAGCGCGGTTCCCGGAATATTCCGGTAAAGGCGGGTCTAAGCTGTGTGGCGGATCCTGGAATATTCCGGGATGACGTGGGTGATCATAGTTGAAAGCTTACTTTCGCTTTCAAAGGTCAGCCAATGAATGTTAAGGCCGTTGTAGGCCCGCAGAAAGGGGTGAAGGTCGTTTTACACACACAAGCAACGAAGAATCTGATTGGTTAAGAGTGTATTTTTTTTTTTTTTCGGACCAGCCGAGATCGTCTTCAACAAAAATGGCGGCCAGTAGAATTTCTTCAAGCGTTTTTCGAGCTTTTTTACAATATTGACAGCGAGGAGTTTTAGAGGTTGGATTTGGTTGAAATAAACAATGAGAGAGACGATGAGGTAAGGATTGTGGAATATTTTTGAAAAACTTGGTAAAAATTGATCGCGATCGGACTGAATCGAGCGGTGCTAGTTTTGCTGGATGGACTTCTTCGCTACTCGGCGATTTCGACGTCACAGATTGTTTTACTTTATTTTGACGCAACGAGGCTTCGAAATAACTGTTGTTGAGTCAAATCGCTATGCTGCTGAGTACTTTGCATCACATGAAATCAAGCGATCTTTGTATTTTCATCATAGAAAGCCACCACTTCGTACATTTCGCCATGACGGTCACGATGGCGTCGATCCTTTCGCTGAACTTTTCCGAGTATTTGGTGACCGATAAAGCGATACAAACTCCTTATTTTTTGAAAACTAATGTCAAGAAATAGTGTTTACCTAATCATGACATTTATGCACCGCAAGAACTTTGCTTATCGTGTTAAAATCGATCCGGGGCCCTGACGATGGAACAGTGATCAGTAGTGCGCACACGATTTTTTTGGGGGGGATTTTTTTTACATAATCATAATCACTACACACTATTATAAAATTACACTCATTTAAAAGCATATTATCTGTTCTTTCCAGTGATATATAGCTTAACACATTTAATTCAGTTTTATATATCAATATCAAGGGTTGTTTGAGCCCACCCTGCTCCAAAACAATGCTAGCCAATGTTAATTCAGCCAATAGAAGTGAGGCTTGTTGCTGCATATTCAGCGCTACTAGGGTTAACACTTTCATGTCGTTTTGAATATTAAACAGTTTTATGTAGTTTCAATATCAAACACTTTCATGTAATTTCATTATTAGTTTCATGTAGTTTCAATAGTGAACAGTTTCAGGTAGTTTTCAATATCAAACAACTTCATACAGTTTCAATATCAAAGTTTCATACCGTTTCAAGATTAGTTTCCTGTAGTTTCAATAGTAAACAATTTCAAGTAGATTCAATATTGAACATTTCCACATAGAATTATAAACGGGTTCATGTACTTCCAATGTTAAACAGAGCCCCCACATGTTAAAAGCTTATTGATAAACTAAAAAATATTCCAAACATCCTTTGCAACTTTTAAAATAGAAATCAAATGACAATGAGCATTTATAACTGACCACACATGACTTGGAGCACTAGCTCACTTTATGCACATACAGAAAAACTAAATAGCTAAATGTAGGTGTTTTTAAAAAAACAACAAACAAACACAAAAACAAACAAACAAACAAATAAACAAAATGTTAAAACCAGCTGTGATGACATGGGCACAACTGACCTGAGACACATGTGGTGAACAAACTGCACGGCCATAGAACGCAGCTTGGCATTCAAGTTGGCACCAAAGAGACAGTCAAACACCACCTGCAATGAAAACAGGTGATAAACATCAAAACTGCCAAATTTCCTTTTGCTGTACTTTCTGAATTATAAGCCTTTACAATCTTAAGGCACCGCTAAAACCCACCCGTACCCTCCTTCCATCTACCCCTCCCCACCCTACGCAATGGTTTGTTGGCTGAACGACGTATATAATGATACCTATATAAATGGTGAATCTCAGTTGTCTACAAGTCTTCAAAGTGAAAGGTTGTGGGTTTGCTTCCTGTCTGAATATGGACATTCGCCTCCTGTCCACTTGACCATGACAGGTGGTCTGGGTGCCAGCCTTTTGGATGAGATGAAAATTTTTAATTCTGTGACCGACAGATATTTAGTACATATAAAACACAGACAATTGTCCCTGACAAAACACTACAGCAAGAACACAGGGTAACAAATAAACCTTCAGATAAATTAACAACAATGGAAATCAGAAAATCCCACTGGAGAGACGCTGTCTGATATATAAGGCCTGCATTAGACCTGTTCTCCTGTATGGTTCTGAGATGTGGGTTTTCACAAAAACCATCAAATGTTTGTTGAAGAGCTGTGAAAACCGAATGCTTCACTACATGACAAAGATCAAATGGGAAGACAGAATCACAAATGAAGAACTATGGAGAATGTGCAAAGTTGAAGATCTGAAGTCTGTAGCTAGTACCAATAGACTGCGCTGGTTTGGGCACATTCAACGGAAAGCAGACCACCACATCATAAAAAGAGCAATGAACTTCGTAGTGGATGGAAAGAGACCAAAGGGAAGACCTAACAAAACCTGGGCTACCTGTATTGCAGATGATCTTAGAGAAAGGGGCATAAATAAGGAGGAAGCTCAAAACAGAGAGAGATGGAGAAGGCTCAACAATGTCAAACCTCCCCTGGGAAAAACATGACAAAAAAGGAAGAAGAAGAAAGTACACACACAAAAAGAAAAGGGGAAAAACAGTGAGTTTCTGCACTAATGCTATTGCTATACACAATCTCCTTGGGAAGAACATTTCAAATTTCACATAAAGAAATCAGTCATGACTTTAGATGGTATACAGTATAAAACAAAATGTTCTCACTTTCCTGAAGTCTGCTTTTTGCAATGTCAGTCCATTTCTGGTCATAATGAAAAGTACAGTAAATACAACTGATTCTAAAAGTATCACATCTAAATCAATAGAGTGCAGACAGGGAAATTACTCTTAGGCAGCTACATTCTACTTCCACAGATGAGCACCTACAGTTCATGTTTCCAACATCTACCACAAAACAAAAACCATGCACCACTTCATCTTGAACGTGAACTTAATCATGTACAAGCATGTGAACTTTAAAAAAATCAGCCTTTACTCTTAATCCACAAGACTGTCAATACTTGATCAAAATTTTGTCACATATACTTCGCTAACATTTGTGGGAGAGGCCAGCAAAAGCTAGAGGCATGGGTGCATTATTTAAATACCCAGGATGCACACTGTAATTGGGAGATGGATGGGCTTCATCAGGTTCTAGCCGCCCAAGGCACACAGCCTGCAACAACAAAAATCGGCACAGTCTCCCAACAATGTGAATCAATATAGGCATAGCTTTCCACAGACTTGTCGGCACAACTGACCTGGATGCAGGACGGGAACATGTTGACAGCCTCCCTGGCCCGCAGAAAGAAGGGGAAGATCTTCAGGCGTATTCTGGTGCACACTGGGGACCGCCTCTCTTCTGCCTTCACCTGCGCCTGCAACAACACAACTCAAATCAGTTTGTCACCTTAAAAAAGAAACAAAAATCAACTTTTTGTGGGGTGGTGTGTAGCATAGCGTAGTGTAGTGTAGTGTAGTGTAGTGTAGTGTAGTGTAGTGTAGTGTAGTGTAGTGTAGTGTAGTGTAGTGTAGTGTAGTGTAGTGTAGTGTAGTGTAGTGTAGTGTAGTGTAGTGTAGTGTAGTGTAGTGTAGTGTAGTGTAGTGAAGTGAAGTGAAGTGAAGTGAAGTCAAAGTCAAAGTCAAAATTTTATTTCCAGATGGTACATTGAATAAGCAATGTATTTGCTTTTTTTCATCAAGCCATCTATCTGAGAATAAATTTCTTAATGATTATATTGAAATACTACATTATTGCATCCTTAACCATTAAATTAAACCAGTGAAGTAAAGTGAAGTGAGATGTAGCGAGGTGAGGTGTGGTGTGGTGTGGTGTGGTGTGGTGTGGTGTGGTGTGGTGTGGTGTGGTGTGGTGTGGTGTGGTGTGTGTGTGGTGTAGTGTGGTGTGGTGTGGTGTAGTGTGGTGAGGTGTGGTGTGGTGTGGTGTGGTGTGGTGTGGTGGTGTGGTGTGGTGTGGTGTGGTGTGGTGTGGTATGGTGTGGTGTGGTGCAGAGCAAAGCATAGCATAGCATAGCATAGCACAGCATAATGTAGTGTAGTGTAATGTAGTGTAGTGTAGCATAGGTAGTGCAGTGTAGTGTAGTGCAGAGAAATGCAGAGCAGAGCAGAGCAGAGCAGAGAAAAGCAGTACAGTGCAGTGTAGGGCAGTGGTGTGGTGTGGTGTGGTGTGGTGTGGTGTGGTGTGGTGTGGTGTGGTGTGGTGTGGTGTGGTGTGGTGTGGTGTGTGGTGTGGATGTTTTTAAAAAAGCTTACCTGTCCTTTCACTGCCACAGTTCCTTGGAAAATGGAGAACAGCTTGGTCAAAATCTCTGTTGAGTTCCAGTCCACACTTCTGCACCAGGAAGTCAGGGCACCGGGAGAAAAAGAAGAAAAAAATACTAACACCAGCAAAGAACTGTTTTTAAATAATCAGTAATTCATTCCTTCAACTCAACACAAACTTCACAGAATATTTTTCAATATTCAATCATTCTTTCCTTCTAGTCTTACAGCTAGGTTCATATCCATATGCTTCCCGAAGTTGGAATGTGGTTACCTCAAAGGTGGACAAATGGTCACGTATGCAAAATCTCACCATCAGAACGTCCTAAGCCTTGTTAATACCAGTCTTTTTTATTTCAAGGATAATGGAATAAGTACTCATGTGGTCTTTTACATCCAGTCCCCATATGCTGTTTGCTTTTGTTTTGTCAATTTTGTCATCCGTTCCCACCGGCACTTAATGGCCTATTCTTCCAAAAAGTGGAATAGGTTTTAATGAGTGTACAAGATGTTCTGCACACATTCACACACATGACCTCAGTTTATAGTCTCATTCCAAGGACTTTTGGGGGGAGTGGAGCCGGCACTGATTTAACTACAAGGGGGAAACCCCTTGAACAGTATTCGAACCCAGTGTATGTGTGTGTGAGTGTGTGTGTGTGAGAGAGAGAGTGTGTGTATGAGTGCATGCGCACATGTGTGTGTGTGTGTGTTTGTGTGTGTGTATGTGTGTGGTGTGAGTGTGTGTGTGAGAGAGAGAATGTGAGTGTGTGTTTGAGAGAGTGTATGTGCAGATGTGTGTGTGTGTGTTCTTTCGTTCTTTAATTTAAAGTCTTTTCACTTTAAGTGATATTAGACAATGTGTGCGTGTGTGTGCATTTGTGTTTTTGTGCGCGTGCGTGCATGCATGCATGCATATGTGAGTGTGTTTCAACAGACATCATAAAAGTGTGAGAGTTTGTATGAAGCGAGTGTGTGCACATGTGTGTGCGCGCGCATGCACATTTGTGTGTTTCAACGAAAATCATATTAAAAAAAGATTTTCTTACCCAGAAATTTTTTTCAACTCCATGTCTGCAGATGTTGCCACACTGAAATAAAAAAAATAAAAAAAGAGTAAACACAAATGCAATGGCTAAAACCCACAAATATATAAGCAATACATGCATGCACATAGGCATGAACATGGACACAAACAGATACAAACATACACACACACCATGTTGTTGTGTCATTTGGAAATAAAGATTTGACTTTGACAAACACACACAATATGAAAATGAAAAGCACAAAAGCATGCTGAAAGAAAGACAAATAAACATAAAACACAAAATATCAAATTGATAAAATACAATTAAGTCAACAGAATAACTGACTTTCAATAAGCACAGAAACTACCACATGTGATAGAAAGAAACTAGATGTAAAAGCAATCTAAATTTGTTCTGAACCTGCTTGAGAAACAGCTGAAAGAGGAACAACGCACAGAAAAACAACACAGCACTACAACAGCAGCTTTCCAAGTTGTCCTGTACCTGTGACGAGTATCCGAGGAGCCGACAACATAGTGACACACCACTTCTGCCTCGGTGAAGATCTCACTGCTGAGGAAGCTGAGAACGCCCAATTTGGCTTTCTCCAGGTTTCTCCGGGGCCAAAGGTGACTCTCCCAACACTCGCTTCAACGTCTTCTCACTCAGCCCTGGTGGTGGAGGTGGGGTGGGGGGAGGAGGACCCCCTCCTTCTGCAGGCGCCACGTTGTGGTAGCTGAAATCATCGGCAGAGGTGTGAGGTGAGAATGACAAAGGGAGAGAGACATTTAGCAATGGAGGGGGAGTTACTTTTACTTTCAATATTTAGGTTACATTCACCAACGCACAAACATACCTGAATTCACAAACCAATAATTGCAGACACACCGTCATAACTTAATGTAAGGTCAAATGCTGGCAGAATTTTTTTTTTTTTTTACAGCGCTAAACACATTACAATAACTATTTAGTAACTACCAACTGTGCAATTTCTCACAATATGTATAACGACAGTTTGCTGATAGGACAGGAGTACATCAGACAAAGACTTGACTTTCTGACAAGACGTCTTCCTTAACTCCTCAAGGAATCAGTGCATGGTACTGACATTTTTCAGGCAGTGTGTTGTGGGCAGATTGAACTCAGTGGATCCCATCCCTCTCTAAGAAGCACAGTGCATGCTTGGGACATACGACATCCCTGTCACTAGCCATAGCTGGCCTTCTCTTCTACAAAAAGTAGATTTTTTTCATATATGCACAATAAGTTTTGCGTCCTTATGCATCTAGGACCTTACCTTACAATTCCATCTGCAGGACTTTCAGGGGACTGGAGTCAATACCAATGTTAACTCCAGAGGGGGAAAAATCACCTCAAAATGAATCTTCCACAGGGACTCATATACATACCCAGCGGTTACAGTCATGAGCTGAATGTTCTATCATTGCTTACAGATTGGACAAAACATACACCACAGACAAAAACAAAGAAGACTTTAGATGGGATAAAAACAGCAGATGTACTAATGCTGTTTAGAGATAGGACAAAACATACATCAAAAGAAAGACTATAGAGGTTAAACACAGCAGCACTCTACAGATGGGAAAGATGGCCAAACATAACACAGAAGAAGCAAACAAACAACAGAAGGAGAAACCAGCAGACCTGTACGCAAGAGCAAGGATTCATCATGTAATCCAACAACACTGTCGGGTCACGTTTGTCCAACTGAAACTTATCTATCCGCTCTTCCACGTGCGAGGCATCTGAGCTCAGTGCTATATCAGTTAAACACGCAGCTTCTCTAACATGTAAGAGACTGGCCAAAACATACACCACAGAAGAAGCAAACAAGACAACAGAAGGGAGGAAAAACCAGCAGACCTGTACGGCAAGAGCAAGAGATCCATCATGTAATCCAACAACAGCTGTCGTGTCACGGGTTTGTCTCCTAACTGAAACTTCTCTTTCCGCTCTTCCACTGTGCGAGGCATCTTGATGTGCTGCAGTGCTGGTATCATCAGCTGCAGTAGTCTGCACACATGCACACACACACACACATGCATACAAGCATACATACAGATATCAATGTGCGCACGCACGCACGCGCACTCACACAAACATGTACACAAACACTCAAACACACACTACAGTATGCACCATGGGGGGAGGGTGGAGGAGACAGGGGATAGGGGGTCAGTTATGTCCTTTGGATGAACAAATAACTGTTGAACAGTTTATGGAGCATTTTTTTGTGTTGAACTTAGAACATTTTTTAACGTTTCTGAATATTTCCAGAAAGTTTTTAATCTTCTATAAATAGTTTTCTCCCTCTGAATACTGGCAGATGGACAGTCTGTGGGTGGATCGGTGGATCGGTGGTCTAGAGGTAACGCGCCTGTCTAGAATGCGAAAAGTCCGGGTCGGAAGTGTGCGGTAGTTCGAATCCCGTTTGGGCCCCGAAACTTTTCCCCCATCCATTAGACCATGAGTGGTGGTCTGGGCGCTAGTCTTTCGGATGAGTTGATAAACCGAAGTCCCGTGTGTTGCACAAAATTTTCAGCGCACGTAAAAGAACCCACGGCAACAAGAGAGTTGTCCCTGGCAAAATTCTTAGAAAAAAAGCCACTCTGATAGGGAAACACGTACAGTTGCAGACAAAAAAACAAAACAAAAAAGGGTGGCGCTGCTCTTGTGGCAACGCACTCTCCCCGGGAAGAGCAGCCCGAATTTCACGCAGAGAAATCTCATGACTTAAAGTGGTATAAATAAATAAATTAAATAAATAAATAAGTGAGAGACTATTCATTTATTTATTTAAAATAAATAAATAGTCTCTCACTCTCTGTGTGTGACAGACAGACAAATTACATCTCTCTATTTATTTATTTATTTATTCTTTTATATCGAGGATAATCTACAGCCAGATAGATAGGTATTTTGCATGTGTGTGTGTGTGTGTGAGTGAGTTTGTGAGTGAGTTCTCTCTGTATTTTTACTAAAATCATATCAGATATTATTGAGGGGGGGGGGGGGGGTTAAAAAAAAAAATTTAAAAAGAATACTCACAAGTCCTGTTGGTTGGCAGGCCTGCTTTCCAGGCAGGTCATCAGCAGAGGGATCATTTCTGCCTGTTTCTCCACACTCAGGCGGGGGTACCCCATTTTGATGTACAGAATCGTGAAGTTCTGCCACACACAAAAACCCACATCAAATCAGATCAGCACCACTTCAGAATCATAAACATAGCATGAGAGCCATTATCTAAGAATAAAACTACAATAGGAATGAATACAGGAAAAAAAATCAATAATAAGTATAAATACAAAGAGAGCAAGAGACAGACAGACAGGCAGAGAAAAAGAGAGAGAGAGAGAGGAGAGAAAGAGAAGACAGAGACAGATACACAGACAGACCACAGAGCCACAGAGAGATTAAAATAAATTGTACATAAGAACCAGTATGAAACCTCAAGACTGATAGAGTAAAGAAAAGATAATGAAAAAAAATAAAGAGACAGAGACAAAAAGGAGAAAAATCGAAAATGTGCAAAACATTAAAAACTTTAATTAATGTGCGCTCTCATGAGGCTGATATTCACTATTCCTTTATTCTTCTTGTGCGCTGATATTTTTCTTTAAATATTTTTCTTTTCTTTGTTTGCCACTTGTGTTTATATTTTTGTCAAGGTTTTTGTTTGTTTTGCTTATAAAAGATCCCAAATAAAATTTAAAAAACCTTTTCAATGAAAAAAGAAAGAAGGAAGAGATTGCAGTCTGAGACAAAATACACAACACACACACACACACACACACTCTCCCTCTCTCTCACACACACACACACACGCTCACACACACATTCCATTATCCTCTTTATAAAAGAATAAATAAATAAACACACACGCACGCATGCACGCACATTAATAAAATACATACCGTGACGAAAGGTGTGGCCCCTGTGTCCTGAAACAGGGAGAGCAAAGCCTGCACTGGCAGCTGAATCCGACTCCTACTCTTCAGTCTCTTGTTGATGTGCACCAGAAGTTCCATCACCTGTAAAAACATAAGAAGTACAAAAAGTCATTACATACACCAGAGGAGCATCATCTTAAAGAAGCACACAGTCACTGTGTACCAAAAATTCTATCATTTATTTATTTATTTATTCTTTTATATCGAGGATAATGGAATAAGCAAAAACCACAAGCACCAGAAAAAAAAATCTATGTGCTTTGACGTTCAAACCTAGAAATTCATTGTGCATACCACAACTTCCAAAGTAACAAGAAAAATCCACACACTACATAGTTTTATTTTTCTTTCTTAGTCAAAGAGGTTAAGCTCCTGAACTAATTTTTAATGTTAGCTTTCATTCAAGGAGAGTAATCCTATCATGCTGTTCAGGTAAAAATATTGCTTTTCAGAAAGCATGTACCTATTCTTCGAATTCTAACATTTGACAAAGCATGGTTATAGATCACAGTTTAATCTCTCTCTCTCTCTCTCTCTCTCCCCCCCCCCCCCCCCCTCCCCTCTCTCCCCACTATTCATGGAAGCTGCAAACAGTTAAACACCATAAATAGGAAAAACAAAAGGATCTTTCTTACACAATTAATTGTCCCCTTTTTTAGGACAAGCTGACCAAACTTTCAAAGTACCTTCTTTCTGATAGCTTCTTCAGGACTGTTGAGCTTGAGAAGCACAGGTGCCAGGAACTTGCCAAGTGTGGATTCCAGCTGTTCATCTGTCTCTGCAGATCCAATCCGCAGAAACACACGCTCAACCAGCACTGAAAGCAAAGCATTACATTACAAGTACATAAAGCTAATGCAAAGACTTCGGTTTTGATATGATCTTCAAAATTACAGACTTGGGTTTTGATATGATCTTAATAATTACACCTTCTGTTTTGTAACATTGATAAAAGACCTGTATAATTTAGTGCTGCTGAGGTGCCGTTCGCTTGTTGAGAGTACTTAAAGAGTATTCAGTTGCTGCAGGGATAACTGGGGGGGGGGGGGGGGGGGGGGGGGGGGGGGGGGAAAAAGAAAATTATTGTCACAATCACCTGACACCTGCTCATGGCCAGGTATGACACATTGACCAGCGCTCTGACAAATGGTCTGAACTACACGTTCAATGTCTTTGATTCATATAACAAGGGAAACAAAATTTTAATGTGCTGTGAAGAGGTGTGGCTTTTGTAGGGAAAACAATTACTAGCTTGAGTTTGAGTGCTGTTGCTGCTGACTGGAGAAGGAACTGCCTGGTATTTTTTCCCTCTGATTCCGTCCTTTTCTTTTGTGACAGAAAAATAAGAGATGTGCACCATCACCAGACAAGCGCTCGAGTGGAACCCGCAGGGGAAAAGGAAGAGAGGGTGCCCCAAACAGACCTGGAGGAGAAGCCTGCATAGTGAGCTGAGAGACTCCAGCCTGACATGGGAAGAGGCCAAGACCCTTGCCAGAGACAGGAGAAGGTGGAGGGACGCTGTTGAGGCCCTATGCTCCGCTAGGAGCTATAAGGACTAAGAAGAAGAAATCATTTTTGGTGTGGACTTTTTGTGATATACAAGTGACTGATTTGAGGACTACAGAAGCATTGTGTATTGACTCACCATTTTTTGATATATATAAAACAGTAAGAAATGCCACTGGAAAAACATGTTAAACACCATCCACTAAAAACAAGTGCCACCACTGACAAAGAAGCGGCTCAATAGTCAATTTGACAAAGAAAAACCACTGAAAATATTTTTATTCCATGGTAAGTCATGCACTGATGCAGTGGAGGTTAAAAATAAGGGGAGGAAGAGATCTCTTAGCAAGAAGACAAAAACCAATGAATACATAATTACATACTTGCTTTTTCGTTTAAAAAATAAATTACTGTGAATTTACTATTTAGTATATATATATACCATCATAAGACTATTTTTAATCTGACCAGAAAGCTTGTCAAGGAAGGAAGTTTTTGTTTTTTCCAAATGGTTTGCTTTGTAATATTTTCTTCCTTGTGTTTGCTTGGTCATCCTTTACTTCCTCAAGAATATTATAGGTTTTAAAACTAAATGCCCCCAACTTCACTGCCTTATCATGAGACAGTAGAGTAACATGTCAATCTTACAAAGCATTAAATTATTATTATAAAAATATTATTGGGTGATTGGGTTGCACCTGGGCGTCAGTTCTTCAGGGTCTGGGGTTGGGTTGGGGTGTGGGTTTGGTTTAATTGTTTGTTTTAACTATTAACAGTATTATTATCATCATGCTTGTTTCCCCATTGTAATGCGGCTGCAAGCAAAGCTTCTAGATGACCAATGCAAGGACAATTATGCACATCATAATGAAATAACCCTTGATGCCAGAGACTACTTCAGAAGCCAAGAAGGGGTCAAGATTCCATTCTGAACACATAATAGTAATACACAATGCAGAATATGGCATTCGCAGGTCTGCACATAAAAGACTATATGAATCTACGCCCAGTTTGATTCTTTCACTGCTACACCTTCTGTGATTACAGCTAGCCTATTGGCCAAGTAGACTTTGATTTGATGGTTGGAGATTGTGTAATAATAACAAAGATGATGATGGGATTCTGATTTAATCCCGTTGCTCATGAGTAATCCATCCAGACATATTCCTGTGTGTGTGTGTGTGTGTGTGTGTGTGTGCTGGAAAACTGATCCACAGACAAGAGTAACACAAAGTCCTGTCAAGCAATTATTTAATGATGTGAGCTTTTCCAATCTCAGAAACATGGCAGAAATATATGCCACAAACAAGAATTGCTTTGTACACAACAATGGGACCTGTGCTGAGTTAATCTGAAGTCTCAGTTAACCAACCCGATTACGAATTTGGCTATGTTTTACTTTGTTATGTATACAACATGTTTTCAGCTTGAAAGGAAGGGGGGAGAACTTTTCTATCGCTACCGACACATAATCAAGGAATGACCGATAGCAAAAACGTTAATAAATGAAACAGCTCAGTCAATTAGAGTATTCAAATATCGAATTTCCACCTGACACATCATCTAATCGATCCGATGAGCTTTCTCCAAACAAAATTCAGCAGACAAGAAATCGCGAGCAGACGACTTTGAGAAGAAGTTTTACGTGCATCAATCAGACAGTTAATAAACTTCGCCAAAAAATCCAAACCCTGTACTGTACAAAATTAGTGCTACAAATTCTACAAAATGTATCTCTATCACATTTTAGCAGAACAACAAGGTTTTAAAGCTTTCTTGTTACCATTCTCGTCTTGCGCAGTTGAAGAAGCCATTTTGACAATGATGACGCCGATTTGGTCGCTAGATTTTCCCGGCAGATGCCACAAAACTAGGATCGTGCAGGAAACGAAGTACTAGGCCTAAACAAAAACAGTGGGACTTCGTGCCACACGTGTGTGTGTGTGTGTGTGTGTGTGTGTGTAAGTACGTGCGTGACTACGTGCCTGCGTGCCTGCGTTCGAGTAAGAACAGAAATTATTAAGAAGCAGTAGTTGTAGCCTAGTGGCATTGGCAGGGTACAGACTAAACCTAAACATAGGCCTGAGCCTCGTGGCATAATTATAGAAACCGAAATGTCCATTCATGACAGATTGCTTGTTTGTTTATTATTTTGTTGGTTACTCTTCCATACGAACGGAAAATACTACTTTATAGTCACTCATCAAATTCTAAAACCAACTGTAAGAAGTCTTCTTTGCTATTATGATAAGGGGGGGGGGGGGGGGGGGCTGGTTGTTGTTGTCTTAATCTGTTATGAGTTGGTTAACTTCGATGGCAAACAGTAAGGAACCTCCAAAGGCCGGGCTTTTATTTTGTTGTTGTTATTGTTGTTAAGAAATTCGATAACGAAAAGAATCTTTTACGGCGTATATTAGTATCTGCAAATCCCTCGTGATATCTATCCTCCTATATGGCTGTGAATCATGGACTCTGTCAGCAGAGCTAGAGAGGAGAACCCAAGCAATCGAGAACAAGTGCTACAGAAGACTCCCTCAAAATATCATACAAAGAACACAAGACCAACAACTATGTGAAAGAAGAAATCAAAAAGTGTGTGGGCCCCCAAGAACCTTTGCTCTCCACCATAAAGAGGAGAAAACTGATGTGGTTTGGTCACACCACAAGACACAACACCTTAGCAAAAACCATCTTGCAAGGAACAGTCGAAGGCAAGAGAAGAAGAGGCCGCTAAAAGAAATCATGGATTGACAACATCAAAGACTGGACCACCCAACCCCTGCAAAACCTTCTACTAGCCACACAGGATCCTGAAGCATGGAAAAAGATCTCTTATGCGTTTTCTCTCATGTCCCCCCTACGTCCTTTGGGACATAGGACTTTTTATTTTTTCATTTTATTTTTTTATTTTTAATTCTTTTATATCGAGGATAATGAAATAAGCACTTATGTGCTTTTTTACGTCCAGTCCCCGTGTATGCGGATTTGTGAATTCCGTCATCTGTTCCCACCCGCACACAATGGCCTACTCTTACGAAAGCGGAACAGGATTTAACGTGTGCGCAAGATGTTCTGCGTGCGTTCGCACACGGGACCTCGGTTTATAGTCTCATCCGAAGGACTCTTGGGGAGAGTGGAGTCTGCACTGATGTTAACTTCAGAGGAAAATATCCCCTTGAACGGGAATCGAACCCGGGTCGTCAGATTGCCAGCGCAATGTTCTAACCACTAGGCTATCCCGTCCCCCTGAGTGAGTGAGTGAGTGAGTGATTAGTATCGAACCTTTGAATTTACAGTTTTCCATCCTGATTTTTACAGCTCCCTCCCCCCTTCCCCACCATATTGACCATTTGCACAGAATGCCTCATAATTAATAGCTGCCATGTCACCTGTGTAGGGCATCTCATTTAGTTCTCCTGTAAAAGGCCTAGCCTTTCTTTTGATGAATAAAATAGCTTCCAACAGTTTTGCCCTCCAATAATAATCAGGGAAAAAGTCATACTCCAA
>CM054150.1:53795365-53823129 GCA_028751875.1 Rapana venosa | reverse complement strand
GTTGTAGCAACAGGCTTAATTCGAAAACAGCGACAACAAATAAACAAACAAATAAATAAACAAACAAATAAATCGACAGAACTCTCATTTCGTTGATCATTCTGGAGAATGTGTCTTGCAAAAGCTAACATGGCTGCTAAAGACAGGAAGACGTGTCTGCGCATGCGCCCGTGAATATCCATCCTCATGATGGGGTAAACAAGGTTTTAAGTGGCCCTGCAGAATGGATTGGTTTTGTCTGATTGTTTCGTTTCGTTTCAGCTGGGTTCCGATTGGTTTGGTTTATTTAGGTTTATGTTTTGTTTTGTTTTTCTGGTTATTATCATGGTATTCGGTTTTATTTTTATTTTTTCTGTCTTGGTTTGTGTGTGTAGTTTTGTTGGCTTGTGTGTGTGTGTGTGTGTGTGTGTGTGTGTGTGTGTGTGTGTGTGTGTGTGTGTGTGATTTGTTTATTTGCTTGCTTCCTTGTTTGTTACAGATGGCTTTTAGTTGTGAGGGGTTTGTCTTATTGGTCTTGTCTATTTGGTTATATGTTTGTCTTTGTTGTTTTTTTTGTTCTTTTTTGGGGGGGTTTATTCTTTGGGGGTTGTTTGGTTTTAAAGGGTTTGATTGGGGGGGGGGGGGGGGTATTTGTTGGTAGTTCATGGCAAGATCTCCGATGTGAAATTTTGTGTATGCGACTTTCTGACCTTCATTAAAGTAGCGGCATTCCAACTTCGGAGCTGATGACTAAACACAACACCAGTAAGCATGGGTTTTGTAAAGGTTGGAGGGGTTTTTGTTTGTTTGTGTTGTTTTTTGCTTTGTCAGGTGTTTGTCTCCGAAACTTGTGTAGGGACATGATTTGACTTGATGTCTCCTTTAACTCGTCCAGGAGTGGCTGTAGCACCCCACCGACTTTTTCAGGCAGTGTGTCCTGTACTGCGCCAGTTGAGGCTGGTGGAACTCCTCTCTATGACCGGCGAGATGGATGAAACGAACACACCCAGCATGCATCCTGCTGCCAGGAGAGAGGAATGGGCTCCACCAGGTTTGACTTGCCTGAACCATTCAGTGCAGTACCCCAACGACCCTCTCAAGGAGAAGTCAAGCTAAGACAGTTACCTCACGTGAAGCAAGTGTGTCAGAAATCAGATTACTGTTATAGTGTTCATTAATTTCTACGATTCCTCGCCAGTGAGGCATCTGTATTGTACACGCACATGTACGTACCGTAGGCACATGCACGCACCCGCTGCTGCAGACATTGCCCTCATGCCTTTCATGTTCCTGGTCAATTCATTTCTCGCTTGGCTGCCTCTGTTGCATGATCATTCGTGCTGCTGGAACCGTGTGAAAGCATATGCCCGCGCGCTCGTGTGCACGCACACGCACATACAGACAGTCAGACTCAGAACAGTGATCAACACAGATACGTATGAAACTACGATCCTCGCGTGACGACAGTACAGACACGCACATGTACTAACTAGCAGCATCACGCACCCGCTGCTGAACACCCACATGCCTTCTGTCCTGCATTACATTCTCGCTGTCGCATGATCATCGGCCGACCAGTGGAAACAATCCCAGCGCCGGTGCACGCACACGCACATACAGACATCAGACTCAACAATCACACACGCATCACACGGACAGACAGACAGCATAACACAACAAACACGATCACAGCACCAGCACCACGATACACACAGACAACACACGCCCACGCAACACACACTACACATACACGCAGCACACACACAACACCACACAACACACACACACACACAACACACACGCGCACACCACACGACATACACCACACACACACACACACCACACACACACACACCCACGCATCACACACACACAACACCAACACACAACACACACACCACAACACACACACACCCTAAGGGAGCCACTTACCCCTCAGTTCCCCATAAAGTGAAGTCAGCATACATAATCAGGCATGACAGTGCCCTCGTGCACAAAGAATAAAGGGTTTTTTTTTTTCTTGGAAGGGGGGGGGGAGGGTTGGCTAAGGGGGGGGGGGGGGGGGAGCTCGTGCCCTTCGTACCCCTCAGTCAGTTGTCCCCTTTCCCCCCCACCCTCCCCCCCCCCCCCCCCTTCCCCTTAGCCCCCTTCAAACATCACTACCTACTCACACCCCACACCCCCCACTCCTTCCTCAGTTCCCAAGGTCCCTATGTCCTGCTGCCAGAATGTTTGTGTATTGATTTCTTGATGCTTTTGAGGGATGATGCTGGAATTGTTTATAAACGTTGGGTGGTTGGTTGGTTGGTTGGTTCTTTGGTTGGTTGGTTGGTTGGTTGGTTGGTTCTTTGGTTGGTTGGTTGGTTGGTTGGTTGGTTGTTGGTTGGTTGGTTGGTGGTTGGTTGGTTGGTTGGTTTGGTTGGTTGGTTGGTTGGTTGGTTGGTTGGTTGGTTGGTTGGTTGGTTTGTTGTTGGTTGGTTGGTGGTTGGTTGGTGATGGATGGATGGATGGATGGATGGATGGATGGATGGATGGATGGATGGAATGGTTGGTTGGTTGGTTGGTTGGCTGGTTCTTTGGTTGGTTGATTGGTTGGTTGGATGGATGGCTGGTTGGTTCTTTGGTTGGTTCTTTGATTGGTTGGTTGGTTGGATGGATGGTGGTTGGTTCTTTGGTTGGGTCTTTGATTGGTTGGTTGGTTGGTTGGTTGGTTCGATGGTTCGATGGTTGGATGGTTAGATGGTTGGATGGTTGGATGGTTGGTTCTTTGGCTGGTTGGTTGGTTGGTTGGTTCATTCGTTCTATCATTGGCTGGTTCATTCGTTCTATCATTGGATGGTTCATTCGTTCTATCATTGGTTGGTTCATTCGTTCTATCATTGGTTGGTTCATTCGTTCTATCGTTGGTGGTTGGTTGGTTGGTTGGTTCCTTTGTTGGTTGGTTAGTTGGCTCATTCATTTTTGTATTAGATATACTCATGCATGCATGCATGCTTGTGTACTATTTACATACACACAAATGTAGATAAATACTCACATGCCTGTGCACCTGTCTATATGTGAGCATGTCTATTTCCACTGAAAATGCAAATATACAATAGCAACAAATCTTGGCGCTTTTCCTGTACGCGCCAAAAAGGCTAACGGTTTATCATCGTCACAGAGGGAGTTCTGGCGTTGCGGTGTGCTGATTTATGCCAGGCTAACTGGGTTCTTTCTCTCACAGAGGAGAGCCTGGGGGCCAGGGTTGTGCGTGGTATTGGCACATCAGCTCTCCACTGGCCGACTTTTCTGTCCAACTGTCAGACTGCTATTGATCGTATAGAGCCCTGAGATATATAGCATTCTTTTAGGGTAGGGTTAGGATTATGGTTTAGGATAGGGGTAGGGTATGGTTTAGGCTAGGGTTTAGGGTAGGTAGGGATGCGGTAATGTAGGGTTACGATAGTGTTAGGGTTAAGGTAGGATGGGGTAATAATAATAATAATAATAATAATGATAATAATAATAATAATAATAATGATGATGATGATGATGATGATGATGATGATGATGATGATGATGATGATGATGATGATGATGATGATGATGATGATGGTGGTGGTGGTGGTGGTGATGATGATGATGATGATGATGATGATGATGATGATGATGATGATGATGATGATGATGATGATAACAATAAATGGAATTTATATAGCACTGTATCTTGCACAGACAAATCAAAGCGCTTGCACTCAACTCATTCTTACACAGTCATGCAACCAATACCAAGTAATAGTTTCGAACAAGTCCAAATGTACACACACACATAGGGTAGGGTAGGGTTGGGTTGGGTAGGGTTAGGGTAGGGTAGGGTTTAGGGTAGAGTAGGGTAGCGTAGAGTAGGTAGGGTTAGAGTAGAGTAGGGTTTAGGGTAGGATGGGGTAGGGTAGGGATTAGGGAAGGGTAGAGTAGGGTTGGGTTGGGTTCGGGTAAGGTAGGGTAAAGTATGATAGGGTAGGTAGGGTAGGGTGGGGTAGGCAGGGTATGGTAAGGTGGGGTAGGTTAGGGTAGGGTAGGGTAAGGTTAGGGTAGGGTGGGGTAGGGTAGGATTAGGGTTTGGGTAGGATTAGGGAAGGGTTCAGGCAGGGTAGGGTAGGGTTTTGGTAGGGTTATGATATGGTGGGTTAGGGTAGTGTTAGGGTAGGGTTAGAGTAGGGTGGGGTAGGGTAGGGTTAGGGTAGGGTCAGAGTAGGGTCAAGGTAGGGTTTGGGTTAGGGTAAGGTTAGGGTAGGGTAGGGTCATGTTAGGGTAGGGTGGGGTCAGGGTAGGGTCAGGGTAGGCTAGGGTAAGGTCAGGGTAGGTAGGGTAGGGTAGGGTTAGGGTTGGGTTAGGGTTAGGGTAGGGTTAGGGTAGGATAGGGTAGGGTAGGGTCATGGTAGGGAAGGTTAGGGTAGGGTCAGGGTAGGGAAGGGTAGGGAAGGGTAGGGAAGGTTAGGGTAATGTCAAGGTAGGGTAGGGTCAGGGTAGGGTAGGTTAGGGTAGGGTAGGGTAGGGAAGGGTAGGGTAGGGTAGGAAGGGTAGGGAAGGGTAGGTTAGGGTAGGGTCAGGGTAGGGTAGGTTAGGGTAGGGTAGGTAGTGGTAGGGGTAGGGTCAGGGTAGGGTAGGTTAGGGTAGGGTCATGGTAGGGTAGGGTAGTGGTAGGGTCAGGGTAGGGTAGGGTAGGTGTGGGTCAGGGTAGGGTTGGGTAGGTCAGGGTAGGGTAGGGAGTTGTCAGGGTAGGGTAGGGTAGGGTCAGGGTAGGGTAGGGGTAGGGTAGGGTCAGGGTATGGTAGGGTCATGGTAGGGTAGGTGTAGGGTAGGGTCAGGGTAGGGTAGGTTAGGGTAGGGTCAGGGTTAGGTAGGGTCAGGTAGGGTCAGGTAGGGTAGTTAGTGTTAGGGTCAGGGTAGGTCAGGGTTAGGGTAGGTTGGTAGGGTCAGGGTAGGGTAGGGTAGGGTCAGGGTAGGGTCGGTAGGGTATGGTCAGGTAGGTTTGGGAGGGGTAGGGTAGGTCAGGGTCAGGGTAGGTCAGGTAGGTCAGGGAAGGATAGATTAGGGTAGGGTCAGGTAGGGTGGGTTAGGGTAGGGTAGGGTCAGGGTAGGGTAGGGTAGGGTTAGGTAGGGTAGGTCAGGGTAGGTCAGGGAAGGATAGATTAGGGTAGGGTCAGGGTAGGTAGGGTTAGGGTAGGGTAGGGTCAGGGTAGGGTAGGGAGGGTAGGTTAGGGAAGGGTAGGTAGGGTAGGTTAGGGTAGGGTAGGGTCAGGGCAGGGTAGCTTAGGTTTGGTTAGGGTAGGGTTAGGCTAGGGGTAGGTAGGATGGGGTAGGGTAGGGTAAGGTAGGATGGGTGTAGGGTAGGGTAGGGTAGGGTAGGGTCAGGGTAGGGTAGAGTTAGAGTAGAGTTTGGGTAGGGTTAGGGTAGGGTTAGGCTAGGGGTAGGGTAGGGTAGGGCTAGGGTACAGTTAGGGTAGGGTTAGGGTTAGGGTGGGTAGGGTTAGGGTAGGGTAGGATGGGTTAGGGTTAGGGTAGGGTGGGTAGGGTAGGGTAGGTAGGATGGGTTAGGGTAGGGTAGGCAAGGGTTCATGTAGGTTAGGGTAGGTCTAAGGTAGTGTATGGTGGGGTATGGTAGGGTAAGGTAGGGTAGCGTAGAGCATATTAAAGAACTGTGTAATAATGGTATGACATGGTATGGCATGGTATGGCATGGTATGGCATGCTATGGTATGGTATGGATGGTATGGTATGGTATGGTATGGTATGGCATGGCATGGTATGGTATGGTATGGATGGTATGGTATGGTATTGGCATGGTATGGCATGGCATGGTATGGTATGGATGGTATGGTATGGTATGGTATGGATGGTATGGTATGGTATGGATGGTATGGTATGGTATGGTATGGCATGGTATGGCATGGTATGGTATGGTATGTATGGATGGTATGGTATAATAATAATAATAATAATGTATGGAATTTATATAGCGCTGAATCTTGTAAAGCAACAAATCAAAGCGCTCAGATTTTATTTCATACCACTTTAAGTCACGGCAGATTTCTCTCCGTGAAATTCGGGCTGCTCTCCCGGGGAGAGCGGGAGAACGCGTCGCCACTTAGCGCTGCGCCACCCTTTCACCCTTTTTTTTTTTTTTTTTTTTTTTCTGCAGCTGTATTTGTTTCCCTATCAGAGTGGCTTTTTTCTAAGAATTTTGCCAGGGACAACTCTCTGTTGCCGTGGGTTTTTTTTTACGTGCGCTAAATAATTACGTGTAACACACGGGACCTCGGTTTATCGTCTCATCCGAAAGACTAGCGCCCAGACCACCACTCATGGTCTAATGGATGGGGGAAAAATTTCCGGTCCAAACGGGGTACGAACCGCCGCACACTTCAGACCCGGACTTTTCGCTTTCTAGACAGGCGCGTTACCTCTAGACCACCGATCCACTAATACTATGGTATGGTATGGATGGTATGGCATGGTATGGTATGATTTGGTATGGTATGGTATGGTATGGATGGTATGGTATGGTATGGTATGGATGGTATGGCATGGTATGGTATGGATGGTATGATATGGTATGGATGGTATGGTAGGGTATAGGTTAATGGTATGGTATGGTATGTATGGTATGGTATGTATGGTATGGTATGGTATGGGTGGTATGGTATGGTATGGTATGGTATGGTATGGTATGGTATGGTATGGTATGGTATGGTATGGTATGGTATGGTATGGTATGGAGGCAGGATAGGGTAGGAAGGGTAGGGTGGGGCAAGATTGGTAGGGTTGGGTATGATAGGATAGGGTATGATAGTGTAGTGTAGTGCAGTGCAGCGCAGTGTAGTGTAGTGTAGTGTAGTGTAGTGGTAGTGCAGTGTAGTGTAGTGCAGTGCAATGCAGTGTAGTGTAGTGCAATGTAGTGCAGTGCAGTTTTGTGTAGTGTAGTGCAGTGTAGTGAAGTTAAGTGCAGTGTAGTACAGTGCAGTATAGTGTAGTGTAGTGCAGTGCAGTGCAGTGTAGTGCAGTGCAGTGTACTGTAGTGCAGTGCAGTGTAGTTTTGAGTAGTGTAGTGTAGTGAAATCGGGTTTTAATGTAGGGTAGTGTAGGACAGTTGCAGTTGCAGTGCAGTGCAGTACAGTTTTGTGAGTGTAGTGAGGTGAAAGTGTAGTGTATTGTAGTGCAGTGCAGTACAGTGTATGTAGTGTAGTGTAGTATAGAGCAGTATAGTGTAGTGCAGTGCAGTGCAGTGCAGTGCAGTGTACTGTAGTGCAGTGCAGTGTAGTTTTGAGAAGTGTAGTGTAGTGTAGTGTAGTGTAGTATAGTTTAGTCTAGTCTAGTCTAGTTTAGTTTAGTCTAGTCTAGTCTAGTGCAGTATAGAGTAGTGTAGTGTCCCACCCTAACTACACAGCCTTGCCGTAACATTTGTCCCTCAAGAACTGTGATCACTCAACCACCAATACATCATGGTGTTATGTCAGCTTGTATAATCAGCCACATGTCCTCCTGTCACCCTCTCCCCCCCCCATCCTCACCCCCCCCCCTCGTTCCCCCCCCCCCCCCCCCCCCCTTCGCCCCCCCCCCCCCCCCCCCCCCCCCCCCCACCTCGCTCCCTCTTGTACTCAAGGGTCCGAAGCTCACGGATCATCAGTGTCACGATATTGATCATTTGCAAGTCTTGAGTGATGGGCTTTTGGGGTGCGGCTTGTGTGGTGTGTGTGTGTGTGTGTGTGTGTGTGTGTGTGTGTGTGTGTGTGTGTGTGTGTGTGTGTGTGTGTGTGTATGTGTGTGTGTGTGTGTGTGTACGTGTGTGTATGTGTGTGTGTGTGTTTTGTGGTGTGGTGTGGTGTGGTGTGGTGTGGTGTGGTGTATGTGTGTGTGTGCGTGCGCGCGCGTGCGCTAGTGCTGCTGTACCCAAAATGTTCCGTATGGACTCGTAAGTACATTGACCATAAGACTCGTGCTGTCATTGTACTGTCAAATCCAATAGTTCTCAAACAGTCATCAGCGGCGTTTGGTCACTCATCAGACATAGCCCTGCACTGCTTATGGGTTATTTCAATAATGTCTTGTGGTCCTTGTCCTGATCTAACATAACTTATGCCGTCAGCGCCTGGGCTTTATCACAGTTCTTGATTAAACCATTGACGCTGGGGGCAACAGCAAAGAGAGAGGCTGTATGACCAGTGGCTTTCCCACTCATGGAATTCCACTTTACAGCTTAGTCTTTAGTGATCGACTATGACTCTCTGACTAGGAGGCTTGACTCGTACAGTCCTTATGTGCTGCAGCCCTGGGGGCTGGTTGGCCTTTGGAGAACATCTCCAACGCTGACTGTCCTCATGCCCACTTGGCCGAGAGAGTGGGGATGTACTGTGGGCAAGGCATCTCCACTATAATCAAATTTCTGCCAAGTTTCCAAAACAGCAGCTGCCTCCTCTGCTGTTTTGGAGGTCATCGTCGGACACGACGGACAAACATATACATATATAACATAACTTTACAAGACACCGTTTGTTGGGACAAGCACTGAGGTCAATTCTTTTTTGTCGAACGCTCAGACAGCAACTGTTGTTGTCTGTCATATGAGCAAAACCGCGTTGCGCTGCCTTTAAGCGCCTGACAGTTAAGGCCCAGTGTGTCCGACTTCGGCTTGGGAGAGAACTGCTATCTTTTCAGTCTTTCTGGAGAAAAAAGGCAGGAAAATGAACCAAGAAGGCAGAAAATAGACAAGAAGGAGGTGACAGGACGAAAAGGAACAAAGCGAAAACAAAGAGAGGGATAGAAAAGAGGGATATCATTTCACACAATGTCTAGAAGGTGGGGATGCTGTTTATACTAACAGGATTCCGACATCCCCACGGGAGGATGAGACTATTAATCCGATCTGCCGTGAGTGTGCGAAGGCATTCAGACCATCCTGCACACACATTAAAACCCCACCCACCTGCCAATGAATAGGCCAGCTATATCTGGTGAGATGGATAACGCCTATAACCCCAGCATGCACCCTGCTTCTTAAAGATAGATGGGCTCCACCGGGTTCAGGGTTATCTACTATACTCTCTCATCTCATCTTCTCCATTAACCCCCTCCGGGGTCGTAGGGACACTGCATTGACAAACGTTGCACTAGCTGGCTCCATTTGCGGCGGTTGTGTGCAAGTGCCTAGGTTGTGGGGAAGCTCTTCCCTGTCCATTCAGTGATGTTGTCGGCCCATTTCTTCCTCTGTCTGCCTCGCCTTCTCTTCCCCTGCACTGTTCCCTGCAGTATGGTTTTGGACAGCCCATCTGATCTAGTCACATGACAAACAGTGCCCAGCCAATTACTACCAAGATCAAAGTCAGTGGAAAAGAACTTGAGGTTGTAGATCACTTCAAGTACCTTGGAGCTATTATTAGTGAAGAAGGTTCAAAACCGAAATCCTCGCAAGAGCTGCACAAACAATAGCAGCAATGGCAAAGCTCAAGACTATCTGGAAAGACCGAAACATCTCTCTCAGGACCAAGGTCAAGCTACTGCATGCACTAGTCATCTCTACATATCTGTATGCGTGCGAATCCTGGACATTGAATGCAGATCTACAAAGGAGGATCCAGGCTCTAGAGATGAGATGCCTCAGAAGACTCCTTGGCATTTCATACATGGACCACATTACCAACAACGAAGTCCTACAAACCATCACCCAACAAGTAAAGCACTACAAAAACCTGCTGACCACAGAGAAGAAAAAGGAAGCTCAGATGGTATGGACATGTGACTAGATCTACTATACACAGCCTTAAAAACTCACTGCAGTGTCCTGACGACTCCTCAGGAAGTTAAGGTGGCATTCAATCCCTTTATCTCCACTGCAACAGACTTCTTTTGATAGGGGCGGGAACTAGGGAGGTTCAGTGTGGTGGAATGGGTCATCATGGGTTGATAGGGAGGAGAGGGAAACCATCGCTCAGTGCCATGAAAGGGAAGAAAGCTGAACAGAAAGTGGGACTCAGCAACATTTTTCACTGGCTGACTCCAGCCATTAAGCCCTGACTATGTGTTTTGTTTGGGCTGGCGTTACTGTCGACCAGAGTACAAAAGCGAAAAAAAAATTACCCACCAAATCAACAACAACAATAAACTACAAACGTACATGCAAACTCTTTTGTATTCAATTCTATTGCTATGGTCTTATGATCAGTGCATGGGGTAATCATCATCATCATTATCATCATCACCATCATCATCATGTCATCATTTAATCATCAGTATCATCTTGGTAATTATTATTAAGACATGATGGCAAAGACGATACAATAAATATAGCCAACAACACAGAGGGAATCATCATCACCATCATCACCATCATCATCATCATCATCATCATCATGTCATCATCTTATCATCATCATCATCATGGTAATAGTGATTATAATATGATGACGAAGGTGGTACACTAAACATAGTCAACGACACATAAGGAAGAATGATAGAGACGCTTGAAGACCACTCAAGACATAGCAGAAAAGGCCAAAGGGTGAGGGGAAACAACCACGCACAAAGACGAAGGGAGAGAAGCAGGGAGGAAGATGGAGTGGGCCAGCTGCTCGTATTCTCATCCATCATTGTCGGTACAGCAGTGAAGAGAGGAAATAGACTGCCTCCTTTATAATCAGCAGAAATTGTTCTTCTTCTTCCCATTCTTCGCATTCTTCGTCTTCTTCTTCGCATTCTTTGCATTTCTTCGCATTCTTTGCTTTCTTCTTCGCATTCTTTGCATTCTTCGCATTCTTTGCATTCTTCGCACGCTTTGCATTCTTCTTCTTTGCATTCTTCTTTGGAATTCTTCTTCTTCAGAATTCTTCTTCTTCTTCTTCGGAACAGGATAACCTGGTGGTTAGAGTTATGTATTCGTGATCTGCTGACCCGGGTTTGATTCTCGTTCAAGAGGATTTTTCCTCTGAAGTTAACATCATTGCCGACTCCACTTTCCCCAAAAGTCCTTCGGGTGAGACTATAAACTGATGTCCCGTGTGCGAACGCACGCAGAACAACTTGCGCACACGTTAAAACCCGTTCCGCTTTTCGGAAGAGTAGGCCATTGTGTGCCGGTGGGAACGGATGACAAAATTTACAAAACTGCATACACACGGGGACTGGATGAAAAAAAGCACTTGAGTGTTTATTCCATTATCCTCGAAATAAAAGAATAAAAGACTTCTTCTTCTTCGGAATTCTTCTTTGCAATTGTTTTTTCGGAATTCTTATTCTTCGCAATTCTTCTTCTTTGGGAATTCTTCTTCGCAATTCTTCATAATTCTTTTTCTTCTTCTCCTTCCTAGGAATTCCTCTTCTTCTTCTTTGCATTCTTCTTCTTGACATTCTTCTTTGCATTCTTCTCCTTTGCATTCTTCTTTGCCTTTTTCTTTTCTGCATTCTTCTTCTTCATTTTGAATTTCGCTTAATCCATTTCACTCTATTCTATTTTATTTCTGTTCATTTTCTTACATTTTCTTTTACCTTGCCCTCTTTTTGCGGGTTTTTTCCCCAGACATTTTCTGTACTTTAAGTTGAAAGCTGTTTTGCTTTTAAATTGATTGATTTACTGCATTTTTTTTCTCTCTTTATTTTTTAATCATTCCTTAGTACGTGAGTAGCATGCTTGCAAAGTTCAGACGATAACAGTGTTAAGTACATGCTCTTTGTATTTTGATTTTTTTTATCTGAAGTTTGATTTCAGGCTGTATCTTTCTTTTTTCTGTTCTTGTGTTGGTATTTGGTGGTGGTGGCCATGTTGTTGTTGCTGTTGGTGTTGTTGGTGGTGGTGTCTCTGTGTGTGCTTGTATGTGTGTGTTTGTATGTGTGTGTTTGTATTGTGTGTGTTCGTGCAAGCGCGTGCATGCGACCGTGGTGCCCGTTCGTGTATGTTTGTGTGTGTGTGTGTGTGTGTGTGTGTGTGTGTGTGTGTGTTTGTTTGTGTGTGTGTGTGTGTGTGTGTGTGTGTGTGTGTGTGTGTGTGTGTGTGTGTGTGTGTGTGTGTGTGTGTGTGTGTGTGTGTGTGTGTGTTTGCGTGTGTGTGTGTGTGTGTGTGTGTGTGTGTGTGTGTGTGTGTGTGTGTGTGTGTGTGTGTGTGTGTGTGTGTGTGTGTGTGTGTGTGTGTGTGTGTGTGTGTGTGTGTGTGTGTGAGTGTGTGTGTGTGACACGGAGACACTCCCGTTCAAGAGGACTTTTTCCTTGGAGTTATCAGTACTGACTCCCCTCCACCAAAAGTCCTTTGGATGAGACTACAAATCGAGATCCCGAGCGTGAAGAGCATCTCGTGCGCATGTTAAAACCTGTTCCACATTTGAGAAGAGTATGCCATTGCGTGGATGATACAATTTCATAAAAGGCATACACATTGGTGTCCTGTTTAGCTATCCCCACAGTAGGAATGTGCCTACCTTAATGGTAGGCAAAAATGGCTGCATACAAAAAATCTTACCATTGGTGAAACCCGCAACTATAGCCAGGAACACACAACAACAACAACAACAACAACAACAACAACAACAACACACACACACACACCACACACACACACACACACACACACACACACAAGATCAAACCACCTCTTTAGTGCTTTAGATCACAATACTGCAACCCACATCAGGCGATTGCTACTCTGTGCACGAACTTCCCCTATGAAGAAAACAGGCACCTCTGAAACCTTTCCCTGGACAGTGTCTTACTGACAGAAAAGGCTAACATGCAAATCCCTGTCACACCAAGGGCACATTTAACTAAGACACCTCGTCACAACAATGCCAATGCCCCTTACAGTCTCATTGTGGGCCATGTGTATGCTCAGCTGATTCCCAGTAGTGTGGCCCCAGGTTTCTGGCCTCTGGCTTTCTTCCTTCCACCTCACTCCAACAAGGGCTCAGAAGAAGATCGATAGTGGAGGGAAAGAGGACACTTTCTTTTCAAGGGCTGCTGCAGCTATTCAATTTGCATGGTGGTTTTTTTCATGAGCTTGTTGATTTTGATTGCAGTCATGTTCTCAGAGTGGATGCTGGTGACAATGATGGATTTGGCTGGCTTGAATTGAATGATTGGTTTATTGAACTCTGGATATCTGTCACTACAAGGTGTGTACTCCGGAATGGTAAAGAAAGGATTTCGCAACATATGGCATTGATGCAGGAAGCACTTTTTTGCTGCTTCACCCCCCCCCCCCCCCCCCCCCCCCCTCTCCCTTGTTCTGTTTTGTTTTGTTTTGTTCATTTCTCTATTCATTATACCTGCTGCTGTTGCTAAGATACTTGTTGTTGCTGCTCCTGATGACGGTAACCATGGAACATCAGCCAAGAGATGCAATGCTACCAGTGGAATGTTCATAGTTCCAGTTCTTTCAGAGCCAGACTTTGTTTCTTCCCTATTGCACCGGATCCTCAGTGGCGGCCTGACCACTTGTCTTTCTGATGAAATGAGTATACCAATTTATTGTTTATGCTACAGTCATGTCTTTTGGAGGAATCTTCTGTTATTTCATTATATGTACATATTAATGCTGTTATTATTCTGTTTGGTCATTTTTCACGTTGACTTCTTTTGGTCAGTGTATGGATCATCAATCATCATAAGAATGTTGATGTTGCACTTGAGCACAACATAAGCTGCTTGCTTGTTGCTGCTATGCTGAATATGTTAATCATGCTATACTTGTTTTATGCTTATTAATGAATAAACATTTAAAACAATATACCAAGAACATGAGTGCAAAACAGATGTTTACGAGCCCACAACAGCAAGGCAACTGCCCTTTGCCAAGATAGTGTTCAGGAAAAAATACACTGCAGCAGAAAAAGAAGGATATTAGACTGGTGGGCAGGAAAAAAGAAAGAGCAGGACTATACTTTCAGAATGAGAGAGCATCTCACTTCTTGTGTAGTCAAGTCTAAGAAAAGGGGAGAAAGAAGAGAAAAGATCAATTGTTTTCTCAGAGACTGGCCCTTTGCCTTGGTGCTGTTATCGACAGACCCAGCTTCTGACGAATTCTCTATGTATGTGAATGGGATTGATCCATGGAACCTACCCTGTGTGTCTGCAAGTAAGAAAGTAAGCAAACAAGTGTGTGTATGTGTATGTGTGTATGTGTGTGTTACTGCATGCACAGAAATGGCCACTTCTTGCCTATTCATTTCTGCCACAAAATTTTAGACAGAAAGGGATAGATATACAAAAAGGATACAGACAGACAGACAGACAGACAGACAGACACAAAGAGCTTAACAGGGAGGGAGAGAGAGAATGACTGAATCACCAAGCTGGTTCTTTAGATCAGAACACAGCAACACAGATCAAGCAATCGCCATTCTCTGCACGAACGTCCCTTAGGACAGCCATTCAAAACAAAAATCAGACCAAACACTACCACTTCTGAAGGCTTTGCCTGCACATTTCCCTATCAACAAAAAACGCTAATATGGAACTCTTCATGCAAGTCTTCGCCACACCTAGGGCACATGTAACTAAGACACCTCGTCTCAACAATTCCAATGCCCCTTACAGTCTCATTGTGGGCCATGTGTATGCTCAGCTGATTCCCAGTAGTGTGGCCCCAGGTTTCTGGCCTCTTGCCTTCCTCCTTCCACCTCACTCCATCAAGGGCTCAGAAGAAGATCGATAGTGGAGGGAAAGAGCACGGTTCCTCTTAAGGGCTACAGGGATGCAATTTGCGTGACCATTTTTAGCAAGCTTGTCGATTTAGGGGCATAGTAATGTTCTGGAATTAGGCGTTGGTTTGCTTGGATCTGATGACAACGATGGATTTGAGTTGCTGGTCATGAATGATTGATTATTGAAGTGTGGGGTAACTATCATCAGGGTGTGCCCTCCTGAATGTTAACAGAAAGTCTGGGGGGCCTTGGTTTTGGTGTAAGAGGGTGCTTTAGTGTTTGTTTTATTTTTGTTTCCTTGGAAGTAGGAGAGGGAGTGTTTTGGTTTTGTATTGTTTGTTTAATAAAATAAATTATTGATAGATAAAAGAGCCATAGGGGTTTACAAAGTAACTATTTACACTCAAAGAAAAGAAAGCAAAACCCACAACAATATAGACATCAACTGGAACCATCCCATGCACCCACACCCATGAACACACAGGAGAGATGGGGTGGGATGGAGGCGGCAAGGGGTCAGAGTGGGGGAAGGGGTTAGGGTGGAGCCAGGTAGTAGGAGCTATTATTACAGGGTCGGCATTCTTGTCTTTGATTTCCCATTTACCAATTAAGTTTTGCTATCAACAAGAAAAAAAAAAGATGGAAAGTTAATGGAGAAGACCGTACAAAAAGTTGCCCTGTTTTTCTTGTGTACTGATTATTCTTTATACTTCTGCTTATTCTTCGTCAAACGCTCAGACAGCAACTATTGTTTGTCATATGAGTAAAAATGCGTTACAGTTCTGTTAAGCACCTGACAAGTCAGGCCCAGTGCATCCGACTTCACTGTGGGAGAGAATTGTTCTGTTTTAAGTCTTTCTGGAAAAAAGGCAGGAGAATAGACAAAGAAGGCAGAATATAGACAAAGAAGTGACAGAAAGAACAGGAACAAAGCACAAACAAAGAGAGGGGTAGAAAAGAGGGAATTCCTAGCACAGAATTTCGAAAAGGTAAGTATGCTATATACAATTTTATACTGACAGGCCCCCGGCATCCTCAGGGGGATATTTTGTATACACCATGGATGAATCAGGGCTGAATGGCCATTAATGTCAACAGCTGCAGACAGGTCAAACAAGGACGTGGGTGAGTTATTGTTGCTGTCCAAGTCTGTGTGTGACAAGATTGTTGACAACTTTCAGTGATGCCCTTTCAGTGTTGTGACCAGCATGGTAGGCAGATCAGGAAGAACGGTAAAGGCTGTTTTTCTGTAAGTGTTGTACATTCTCCTCCTCCTCCTCCTCCTTGGCAATTCTTCTTCTTCTCCTTTGCCATTCTTCTCCTTCGCAATTCTTCTTCTTCTTCGCAGTTCTTCTTCGCAATTCTTTTTCGCAATTCTTCTTCTTCTACTTCACAATTATTATTATTCGCAGTTCTTCTCGTTCTTTTCGCAATTCTTGTTGTTGTTCTTCTTCTTCCTCGCATCCTTCTTCTTTGCATTCTTCGCATTCTTATTCTTCTTCGCATTCTTCTTCTTCGCAATTATTCTCAATTCTTCTTCGCAATTCTTGTTCACAATTCTTGTTCTTGTTCTTCATTATCACCATCATCATCATCATCATCATCATCATCATCATCACCATCATTTTCATTATCATCATTACCACCGTTCTAATCCTCAAAACATTCAAATAACTTCAAACAGTTGTAGGCCAAGAGCAATGAACTTGGCACATGATAGCTGAGCAGCCTCACTGATTTCCCATGTGTCAATACCATGAAGGATTCTGTTGTTTCTCTGGCTGTCAGGGTAAATCTCTCCCATTGTTCACACACACAGTCTCCTTCGTATTTTCCAGGCGGCTGCCTCTGTGTGTGTGTGTGGGTGTGGGTGTGAGGGGAAGGGGGGAGGGGGAGGGGTGGTTTTGACGTGTGATATCCTGTTGCCATAGTTCTGGCTTTGCCAGAAGGAGCCTTGGAGTGAAGAAGAGTGGTGTGGAGGGGAGTGAAGGAGAAGGAACGCAGCACACGTGTGTGTGTGTGTGTGTGTGTGTGTGTGTGTGTGTGTGTGTGTGTGTGTGTGTGTGTGTGTGTGTGTGTGTGTGTGTGTGTGTGTGTGTGTGTGAAGTTTGTTTTTATCCTGTGTTCACTTCTCCTGTCCTGTCTTGTCCTGTCCTGTCCCCTCTTTCCTTTCCTGAAATTTCTGTCCTGTCCTTCCATTTATCTCCTTCCTGTCCTGACCTTCCTGTCCTATCTTTCATGTCCTGCCTTTCCTGTCTTGACCTTCCTTCCTGACCTTCATGTCCTTCCCTTCATGTCCTGACCTTCCTGTCCTCACTTTCCTGTCCACTTTTTCCTGCCCTCTCTTTCCTGTCATGTCTTTCTTGTCCTGACCTTCCTGTTCTCATTTTCCTGTCCACTTTTTCCTGTCCTCTCTTTCCTGTCATGTCTTTCTTGTCCTGACCTTCCTGTTCTCTCTTCCCTGTCCTTTCTTTCTTCTCCTTCCAATCCTGACCTTTTCTGTCTTGACCTTCCTGTACTCTTTCTGTCCTGACCTTCATGTCCTCTCTTTCCTGTGCTCTCTTTCCTGTCCTCTCTTTGCTGTCCTCTCTTTCCTGTCCTCTCTTTCCTGTTCTCTCTTTCCTGTCCTCTCTTTCCTGTCCTCTCTTTCCTGTCCTTTCCTTTCTATTCTCTCTTTCCTGTCCTCTCTTTCCTGTCCTCTCTTTCCTGTCCTCTCTTTCCTGTCCTCTCTTTCCTGTCCTCTCCTTTCTGTCCTCTCTTTCCTGTCCTCTCTTTCCTGTCCTCTCTTTCCTGTCCTTTCCTTTCTGTCCTCTCTTTCCTGTCTTGTCCTTTCTGTCCTCTCTTTCCTGTCCTTTCCTTTCTGTTCTCTCTTTCCTGTCCTTTCTTTCCTGTCCTCTCTTTCCTGTCCTCTCTTTTCTGTCCTCTCTTTCCTGTCCTCTATTTCCTGTCTTTTCCTTTCTGTTCTCTCTTTCCTGTCCTTTCCTTTCTGTCCTCTCTTTCCTGTCCTCTCTTTTCTGTCCTCTCTTTCCTGTCCTTTCCTTTCTGTCCTCTCTTTCCTGTCCTCTCTTTCCTGTCCTCTCTTTCCTGTCCTCTCTTTCCTGTCCTCTCTTTCCTGTTCTCTCTTTCCTGTCCTCTCCTTTCTGTCCTTTCCGTTCTGTTCTCTCTTTCCTGTCCTCTCTTTCCTGTCGTTTCCTTTATGTCCTCTCTTTTCTGTCCTGACATTCCTGTCCTCTCCTTTCTGCCCTGACCTTTCTGTTCTCTCTTTCCTGTCCTCTCCTTTCTGTCCTCTCTTTCCTGTCCTTTCCTTTCTGTTCTCTCTTTCCTTCCTTACCTTCCTGTCCTCTCCTTTCTGTCCTGACCTTTCTGTCCTCTCTTTCCTGTCCTTCTGTCCTGACCTTCCTGTCCTGACTTTCCTGTGCTGACCTTCCTGTCCTGACTTTCCTGTGCTGACCTTCCTGTCCTCTCTTTTCTTTCTTGACCTTTCTGTCCTCTCCTGTGCTGACCTTCCTGTCCTCTCTTTTCTGTCTTGACCTTTCTGTCCTTTCTTTGCTGTCCTGACCTTCCACCCTTGACCTTCCTGTCTTGTCTTGTCCTGTCCTGAACTCTCCTGTCCTCTTCTGTCGTGTAGAGGGTGGAGGAGGACAAAGAAGGAAAAATGATCAAACTTGTGTTCTTTTTCAGACTTGGGCTTTTTCCAGGTTGTGTGTGTGTTTGTGTGTGTATATGTGTGTGTTTATATGTATGTTGTTTGTATGTGTTTGTACGCGTTTGTGTGCCTGTTTGTAAAATGTTTGTGTGTGTGTATGTAAAATGTGTGTGTATGTAAAATGTGCGTGTGTAAAAATGTTTATGTGTCAAGTCAAGTCAAGTCACATTTTTATTTCCAGATGGTATATTGAATAAGCAATGCATTTGCGTGCGTGCGTTCGTGTGTGCGTGTGTGTGTGTGTGTGTGTGTGTGTGTGTGTGTGTGTGTGTGTGTGTGTGTGTGTGTGTGGTTGTGTGTGTGTGTGTTGTAGTGTGGCCTGACCATCCTGTGTGTGTAATTCACTTATGCCGCTCTAGGCAGAACGCCAGTCGTTTGCAATAATAAATAACTGCTGTGTCTGCCTTTGTCTGCTGTCAGGCTCTTCACTTCTTTCTGAGCCTCTCTGTCTCTGCCTCTGTCTGTTTGTCTCTCTGTTCTTGTCTGTCTTTGTCTCTGTTTCTCAGTCTGTCTGTCTGTTTCTCTCTCTCTCTCAGTCTCTGCCTGTCTCTGTCTCTCTGTCTCTGTCTTTCTCTCTCACACACACACACGCACGCACACACACACACACGCACGCACGCACACACACACGCACGAGTATGCAGAGAGATATACAGAGAGAAAGAGACAAGCGTGGAGGAGAGAATTGTGGAAGAGGACAAGGGGGAAAAACGAATGAATGGACGAATTTTATTGAAAGAGGGTAATAGAATTAGCAATAATTGCTTTTTGTACAACCAGTCCTGAGATAGGGGGGTGGGGGATGGGAGAAGAGCGAACAAAAGAGATTGAGGCAGAGGGCACGTATGCCACAAAGACAGAGATATAGACGAAAGAGATCAGTCAGAGCAAGACCCACACAAAACAGAAAGCTACAGAAAGAGACAGACACACTGAAACTCTCTCTCTCTCTCTCTCTCTCTCTCTCTCTCTCTCTCTCTCTCTCTCTCTCTCTCTCTCTCTCTCTCTCTCTCTTTCTTTCTCTCTCCACTTATTAAGAAAACACCCACAGAACTCCTCCTAACTCCGCAACATTAGTTTGTAAAAGTAAAAGACGAGCACACCACACACACACACACACACACACACACCACAAGGAACCAGCAAGCAGGCAAGCAGGCAGTCGGCCTGGGATTGGAGCACTGCAGGCCAGTAGCCTAGCTTACAAGGGATGGGGACGTACGGAAACAGACCTCCCTCCCACTGCCCTCTCCCGCTGCCGCAGCCACAGTAAGCCTATGGCGAGTTGGAGCAAATGAAGAGAGGCTGGGAGGCTGGCTGTTATTTACAGACGAGTGCTGGTCAATATCGCCGTGATGGAAACACATCTTCCTTAAGACATCTTCAGTTGTGCTTGTGGCTTTCTTGTGTCTACAGACCAGGCTGGCTGTCAGGTCTTTCCGCTGTACCAGTTAGGCTGGCTAAGTAACATCCTTCAGTGCAGACAGCGAGGGTAATGATCGAATTTGTTCATTTTTTGGTGAATCGAAGAGAATGTAGATTAGTATTTGTGGTTGACCAAGGATGCTAATTGTTTGGTTTGCATGAAGGATGCTACAGATTTGTTCGCTGTTTATATCGATAGGATTCTGTGCTTTTGCGTTCTGAAGGCTTGGGTGCACCGTTTTAGTGGTTGATGGAGATGTTCGCTTGAATTTGGCTCTGAAATTGCAAATGTTTAGTTTCTGTTTCTTTCATGTAACGTAAATAGAAATTAAATATCGCTTAAACTTAAAGTAGCCCTAAGTGCTAAGATTCGATATGACAGAAAGGCGCAATAAAAAATCATAGTATGACAGGAAGAATGTGAAAACTAATGGTTAAGAAAATGGACATAGCAATCGCTCATAAATTCTTGAATTGTCCAAGAATATCATAGGGTATAATATTTCTGTCCACACTTTGCTGATTGTCTGTCCTTGATTTTGAGATTAAATACAAACTCTTTGTAAAGCGTTAAATATAAATAATTATCACAGAAGTTTTCATACTTTTCCGTTTACAGTGAGGAATTTATTCCCTAACTTGTTTGATAAAATGGCGGAAACTGCTCTAGTTGAGAATATTTTTCCCCAACAGTTGTTCTATCTTGGCGTATGATTTCGGGTGTCTGAGGAAAAGATCAATAAATAAATGCATACATAAAGGTTTGAAGAGATCACAAAATTCAGTAAATCAGTAAACAAATAAAGACTAGCAGCTGGGGTGAATTCAGTGGTTAGTACATTGAATGTCTGGCTGGCAGGTCATGGGTTAGAACTCTGTCGTACACACAGAGAGGTTTTTTTTCAGACTCTGGCTTCTGCCCGGAATCTCGAGGGCTCATCCTATGGAGGCCATTTTGAGAGAGTGTTGTTCAACTGTATTGACTAACACCAACCCAGACAGTCTCAGACAAAGCTGCACTTCCTCTGCATCGTCATAGCACCCTCACTACCGTTGATAGTATAACAGAAAATCCTCCATTTCTTTTTCACTTTTTCGTTTGTTTTGTTTTTTTGTTCCTCTGCTAGAAGCTTCCATGTTTACCAATGGTGAGATTTTGCGCATGCGACCATTTTTGCCCACCATGAAGGTAGTCGCAACCCTCCATTTCTGATTCTGTGGCCCCTGTTGCTCAGGTTGCATGATGACGAACCTTTGTACTTTCCCTAGAAGTCCTGGCCTGTTTGTGTCCTAACCCCTGAGGTCTGGAGAGTCATGGAAGACGCCTGCCATTAGAGGGAAGCTGTGACGGCTGCTCTCCCAGATAGGTGTCTCCCTCAATGCGGCTCCGCACCTAAGCTAACATTGTCGTCTCTAGGCGACTTTCTAACGTGTGTACTGGGCACGTTGGATCAGAATAGACACCATTGAATGTTATCGGAGTGACCTACCAGCAGTGCGAGGCCATTCTGGTTGGTGGCTTACGGCAACCTAACATTAAGAAGCTCTCTATGAACTTCTGGCTTTGAGGTTATAGCATGACGAGAATAAGTATGGCTGTGGCTGGGAGAGGGAGGGGGGTGTTGTTGGTGGTGAGATCGATCATTGTCATGTCGGAACAGCAAGCGGGCACATCCCAAATGGTAAGGGAGCAAAATGAAATAGATTAACGATAGAAAAACATCAATAGATTAAAAAATAAATCATATATTCCAGACAGAACGCTGAAGAACTCCGAATTAGTCAACAACAACCACCACCTGGCTTTTCTATTTAAAACCACCACTGCCACTGCCATCACCACTACCATCACCACTACCACCACCACTGCCACTACCACTACCATCACCAGTACCATCACCACTACTACCACCTCTGCCATCAACTCTGCCAAGAACAACGATAATATCGACTGTTGAAAAAGAACTCGTCAAGAACGACCAAATTCCAGTTTGAATGACATCTGCAAACGAAGACAGCTTGTGTTGTGAGTGTTGTGTTTGTTGTGATGACAATTCCGGAATAAGTGTCAGAGATACAGGAGTACTCACCAGGGACGAAAAGCAGAAAACTGTGTGGCCCAAAAAAATCTGGACATCTGGAAAATTTCAATATTTGGTCTTCAGCAACTGACTGAAGTTTCCGAGCATTCGTTCCCTTCCAAAACATATGAAGGTAACAGTGTGTGTGTGTGTGGTGTGTGTGTGTGTGTGTGTGTGTGTGTGTGTGTGTGTGTGTGTGTGTGTGTGTGGTGTGTGTGTGTGTGTGTGTGTGTGTGTGTGTGTGTGAATTGTTTTATTTGATTTTATTCTCTATTTCGAGTATAATGGAATAAGAACTTATGTGCTTTTTACATCTAGTCCCCGTGCGTGCGTGCGTGCGTGCATGTGTGTGTGAGTGTGTGTGTGAAAGTCAATTTCCTTTATTTCCAAATGATACGTTGAATAAGCAACACATGTGCTTTTTCATAAAACTATCCGCCCAAAAGTAATGTGTGTGTATTGCATGGGTGAGTGCTTACACGATGCGGGGAGAGAGAGGGGGGGGGGGATGGCTTTGACGACTTGACCAATGTATTGTCATTGCCCAATGTCTATCAATTACGGCGTATTAGTGCAATTCGAAAGTACCTGTCCACAGATGCGACATCCAAACTTGTTGCGTCTTTCATTCTTTCACGTCTGGACTATTGCAACTCTCTGTTGGCTGGTCTGCCAGCATCATCTATCCAATCCCTTCAACGTATACAAAACTCTGCAGCTCGTCTAATCCTCAGAAAGAAAAAATCTGAGCATATTACCCCTCTCTTGCAATCTCTCCACTGGCTGCCTGTGCCACAGAGAGTAAACTATAAGATCAGTACCCTCTGTTACAAATGTCTCCACAAAACAGCACCCGCCTACCTCTGTGAATGTCTTCACTTGTACACTCCTTCTCGTTTCTCTCCGCTCTGCTGCAGATACCTTGTCCTTACGAATACCTAGATTCAACCAATCCACCATCGGCCGTCGCTCTTTCTCTATTTCTGGTCCATTAATGTGGAATGATCTCCCTCTCTCTCTCCGCCAAAAGCCTTCTTATGACACTTTTAAATCCAGTCTCAAGACATATTTATTTCAAACCTAAGATTTTCCTCTCCTGCCTCATCTCATAGTGTTTTTTTTTCCCCCTGCCTTCAACAACCAAGATTCTATTGCCCTGCCAGGGTGTGTGACCTGTGTGTGTGTGTGTGTGTGTGTGTGCGTGTGTGCACATTTGGACTTGATGGAACTATTGCTTGTCACT
The DNA here is from genome assembly GCA_028751875.1 of Rapana venosa. Classification (NCBI taxonomy): domain Eukaryota; kingdom Metazoa; phylum Mollusca; class Gastropoda; order Neogastropoda; family Muricidae; genus Rapana; species Rapana venosa. The sequence goes on along the minus strand of CM054150.1, from coordinate 53,800,032 downwards.
GGTTGTATGACTGTGTAAGAATGAGTTGAGTGCAAGCGCTTTGATTTGTCTCTGCAAGATATAGCGCTATATAAATTCCATTTATTATCATTATTATTATTGCCCAATGTGGCCTATTGACAAGGGAGATAATACGCGACTTTCTTATGCGAATACAAATAAATACAAGAGAAATTACATAATACATTTTACGTAATGAAAACAAAACAGCTCTTTATAAATGGATACGATTTTATGCTCTGGCGTAAACTCAGCCACATCTGAACACAAAATAATGACAAGACTAAACAACAGGAAACAATAAACAACAACTGACATAACAAGAACATTCCAGAATGCTATATCCGACCATCCAATTAAATTTCTCTCTCTCTCTCTCTCTCTCTCTCTCTCTCTCTCTCTCTCTCTCTCTCTCTCTCTCTCTCTCTCTCTCTCTCTCTCTCTCTCTAATGCCAACACAAAATGCAAACCTCAATTACGTAACATAGGAAGTCTGTTGGGCTGTCTGTTGTTTTTGTCTCTCCTTTTCCTTTTCTCTCTCTCCTCTCCCGGGGGTAAAAACTGGACAGGGGGTGCAAATTTCATGTAAAACGCACTTTCTTTTTCCCGTTTTTACGTTCTGTGTTTCAAACTAATGACAGGGGGCATTTAAAACCCCTTCCAGGCAAGTGTGGCGAATGTGTGTAAGGCGCGTGTGATGACATGCAATTTCCAAAAACATCCCTTTCCCCTTCCCCTTTCCCCCGTAAAAAAGTCTTCCAAAAATTTTGCAATGGAATATTAATGGTTTTATACCTTAATTAGTAATAAAGTTTCTTTTTTACTTCGCTCTTTTGACTTTTTGTTTTTTGTTGAATTTTTTTTGGGAAACTTTATTTCCGCTTATTCAATGTTAGCAAGTTACATAAATTGCTGTTAGGTTTACAAACATGGCGTCCCTCAGTGGTATTGTGTGTTCTTAAAGAAAGTGTATCTTCATAGTTTCGTGCATTATGTTGATACCCCAAACATTTTGGTTTCCAAATAGATAAGGACATGGAAAGAGAAAATATTTGTATATTTGTGTATATGTGCCACAGGGGGATCTCCTTTTTATTCCCTATTTGTGTTTTTGTGGAATTAGTTACTGGAAGGGGAAATTTTTTTACTGACGTTTGCTAAAAATATATGAGTATTCATTTTTTGTCGGGTCTTCAAAGTAGAACAGTATTTAAACCCCAAAACAAAATGTGTTAAATAAAAAAATTTTTTTTGATTTATACAACAGCCAACCATAAATTGACAAAATCTCATGTAAAAAAAACAAATATTAGGGAAAAACCCTATTGAATTTATGTGTAATTTTGATTTATGTACTTAAGGTGTTTATGTAGGGGGACCCTTTGGTTGCTATACTACATCTCAGACCCCGGCAGTATTTTATTTTTATTTTCAAATGTCATGATGTTTTGGTTTTTTCATTTCCCTTCAGCTTACAGTAAAGACGATTTGACTAATCATTCCTGTGGAACTTTTTTTTAAAAACCCTTTGGACGGGAAAAGAGGGGGCCCGGGAATATCGTAAGAAAACCTAACAATAAACTAAGCGTTGGGTAAAAAAAAAGGGGAAACCTTTTTTTCTTAATGCAAAGGAGGAAACTCAGAAATTTTTAAAAAGCTGAAAGCCTTATTGACCAAATATTGACAAAAGCATTAACTTTTTAAAACCATTTTTTGATACAAATGGGGGCTGAGCAAAACAATTTAAACAAAAAGAAACAAGGATGACGGGTTGAAGTGAATGCAAAATGGCCAGAAAAAACTAAGAAAAACTTTTAAAGTTGGACATCAAGTGATGCTAGTAGCCGCCATGTTTTGCGTTTGCAAGAAGATTAAAAAACACAGAAAAAGCCGGGAAAAACAACAAAATTTAAGCTTTGTTGATAAGCTTTGTCATCAGTTCGAGATCAAAAGCGTTTGGAAAAAATGGCGAAAAATTTTTCTTTTAAAGAGAAAAGTTGTTTTTTAAGAAAATTTCAGGGGGGAATGGTACAATTTTTTCAAAAACACTTGAAAAGGAAACACATGAAAAAATCAGTACTTTGATACCTATACCTTTTTTAAACCGCCTATTTCAAAAAAAGGGGGTCTTTTAACATTAGAAAACTAAAAGCAGAAAAGCAGTGGCCCCCAGATGGGATTTTTTAGGAATTTTTAAATGCAGGTGACATTGTTATTGAATTCTTTGTATTGTTTTTTCAAGGCTTTTTTAAAAAAGGTGTTTTCCACAAAAAATACAGAAGGGGCATTTTTCTTCCTTTGTAAAAAAGATGTAATATCCCCCAAATAATTATAAGGCTTTACTTTAAGTGGCATTAGTATAAGATTATAGTAATCAAAAACCACTTTTTCAAAAAGGGGGTTTGAGGAAACAATACACTGGAAATCAGGGGTTTTTAAAAAAGGAAATTATTCAATACTTCCTGTTCACTTTTTGTCTTTTGTTAAAAAAACTTCTCTTGTAACGGAAAAAATTTATGTAGCCTTTAAGATTTTGGAAGGGTTTTGATTCTTTAAATAGGGGATTTTTTGGCAGATTTTCATAAAAAAAAGAAAAAAAAACGGGGGGGAAAATGTTTTTTAAATGTTCAAATATTTTAATAGTTTAAAATTTAAAATTAGATGTGGTTCAAAACTGACGATTTATTAGTTGTACTTTTGGGGGTTAAAACAAGGTACGTTTGAGTCCAATTCATTTTCCCTTTTATCAATGAGATTCTACTGAGGTTATTAAAAATGGGGAAACATGGGGCTTTATTTAATAAAGATATCTTTAAATCTTCATTTTGCTTTTAGCAGATGGGAAAAGTTTTACTAGGTGAAACAGTTATTGGTTTCAAACGCAACTAAAAATTTAAAAAAAGCAGCACTTTATGGATTGACGGTAAATTTGATAAAAATAAAATAATTTTTTTGAAAAGGTGGTCATCTCTCAGCAAGGGAAAAAGGGAAATCAATGGGGTTGAAATGCCCTGTGGGGAAACTTAAAAAATTTAGGTTTTTATTCTTACAAACTTTGCTTTAATTAGCAGTAACGCCCCTTTGTGTAAAACCAAGAAACTGTCATATCCATGGAAAACTTCACCCGAATAAAAAGCAGTTAAATTTTTTTTAAAACTTTTTTTATTCCCCGGTTCACCTATTTTTTTTGTATGGGGGGAGAACTTTTGGGGCTGGATAAAAGCAGCTTTGTCATGGACAATACATTTGTTTGCATTTTAAAAAGTTTTTGGGGGGTGAAAGGAACCCCCAAAGACTTCGTTTATGGGAAACAAAAAAAAGATATCTATTTCATCAACTTGTAACCGTATTCGTTATTGGTTAAATTTTTATGAGGAAAATTTAGATTACCAAAGAAAGCTTATAAAAATGCTTAAGTTTTTTTAAGAGGCAAAAAAAAATGGTATCAAAATTCGTTGTAGATTATATGAAAATGGTTTTGGGGGTATGTATGGGAAAATGGAGGGGGGTTCAAAAAGTTAAAGAGTTTTTTTTACAGTTTTTAAGAAAAAATTGACTTAGCAGTGGGAAGAATTTACCCTTCCCCGTTAACAACAGTGAGAGGTTTGCATTATAGAACTTTTTGCGGTGTTCAGCAGGGGAAAAATATCTGAAATGGATTAGCAAAAAATTTTAAAATTTTTTTATGACCCGGGTTTGATTTGCATTTCAGAAAATTTGTACACACCAAAATCGCTACAAAAAATTTTTTGAATTGGGTTTTACTTTCCCCTTTTTTAAAACTGGGAAATGAGGATGAAACATTTTTAAAGTTGTGTTGCCCTATTTCCAGTAACTAAGAGCCGGTATTACCCTTGAATTTTTTCAAATACCCCTTTCCATTTTTGTGTTTACTTTTTTCATTAAAGAACAAAATATTGTCCCAAAAGTACGATCTACTTATATAACTTTAAATTAGATCAGTGCTGACTTTTAAGTTTTTTAATGTTGGTATGTTGGTTTTATTATTAAATTACCTGGACTTACCCTTTATTTGGGGGAATGGCCCTTTTCATAATAAACATTCGAATCCCAAAATCTCTTCTCCTCTGTCCTCTTCTTCTCTCCTCTTCTCTCCTCTCTCTCCTCCTCTCTCTCTAATGCCAACACAAAAAGCAAACCTCAATTTTGTAACAGGAGTCTTTTTTTTCTGTCTGTCTGTCTGTCTCCGTCCTCTCTCTCTCTCTCTCTCTCTCTTCTCTCCCTCTCTCTCTCTCTCTCTCTAAACCAAAAACAAAATGCAACCTCAATTTTAAAATAGGGAAATCTGTCTGTCTGTCTGCTTCTGTCTTCTCCGTCTTTCTCTCTCCTCTCTTCTCTCTCTCTTCCTTTTCTTCTCTCTAAGCCAACCAAAATGCAAACCTCAAAATTTTAAAATAGGAGTCTGTTGTCTGTCTGTCTGTCTTCTCTCTCTCTCTCTCCTCCTCTCTTTTCTCTCTCTCTCTCTCTCTCTCTCCCCTCTCTCTCCTTTTTGCCAACACAAACTCAAACTTAATTACGGGAAAATTTTAAAACAGCGCCTGCGTGTGTCATTTGCGAAAAATTGAAACTGCAGAAAAGGGGGAAACAATAGATCTATTTTTGCCCCCTCTTCCCCTACCCAACCCCTTTCTCTCTTCTGGGAAAAA
>CM054150.1:53762708-53792708 GCA_028751875.1 Rapana venosa | reverse complement strand
TTGCCGCCCTGATTAAGGCAGCTGTTCTGGTCTCTGCTCCTTCCCAGGGGAAGGTGCTGGCTAGCAGTGGAAACAGCTTGTTGTAGTGTAGCGTAGTGCAGTAATGTATGATGTAGTTGTTAGTGTAGTGTGGTGTATATAGTGTATGTAAGTGTTGTAGTGTGGTGTAGTTGGTGTGTGTAGTTGTAGTATAGTGTAGTGTGGTGTAGTGTGGTGTGGGTGTTATGTGGTGTAGTGTAGTGTAGTGTGGTGTTGTGTGTAGTGAGTGTAGTTGTAGTGTGGTGTAGTGGTGGTGTGGTGTAGTGTAGTGTAGTGTAGTGTAGTGTTAGTGTGGTGTAGTGTAGTGTGGTGGTGTAGGGATGTGTGTGGTGTAGTGTAGTGTAGTGTGGTGTAGTGTGGTGTGTGTAGTGTAGTGTGGTTTGTGTGGTGTAGTGAGTGTGGTGTAGGGTGTAGTGTGGTGTAGTGTATGTGTAGTGTGAGTGTGGTGTAGTTGTAGTGTAGTGGTGTGGTGTTGTGTGTATGTGTTTGTGATGTGTGTGGTGTAGTGTAGTGTGTGTGTTAGTGTAGTGTAGGTGTAGTGTGTGTGTATGTGGTGTAGTGTGTGGGTGTGTGGTGTAGTGTAGTGTGTAGTGTAAGTGTGGTATGTAGTGTGGGTGTGTGTAGGTGTAGTGTATGTGAGTAGTGTAGTGTAGTGTAGTGTAGTGTGTGTAGTTGTGGTGTGTGTGATGTAGTGTATGTAGTGTAGTTGTAGTGTGGTGTGTGTGTGAGTGTGTGTGGTGTAGTGTAGTGTAGTGTAGTAGTGTGGTGTGGTGGTGTAGTGTGTGTAGTGAGTGTAGTGTAGTGTAGTGTTGTGATGGTTGTAGTGTGTGTAGGGGTGGCGTGGTGGGTGGTGTGTGGGTATAGTGTAGGGTAGTGTGGGTATGTAGTTAGGTGTATGTTAGGGGGTTTTGGGTTTTTTGGGGGGGTGGGTAAAAATTTGGAGTTATGGGGGATGTTTTTGGGGGTGGGAGGTTTGTTGTTGGGTAGGGGGGGGATGGGGTTTTGGGGTTTTTTGGGGTTTTAAAAGGAGTGGTGGGTGGTGGTTTTTGGGAAAATTTTTTAAAAAAATTTTAAAAAAAAAAAAAAAAAAAAAATTTTTTTAAAAAAAAAAGGGGGGGAAAAAAAAAGGGGAAAAAAAAAAAATTTTTTTAAAAAAAAAAAAATTTAAAAAAAAAAAAAAATTTTAAAAAAATTTAAAAAAAAAATTTTTTTTTTGGGGGGGAAAAAAAAAATTTTTTTTTGGGAAAAAAATTTTTTAAAAAAAAATTTTAAAAAAAAAATTTTTTAAAAAAAAAATTTTTTTTTAAAAAAAAAAAAAAAAAAAAAAAATTTTTTTTTTCCCCCCCCCAAAAAAAAAAAAAAAAGGAAAAAAAAAAAAAAAAAGGGGTTTAATTTTTGGGGGGAAAAATTAAAAATTTTTAAAAATTTAAAAAAAAAACCCCCCCCCCCCCAAAAAAAAAAACAAAAAAAAATTTAAAAACCAAACCCCCCAAAAAAAAAAACCCCCCCAAAAACCCCCCAAAAAAACCCAAAAAACCCTTTTTCCCCCCCCCCCTTTTTTTTTCCCCAAATTAAACCCAAACCCCCCAAAACCAAACAAAAAAAAAACCCCCAAAAAAAAAAAAAAAAATTTTTTTCCCCAAAACCCCAAAAAAAAAAAATTTTTTTAAAACCCCTTTTTTAAAAAAAAAAAAAAAAAAAAAAAAAAAAAACCCCCCTTTAATAAATTTTTTTTTTAAAAAAAAAAAAAAAAAAAAAAAAAAAAAATTTTTTTTCCACCCCCCCCCAAAACAAAAAAAAAAAAACCCCCCCAAAAAAAAAAAAAAAACCCCCCCCCTTTTTTTCCCCCCCCTTTTTTTTTTTTTTTTAAAAAAAAAAAAACCCAAAAAAAAACCCCAAAAATTTTCCCCCACCCCCTTCCCCCAAAAAACCCCCCAAAAAAACCCCCAAAAAAGGGTTTTAAAAAAAAAAAAAAAAAAAAAAAACCCCCCCCCCCCCCCAAAAAAACCCCCCCCAAAACCCCCAAAAAAAAAAAAACCCCCCCCAAAAAAACCCCCCCAAAAAAAACAAAGGAAAAAAAAAAAAAACCCCCCAAAAAAAAAAAACCCCCCCCCAAAAAAAAACCCTTTTTTCCCCAAAAAAAAAAAAACCCAAAAAAAAAACCCCCCCAAAAAAAAAACCCAAAAAAAAACCCCCCTTTCCCCCCCCCTTCCCCCCCTTTTCCCCCCCCCCCCCCCCCTTTTCCCCTCCCCCCCCAAAAAAAAAGGGGAAAAAAAAAAAAAAAAAAAAAAAAAACAAAAAAAAAAAAAACCCCCCCCCCAAAAAATCAAAAAAAACCCCAAAAAAAAAAACCCCCCCAAACAAAAAAAAAAAATTTTTTTTCCCCCCCCCCCCCCCCAAAAAGGGGGGTTTAAAAAATTTTTTTTAAAAACCCCAATTTGAACCCCCCCGGGGGGAAAAAAACCCCCCTTTTTTTTGAAAAGTTTTTTGCCCAGTCCCCTTCCCCCCCCTTTAAAGGGTTTTAAAATTTTTTAAAAAAAAAATTTGTCAATGTCATTGTCAATTTTCCTCCCCCCCTCTCCCCCTCCGTCTCCCCCTCCCTCCCCCCCAAAATTTTTTTTTTCTCTCTCTCTCCTTTTTTCCCCCCCCCTCTCTCCCCTTTTTTCTCTTTTCCCCCCTTTTTTTTTTTGGTTTTTTTTGGGTTTTGGGGGTTTTTTTTTTAAGGGGGTTTTTTTTTTAAAAATTTTTTAAATTTTAAAAAATTTTTTTTTTGGAAAATTTTTTTTAAAAAAAGGGGGGGAAAAAAGGGGAAAGGGCCCTTTTTTTTTAAAAATTTAACCCCCCCCCTCCCTCTTTTTTTTTTTCTCCCTTTTTCCCCCAAAAAATTTTTTATTTTTTCCCCCTTTTTCCCCCTTTTCTCCTTTTTCTCTCTCTTTTTTTCTCCTTTTCCTTTTTCCCCCCCCCTTTTTTTTTTCCCCCCCTTTTTTTTTTTTGGGGGCCCCCCTTTTTTTCCCCCCCTGGGTTTTTTTTTCCCCCAACCCCCAAATTTGGGGGGGGGTTTTTTGGTTTTTTAAAAAAAATTTTAAAAAAAAAAAAAAAGTTTTTTTTTAAATTTAAACCCCAAAAAAAAATTTCCCCTTTCCAAAAACCCCGGGAATTTTTAAAAAAATTTTTTTTTCCCCCCCAAAAAAAAAACCCAAACCCCGCCCCGAAATTTTAAATTTTTTAAAACCCCCCCTTTGGGGCCTTTTTTTCCAACCCCCCAAAAAAAATTTTTTTCCCGCCTTTAAAAAAAATTTAAAAAAAATTTGGGGGGGTTTTTTAAAAATTTTTTAAAAAAAAAGTTTTAAAAAAAAATTTTTTAAAAAACCCAAAAAAGGGGTTTTTTTGGGGGGGTTTTTTTTTCCCCAACTTTTTTTTTTTTTTTTTTTAAAAAAAGGGTTTTGGGGGAAAAAGGGGGCCCCAAACTTTCCCCAAAAATTTTTTTTAAAAAAATTTTTTTTAAAAAAATTTTTTTAAAAAAATTTTTTTTTTTTTTTGGTTTTTTTAAAATTTTTTTGGGCCTTTAAAAAAAAGGGTTTTGGCTTGGGGGTTTTAATTTTTAAAAAAATTTTTTAAAAAATTTTTTTTAGGAAACCCTTTTTTTTTTTTAATTTTGGGGTTTTGGAGGTTTTTTTCCCCCCCTTTTTTTTTTTAAAAAAATTTTTTTGGGGGGGGTTTTAAAAAAAGGGGGGGCCAATTTCCCCCCCCCCATTTTCCGGGGGGGGGGGGTTTTTTTGGGGGGGTTTTTTTTTTGGGGGGGGGGGTGGGTTTTTGGGGGGGGGTTTTTTTTTTAAAAAAAAAAAAGGAAAAAGGGGCCCCCCCCCTTTTTTTTTTTGGGTTTTTAAAAAAACCGGGAAAGGTTTGGGAAACCCCAAAAGGGGAAAAAAATTGGGGGGGTTGGGGGGGGGTTTAAAAGGGGGGGGGCCCGGGGTTTTAAAAAAATTTTTTGGGTTTGCGGTTTTGGGGGGGTTTTTTTTAAAATTTTTTTTTTTTTTTTTCCTTTTTTTTTTTGGGGGGGGGGGGGTTTTTTTTTTTTTTTTTTTTTTAAAAAAAAACCCTTTTTTTTTTTTTTTTTTCCCCCCTTTTTTTTCTTTTTTTTCTTCTTTTAAAAACTCCCCCCCTTTTTTTTTTTTTTTCCAAAATTATTTTTTAAATTTTGGGAAATTTTTCCCCCTTTTTTGGGGGTTTTTAAAAAAATTTTGGGGGGAAAAAAAATTTTTTAAAAAAAAAAAAATTAAAATTTTTTTGGAAAAAAAAAAACCCCCCCCCCCCCTTTTTTTCCCCCTTTTTTTCATTAAAAAATTTTGGGCCCCAAAATTTTTTTTTTTAAAAAAAAAAAAAAACTTTTTTTGGGGGAAAAAAAAATTTTTTTTTTTTTTTCCTTTTTTGGAAAAAAAAAAATTTTTTTTTTCCCCTTTTTCTTTCCCAAAAAATTTAAATTTTGGTTTTTTTTTAAAAAAAGGGAAAAAGGGGGGGGGGGGGGGGGGGGGGGGGGGGGGGGGGGGGGTTGGGGGGGGGTTTTGGGGGGGGGGGGGGGGGGTTTTTTAAAAAAACCAAAAAAAAAAGGGGAAAAAATTTTTTTTTCCCCCAAATTTAAAATTTTTTTTTTAATTTTTCAAAAAAAATAAAAAAAAAAAAAAGATTTAAAAAACCCCCCCCCCCCCAAAAAAAACCCAAAAAAAAGGAAAAAAACCCCCCAAAAAAAAAAAAAACGGGAAAAAAAAAAAATTTTTAAAATTTTTTTTTGGGGGGCCATTGGGTTTTCCCCCTTTTTTTAAAAAAAAGGGGTTTTAAACCCGGGAAAAAATTTAAATTTTTTTCTTTTTAAAAAAAATTTTTTAAAAAAAATTTTTGGGAAAGGGGCCTTTTTGGGGGGGGGGTTTTTTTTTTTTTTTTTTTTCCCCCCCCTTTTTTTGGGGGGGGGATTTAAACCCCTTTTTTTTCCCAAAAAAAAAAAAAGAAAATTTTTTAAAAATTTTCCCCCCCGGTTTAAAAAAAAGGGGGGGGTTTTTTTTTTTTTTTGGGTTTCCCGGGGAAAGGGGGTTTTTTTTTTTTGGTTTTTTTTTTTTTTTTTTAAATTTTTAAAAAAAAAAAAATTTTTTGGGAAAAAAAAAAGGGGGGGGGCCCCTTTTTGGGGTTTTTTTTTTTCTTTTTCCCAAACCCCCCCTTTTTTTCCCCCCCCTTTTTTTTTTTCCCCCAAAAAAAAAAAAAATTAAAAATTTTTAAAAAAAAAACCCCCTAGAAAGGGGGGGGCCCGAAAATTTTTTTTATTTTAATAAAATTAAAAAAAAAAATTTTAAAAATTTTTTTTAAATTTTAAAAAATTTTTTTTTAAAAAAAAATTTTTTTTTTAAAAAAAATTTTTTTTAAAAAAAAACCTTTTTTCCCCCCCCCCCCCCCAAAAAATTTTAAAATTTTTTTTTTTGGGGGGGGGTTTTTTAAAAAATTGGGGAAAAAAAATTTTTTAAATTTAAAAACCCCTTTTTTTTAAACCCCCAAAATTTTTTTTTTAAGGGGGAAAAAAGGGGTTTGGGGGGTTTTTTTTTTTGGGGTTTTTTTTTGGGGGGGTTTTTTCCCCCCAATTCCCCCTTTTGGGTGCGTGGGTGGTGGTGGGGTTTGGGGTGTTGTGTGTTGTGTTTTGTGTGTGTGTGTGTGTGTGTGTGTGTGTTGTGTCTGTCTTTGTAGTGTGTTCAGCACAAGATAGTATATAGCACATCATAATACACTACAGCACAGTACAGTACAAAACAAACCATTAAAATGGTTGGTTCTTTATACTGACTTCAAAAAGAAAAAGAAAAAGAAGTGAAGAAACAGACAGAGGCAGACACACCCAGATTACGGTTCTGTAAGGAGAAAGATGTTTTCCTTCAAATCACAGCAGAACATGAAGCCAACATAGAGAATCAACAAAGGAAAGAAAGAAGAAACAAAACATAAAAGACATCAATATGCAAAGGGTCGATTTTTTCTAACCACTCCAATGCAATATTTTGCCAACATTGTTAGAGAATATGTAAATCAATGCGGAGGTTCCCTGCGACAAAATCGATAGGAATCCATGGAGTTTGTTTAAGTAGTCTGTTCTTCTTTCTTCTCTCCCTTCCTTCCTTCCTTCCTTCCCTGTTCTCCCTCTCTCTCTCTCTCTCTCTCTCTCTCTCTCGAGAGAGAGAGAGAGAGAGAGAGAGAGAGAGAGAGAGAGAGAGAGAGAAGAGGAGAGAGAGAGAGAGAGCAAAACAGGAGGTTAGGCATATTGTGAGTTAGGTTTTTCACGTGTTGGAAAGAGCATGAGTTACCGGATCAGACGGAATGTAGGGACAGGAAGCCCTGTCACAGACTCGGTGTTTAAATGATGTTTGTGGTTGTTGTTACCCTCACCCCTCCCTTTCCCCATTAGCAATGGGCGAAAGTGTTAGGCACCAATTCATCTGAATCGTAATGTAAAACACTTCACCATGTCCCTGGAATCCATTTCCATGTCGACCATTTGGGCTGTAGAAACGATACATCTGTATTTCTGAAAATACGTGTTTTGTGCCCAGTCCCCTTCCCACTGTCCCCTTGTAAATGGGGTTTAACAGCTTATTACAATAAAATATGTCATGTCATTGTCATTGTCTCTCTCTCTCTCCCCTCTCCCCTCCGTCTCTCCCTCCCTCCTCTCTCTCAATCTCCTCTCTCTCCTCTCTCTCTCTCTCTCTCTCTCCCCTCCCCTCTCTCTCTCTCCCTCTCTCGTTCCCTCCTCTCTCTCCTCTCTCTCTCCCCTCTCTCTCTGCTCTGTTGTTATTGGGTTATGGCTGTGGCTTTCCACTTTGGAGTGTGTTGGGTTTTTTTTCTGTAGTTGGCTTTTGTGAATTAAGAAATAACTGTAATCTCGATTGTTGATGATGATTGAAATGGTTTAGTGTATAGTTTTGCCTGTACCCAAACAGGAACGGGGAGGGTGGTGTTAATAAAGAATTTGACCTCACTTGATCTCTCTCCCCTCTCTCTCTCACTCTCTCTCCTCTCTCTCTCTCTCTCTCTCCCCTCTCTCTCTCTCTCTCTCCTCTCTCTCTCTCATTCATTATCCTCGAAACAAAAGAACTTGTCATTGTCATTGTCATTCTCTCTCTCTCTCTCTCTCTCTCTCTCTCTCTCTCATCTCTCTCTCTTCTCTCTCTCTCTCTCTCTCCTCTCTCTCTCTCTCTCTTTTCTCTCTGAGGAGTCACTGGTCACTACACTGATTTTTTTTTCCAGGCTGTATGTTTCTGCTGGAGAGGTTGCACCGGACTCAGCGCCTTCCTGTCTGGGTAGAGGGTATATCCCGGTATGTTCGTGTCTCCCTAACTCACCGAAAGTTGACACGAATGAAGGGATTTTGTAAAGCATATTTGACTTGTATGCCTATATACATGAAGAGAATCAAGGCACTGACAGGTCTGCACTTAAAATTGACCCAGGAAGTGGAAAATTTTCCACAATTTACCAGACACCTCTGCCGAGATTTGAACCCACAAGTTCATCGGCCCACAGAATAATGAGACATGATACTTCATTGATCACCACGATCTCTTGTAGCCTGTCAGTGTTATACACGATGACCAGTGCGATCAGTCTGAACTGTGTGGCTGCACTCGTCTTACTGAACATGAAGTCTATGCCAAAGCCAGATTCTGGCAGACAAAGCTAAGTTAGTGCCAAAGCCAGGTTCTGGCAAACAAAGCTGAGTTAGTTAACATGAAGTATGTGTGCCAAAACCAGATTCTGTCAGACAAAGCTGAGTCAGCTAACATGAAGTTGGTGCCAAAACCCGGTTCTGGCAGACAATGCTGAGTTAGTTAACATGAAGTGTGTGTGCCAAAACCAGATTCTGTCAGAAAACTCTGAGTAAGTTGCCATGAATTGTGTGTGCCAAAACCAGATTCTGTCAGACAAAGCTGAGTTAGTTGACATGAAGTTGGTGCCAAAACCCGGTTCAAGACTTACTGCTTTCCAAGTCTCCCACATTGTGTTTCCTCTTCAGTTTGCTTTGTGTCATGTCATGATAAGGGTTTTGGTCTGTATGAAAAGCATTGGCTGCATTAATTTCCTTTCCAAATTTTTAATAAATGAGTCTCAGGTTTTTAGAGGAAAACCCTTCCAATTTTTGTCTTTTCTGTTGTGCGTGTGTGTGTGTATAAAAATGGGTGTGCCACAGTTGCCAATTTTTTTTTAAAAAGTCACTTTTTTGTGTGCATGGATGGTGTATATTATGTGAATGCATGTCAGAGTGTGCATATATGGAGGCTGGGCAGTTGTGCAGCTGTGTGTGTTGTGTGTGTGTGTGTGGTGTGTGTGTGTGTGTGTGTGTGTGTGTGTGTGGTTGTGTGTGTGTGTGTGTGTAAATCTCGCCTGAGCATCGAAAACACTCATTGACAATATCTTAAGTCAATAGAGAGTAGGTAAGAAGGGAGGGAAAAAACCTTATTCCTCTCTGCTTTTCCGACGCCATTTTCAGCAAGTACACGCGACAAGATGGCGAACAATTGCCCGGATCAATGACCGATAATTATCAAGGGAGGCCTCTGTGGTGACCATGCGACAATCACTTGATCTGGTGGTAGAGTTGCACGCCAAGCCTTAAAGAAGCATGTGAGAGTTCTGCTGGTGCTGCAGTGAAGACGTTCAGGTGTTGAATGATTATTCTGTGATGATGGTTACTGCTGACGTGGCCATGCTTGTGGAGGATTCAGATTCAGATTATTTTATTGCCATTTAAATCATGTAGACTTATTTGACACAACAAAAACATCAACTATAATTATTATCTATTTTGGCTAAAAGTGATGTACACTAAAAACATGTATTTTACTTCTCTTTTTCTCTCTTTTCAAAACACTCATACACATATCTGATGATATCTGCTTGATATATATCAACTGTGATTATGTCACTTAATTTATGTACACAGTTTTTGCGTTCTTTGTCTTTCGTTTTGATTTTTAATAACAAATTATTTCTGAGTTCATCATATAAAATGCATTCATCAAGTAAATGAAATTCATCTTCAATTTTGTTACAGTGTCTACATTTTCTGTCCTCTCTGGATATATTTTGGTGTCTCCCTTTCTCTATCATTAAATTGTGACAGCTTGTGCGAAATTTACAATATGTCTTCTTATGAGTTTTGTTTTCATAGTTTACTAAGTATGGTTCCAATCTGTATTCTTTGGTAGCAAAATCATAAAATTTTAGTTTTGCAAACTCTTTCTTTTGGTAGATCCAAAATGTTTTATACATGTCCTCAAGTTTTCTTCTAACAGCATAACTCAACCGATGAACATTAAGATGCTTTGGTTTTTCCAGACATGTTTGAATCCAATTGTGTACAGAATATTTTTCACTGTGTTTATCCATTTATCGTGTGTATTATTCTGATACAAATAATCGTATACTATTCTAATATAAGAGTCTGGTTTTGATTCTGTCAAATGAATCCAAAAGGATATTATCTGGCATATGATTTTAAGGGTCAGTGGAAATCTCCCTAATTCACCCAAAGTGGGTAGTACTATTGCTTTTTTATGAACTCCTATCATTTGTTTACAAAATTTTACATGGAAATTCTCATACAAAAACTGATTGGATAAGCATGCCTTGAACAGTTTATCAATATGAAACTCTGTCTCCCCATTAAAACAAAAAGGAAACCAAACTTCTGCTCCATAGGTTAAAACAGGGGTTATCGGTGAGTCGAATAAACGCATTATTATAGTAGTCTTTAAATTTTGTCCATGAATTGCTCTTTTAAAGGCGTATATTGCTTTGTCGCTTTGTTTTACTAAATGTTCTTGTGTTGCTTGAAATTTCCCGTTCTGATGAAAAACGACACCTAGATATTTATAGGTTTCTACTGTTTCAATTACATGCTCTCCACATTTAAAATGAATTGGAATTTTAGGAGGTGATCTCGTAAAGACTATTACCTTTGTTTTTGTTTTGTTTATCTTTAAACCCCAATTAGAACAGTATTCTTGCAGTTTGTTCAGTTTAGTTTGAAGACCTATTTTGGTTGTTGATAGCAATGCCAGGTCATCAGCATAGAGAGATTGATTGCAGTAGGGTGTGAATGCTGTGGATGGGGTCAGAAAAGTGCGGCAAGAGAGGGGTTCTTTTTGCTGTTGTTTGTTTGTTTGGGTTTTGCTGGATGTGGTTTTGTTGTTGTTGGATTTGTTATTGTTGGTTTTTGTCTTGTTTTCTTTCTTTTCTTTTTTCTTCTTTTTTTTTGGGGGGGGGGGGTGGAGTTGTTTTTTATTTTGTTTTTTTTATTGGAAGGTTCATACCGGCTTCTTGTTTCTGTTGCTGTCCCTATGTCAGTCTCTCCGTCAGTGCTGTTCATGCTTCTCTCTCTCTCTCTCTCTCTCTTCTCTCTCTCTCTCTCTCTCTCTCTCTCTCTCTCTCTCACACACACACACACAAATAGTGGATCTGTGGCCTAGAGGTAACACGCCTGCCTAGAAAGCGAAAAGTCCAGATTTCAAATGTGTGGTGGCTTGATCCCCATTTAATAATAATAATAATAATAATAATAATTTGTAAGGCATTATATCTTGCAAAGACAAATCAGAGCGCTTACATTCAAAATATTCTTACTGAGTCATGCAGCCAATAACTATTAATAGCTTAGACAAATTCATACGTACCCACCTACACACACACACACACAGACACACACAGAGGTTACACACTTTGGCAGGGTAATGGGATTTTGGCTGTTGAAGGCATGGACAGTTTTGAGATGAAAGAGTAGGGGGGGAAAAATTAGGTTTGAACTAAATATGTCTTGAGGCTAAATTTAAATGTGTCATAAGTAGGCTTTTGGCGGAGAGGGAGAGAGAGAGAGAGAGAGGGGGTGGGGGGAGGTAGTTTTAGATCAATGGACCAGAAATAGAGAAAGATCGATCGAAACTTTTCCTCCATCCATTAGACCGTAAGTGGTGGTCTGTGTACTAGTCTTTCAGATGAGAAAATAAACCGAGGTCCCGTGTACAATACTCATTTAGTACACGTAAAAAATTCCCACGGCCACAAGAGAGTTGTCCCTGGCAAAATTCTGTAGAAAAAATCCACTCTGATAGGAAACCAAATACATATGCAGACAGGTACAATAATGGGTGGCGCTGCTCTTGTGGCGACAACTTCTCCTCGGGAAGAGCAGCTGGCGCTTCAGGCAGATAAATCTGCCGTGACTTAAAGTGGAAAGCACAATGTGTATGCTTGTCCGTCGTGTTTGACGTTGAAGATTGGCGCTTTACTGGTAGTGACGTGCTCTCTCCGGGCAGGACAGCCCGAGTTTCATGCAGAGCTATCTCACCTTCATCTATCCCGTAGTGCTGTGGACCGTGGGGGCACCTACCAGCCTCCTCCACTACCATTGCCAAAACATAGTCCACAAGAATGAAGCTTATACAAATGTATCCTGCCCTTTGGTCTTCTTGACCACAAAGGAAAGCTGGTGAAACTGTCAATTTAGACTTCAATCACCTGTGGCCAGTTCAGAGCCATGACAACTGGCTGCATCATGTAATGGATTGGAAGAATGAAAGAAGGAGAAAAGAAGTGATGAATTAAAAAGACCAAGACGCAAGAAAGGAAAAAAGTTCAACTAGTGAAGAAAAAGGGGCAAGAATGCGGGAAACGTTTCTTGTTCACGAAAGCAACCGATTGTTTAAAACACAAAACAAATGAAGCTCTCCCAAGCAGGAAAAGCTTCATTCTAAACTTAATTCTGGTAATAAACAAATGAAAACCCTTCCTTCTAGAGAGAGCGGGGAGGGAGCGAGAGATTTGAAATAGATTATATTTGGATGACAGGGCAAATTAAGCAGATGTAGACTATTTTAAAGTTATATGATGTTCTTGTTATGCAAAAATGATTCATATATTTTCAAAGTTAATGTTCCACATCCTATGACGTTCTGTGGTCAAATGTCTACTATTTTTTCCGTGTTATTGATTTATCTATCTTATTCTTCTTTCTAAATGCTATGCGGGAGATCTACGTGAAGTTCTCTTAACCCGGATAGTTAAAAGAAAGTTTAGTATTTGCATCCAACTCTTTCATTCCTCACACCCACGTACAGTTTTATGTCCAGGATGGTGTCAGCGCTTAGGTTGTTTTGTTTATAGTTGTTGTTGGTTTTTTTGTTTTTTTGTGAGTGTGTGTGTTTGTATGCTTTAGATTCCCCTTTTCTCGGGATGCATTACAGCGTATTGTGTATTCGATACGCTTTACGCTGCCTCTGCCCTAAACAATCCCTGCCTGCCTGCACTGGCGAGGCCAAGGCTGCCTGTTATTTTCTGTATGTTCCGAAGTACATGGAATTGATTCAGCGTCTCCTTTCACGCCTTGATGAATCACTGTGCCAATGCATGGAAGTTTTCAAGTAGTACGTGGTGGGCAAGTCAGCCAGGGGAGCCCACGGGGGGGGGGGGGGGGGGGGGGGGGGGGGGGGGGGGGGGGGGGGGGCATCCGTATCCAGTAGACACGTGGATTATATAATATATATATTTTTTTTTTTAAAAAGGGTGAACGGGTGGCGCAGCGCTAAGTGGCGACGCGTTCTCCCGCTCTCTCCCGGGAGAGCAGCCCGAATTTCACGGATAATCCTCCGTGACTTTAAAGTGTAGATATAAATTGGCGCTTTGATTTGTTGCTTTACAAGGATTGCATTTCGTCTATATTATTCATACATTATTTATTTTATTATTGATTATGTACGCGTCTTTATTCGGTTTTTCCGGTGCTTACGAGGTGTATGTGAACGGGGTTAACGCAAGCCCTGCCAGTCTGTACCTTGGTGACCTTGGCAAGTGATTAAATCCCATTCCTTAATCCGCATCCGCTAGCAAGTTGATACGGAATTTCTCACCTTCAAGTCAGACCAAGAATTTCAGTAGTCGTGGTGGCGTCGCCGATCCACGGCGGGAGGGGGGCGGGGGGGGGGGGGGTCATGGCCGTTACAGGATAGGATAATACGACTATGAGGTGTCGGGGCGAGGGTGGAAGGAGAAGAGTAGCATGGCAGTTGTACTGGTGACTTGATTAAAAGCACATCGTGAAAAACGTGATCGTGGCAATTGAACTGTCAAGAAGGAGAAGGCATGCTGGCCTGAAGATGGCGTAAACGCGAGAAGGGGAGAGAGAGGAATGAAGAGAGGCAGGTACGAAGAAAGGATTTTAATGGACGATGCGTTTGCTCTCTAAGAGGAGGAAGGAGAGAGAGAAAGGAGGGGGGGGGGGGGGGGGGGGAGGGGGGGGGCTTTTAAGGCATCTTTTCTAAGGGGGTGGGGTGTCAAAGCTCCGAGGATCGCTTTCCTCTCCATGGTCTCTCCCCTTCCATCCCCCTTCCCTTCCCCTCTTTCTCTAATCCTCCCTCGAACCTTAAAACTTCATGTGGGGGGACTTGTAAGCCTGGTGGATATTGATAGCATGATGGATGCTGGGTGGCTACTCTCCTACACACAAAGCCACTTTAAAGCTGCTTTCTCTCCCTTGTTCTTCAGACTGAACCGGTCACTTCCGCCCCCCCCCCCCCCCCCCTCTCCTACTCCCACCCCCTCTCCACCTAGTACCACCTTCTCACCCATCAATTATACTTCTCGGCAAAAGAGGGGGGGGGGGGTTTGCAGAGTTCCCTCCCGTGGACTTTGTTCGCTGAATGAAATAAGGAGATGTTAAGTCAAAGTTATAATTTGACAGAGAGCATATAATGTTATGACTAACTCGCTAAAAGCTGCTTTTTTTTAGCAGTTGTTCGTTGGGGGTGGGGTGTGTGTGGGGGGGGGGGGGGGGCTGTTCAGTGAAAAACTGCCCAACAATAGTTAGTCTTAATACAATGTTTTCAAAGGACTGATACTAGACTCTACATAATAGCTTGAAGAAAACTGTTTCATTACTTGCAAAAGATCTTAACCTAAATTCTCTATAATCATTCTCCTGAATAGCAACAGCTATGACGTCAGTAAGTTTAAAAAATGTTTAAATTCTCGAAAATGACGCCAAATAAGAATTTTCCAGATGGTTCTAGAATGAGAATGCAGGCTCACATTGAAAGAAATTTTAAGCCAAAAAAATTAAGGACTGTGACGTTGACAGCCATTCACTAGGACAGAAATTTGGAATATACAAGCAGCATAACAAAAACAGCAAAACTAAAACTTACCACTTCTTACTGTATAGACATCTTCAGTTTTATTGCATCATATCTAGATCTATACAAATAATTCATCAGTCAACAAACAAAGAAACACACTAACAAAACAAAATACGAAACATGTAGGCTTAAAGCAAAAGATTTTCTTTGGCGACATTCACTAGGGGAGGCCTCGATATGTTTGTAAAAGGGTTCCTTTTATTAATTCATATTTTAGTTTAACTTTGATTTATTTTGTTCAGTTTGAGGTTTGTTTAATTTATTTTATTTGCTTTTGATTCCTCTACAAATTATTGATTAGCTCAAATCGGAGCTGACGTTACGCCAAACAGAACTTGATCAGCCAACCAAGCAATGCATGCATGTTCCAAGTTTAGAGGAATGGCTACTGTTCATCGTTTTGTTTTCGTGAAAGTCGTCATCGCTGACATTTTGTCCCAAATGTCTCCTGACAGACAGAACGTAAACACGGACTCCTATTATTAGCTTGCTTCCCTTCTATAGAGAGAGAGAGAGAGGAGGAGAGAGAGAGAGAGAGGAGAGAGAGAGAGAGAGAGAGAGAGAGAGATTTATTCACAAAAAGGCCATTGGCCCATACATAAACAAAAACAAAAAAGGAGAAAGAATAGGTTATCAAGCCCTCATTCCCCAGAGAGCACGAAATGAAACTGCTATACTGGGCTGAACTACATGTAGCATGGGGTCTTTTGTTTGTTTGCTTGTTTGTTGTTGTTTTTGCTTGCTTGCTTTTGTTTGTTTTTGTGTGTGATGACGGCAGCAGTACTCTACAGGTCCTCCCTCCCAGTCTCCACAGAGCTTCTTGGCCACTGGGGTGGTATGGGTCAGTCAGGCCAGGTCCTCTTTCAGAGTGCTGCCTCATGTAGCGGGCAGGACTGTATACAGCACAGGGTCTGTTGTCTGGCTGCTGCCAGTCTAACTAGGGCACTGCTCTGTGCGGCCTGTATGGAGCTACGTGTACATGTGGTGATTCAGAGCATAGCAGTGGTATGGGGATGAAGCAATGGGGAATGAATGAAAGACGGAGAGACAAACTGATGGAGAAAGAAGACGAGATGCAGGAGGAGAAATAAACTTGAGAAATTGGAATACGTGGAGAAGAGAGAGAGAGAGAGAGAGAGGAGAGAGAGAGAGAGAGAGAGAGAGAGAGAGAGAGAGAGAGAGAGCTCTGAACTCTGAAATAGTTTGATAGTACATCGGCCTTAAGGCCACATTACATCAAGAGACAGAAAGACAGACTGACAGACAGACAGACAGACAGAAAGACATGGAAAAGAAGAAGGCAGGAAGTACGCCTGTCCTGCACCACTTCGCTCCATCCATCACAGTGTTAGCAGCAACAGACTGCAGAGAAAGTGTGTCAAAGCCTGTCCTACTTTCTGCTGGGAGGTCGCACACACAACAATAGCAGAGTTAACGCCCCTGTCCATCACCCATCATCCTTTTTCTTCTGGCTGCTAACCCTATACCCTCAATTACACCCTCCGCCGTCTCATTTCAAAACACACACCACACACACCCACATACACATACAAACACGTGCACACACAAAGAGGCACATGCACATACGCGCGCGCGCGCACGCACACACATACGCACACACATACATACACGCATGCACGCACGCACGCGCACGCCGCGCGCGCACCGTACACACACACATACACACACCAGAATATATGCATACAAATATTATGGTTATCTCAACAGCAGATAAAGGCTTTACAGTCGCCATGCTATCCTCATTGTATGCAAAACTCTCTCTCTCTCTCTCTCTCCTCTCCTCTCTCTCTCTCTCTCTCTCTCTCTCTCTCTCTCTCTCTTCATTGAGAGAGAATAAGAGAGATGTTGTTATCCTAAGTCATATTTTTGTAGCTGACTTTTTGTTATACAGTAACATGTTGTCGTTACTATTGCTTTTACCCCCACCAAAATACTAAGCAGTTCGGCAACCCCCTTCATGTATGGGCCAATGGCCTTTTTGTGAATAAATCATTCGAGTTCGAGTTCTCTTCATTGACTGGCTGGCTGGCTGACTTGCTTACTTACTTACTTATTTTGATTATTCATTAAGATATCAATTCATCAATGCACTCATCTAAGCACTATCTTGCTGACTGATTGACTGACTGACCGACTGATTGACTGACTGAATGAATGAATGACTGTTTTTGTATTGCTTTGTACTTGCTCATTTCCCTGCTTGCATTTTTTTTAATTCCTTCAATAATTAATTCATTCATTCATCCTTTCATTCATTTATCCATTGTTTGATTTATTCAATAATTATTCAATGATTATTCTTCTTCCACGTTCCGTGACATTCATTAACATATTCATTCATTCATTCATTCATTTGACTGCCAACGGAATTATTTAGAAAACACCAAAAAAATCTGATAGTTTGTAACGGACTTGTTGATCGGCTGATGTTTGTTTGCAGTTGACGATTTAATAAGCAGTGGAGGGAGAGAAAAGAGAAGTGAGGATGGAGATGAAGCTGTATGTGTTGGTGGTGCTGATGGAGACTGTGAGAGGTGAGTCTGTGTTATGTTTGTCTGTTATCTGCTGATTATGAGTGTGTATCAAGTCAAGTCAAAGTCATCTTTATTGTGGGTAAAAGATTAAGTTTACACAACCTTTTTTCATCCTGCCCTCACACACACACACACACACACACACACACACACACACACACACACACACACACACACACACACACACACACACACACACACACACACACATACACACACAAATTGACTTATAAAAGCATTCAAAAGACAGTGTTAATCTATGTTTAAAAGAACGCAATGAATGAGGTTTTGTTTGTTTTTTGTAATCCAGACCTCATGATATAAGATAAAAGCTAAGACAGTACAACATGACTTAATTCAGACAGACAAATAATGAAAAAAAATGTGTGTGCGTGCGTGCGTGAGTGCGCGTGCGTGCATGTGTGCGTGCGTGCGTGTGTGTGTGCGTGCGCGCGTGCGCGCGCGCATGTGTGTGTGTGTGCGTGCGTGTGTGTGCATGTGTGTGTGTGTGTGTGTGTGTACAAGCGCTCACTCGATAGTGTACTAGAGAGGGTGGGGGCGGAGGCCATAAAGACAGCCCCAAGCAGCTGGAGAAGTGATAAAAGGGAACATGAGAAAGCAGCAGTAAAGAGTCATGCCCTCCTGTTATTGTGTACCTTGATCTGTGTTGCTATCACGTTATCAAATAATCCCTTGTGCTCACAGTCAGAAACGGTACAGTGATCACTATAATTATTGGCTGCATGCATTATGCAGGGTATCGATCACCCAGGACGAACCCAAACTTTCACCATATTATGGCGTATTATATTATGGATCCGTGGTCTAGAGGTAACGCACCTGCCTAGAAAGCGAAAAGTCCAGTTCGGAAGTGTACGGAGGTTCGATCCCCGTTTGAGCCGGAAACTCCCCCCCCCCCCCTCCTTCCTCCCCATCCATTAGACCATGAGTGGTGGTCTGGGTGCCGGTCTTTCGAATGAGACGATAAACTGAGGTGCCGTGTGTTACACATAATTATTTAGCCTACATAAAAGAACCCACGGCAACAAGAGAAGTGTCCCTGGCAAAATTCTGTAGAAAAACCACTCTGATATAAAATAAAAAACCTAAATGCATAAGCAGACAGGAAAAGAAAACAAAATAATGGGTGGCGCTGCTCTTGTGGCGACACGCTCTCTCTAGGGGAGACCAGCCCGAATTTCACACAGAGGAATCTGCCGTGACTTAAAATGGTATGAAATTAAATGACATCTGTTTATGCATTTGGTGAACTTTTACCAGCTGGATTTAGTGTAAAAGTAATTTCATTTGCTCTGTAGGTTATGGCACCTTAAACTCAGGGATTATAAGCTATACACACCAGACACAATGCGAAGCCGACTGCATTTTTTTCGTTTGCAGGGGTTATCTACAAGTGAATAGATCGTCTGATTCTGACTTTGATTTGTTGTTGTTTGTGATGGTCTATATATGAAAGAGTAACTCGTGTCTTCTTTTGTTTTTGTGTTGAATATTGGCTATTAAAGTATTTTATGATAAGTAATCCCATTCTTCTTCCAGTTGTCTCTGTCCTGGATGATGGTCTGCACACAAGGAAACAAACCTTTTTTTTTTTCGTTCTTCGGATAGAACTCCATGATGATGTTGTTGTGTGTTCCCCAGCTTAACACTCTAGAGGTCATCCAGAATGGGCACTCTGACTCCCTCATCACACCTGGGAATCACTGTGAGATTGAAATTGCCCACTACTGGATGAGAAGTTTGCGTGTGTATGACTGTTTTTAAATACCTCGCCATAGAGGCAGCCATACTCCGACTTCAGAGTAATTTTTTTTTCTCCTTTAAAGGAGAGTGCAGATTGTTGTGATAAGAGCTTGTCACGGCTGAAGGTAATCCCAACACAACACGTTACAACATAACAACATTTTAGTGTAGGCCTTGACATTTCTCATCTCATCTCATCTGCTCCCATAACCCCCTCCGGGATCGTAGGAGCACTGCATTGACGAACGTTGCACGAGCTGGCTCCATTTGCCGTGGTTGTGTGCAAGTGCCTGGGTTGTGGAAAAGCTCTTCCCTGTCCATTCAGTGATGTTGTCTGCCCATTTCTTCCTCTGTCTGCCCCGCCTTCTCTTCCCCTGCACTGTTCCTTGCATTTAGCTGACATCAGTAACTGATACAGCTTTTTGGCCTGGGCCAAAACTGAATGGTCTGATTCCTGACCCTTCCTCCCTGCTGTCTGTTTCCCCGGTGGTCAGCGGTGTCGGGGGTCAGCCCGGAGGGGGCTGGCTGTGAGGAGGGCTGGCTCAACCACGGCCACTTCTGCTACTACCTGGGCCTGGCCCAGGCCTGCACTGGGGGCGGGGCAGGCTGCAGCCACCTGCAGGCCCTGCAGCAGTGCCAGCACCGGGGGGATGCTCGTCTGGCCAGCGTCTGGACCAGGGAGGAGCGCAACTTCATCACGGACGTGCTGCTGCAGGTGAGGAGCAGGATGCAGGGAGGGTGTAAACCGAGGTCCCCGTGTGCGAACGCACGCAAAACATCTTGCGCACACGTTAAACCCTGTTCCGCTTTTCGTAAGAGTAGGCCATTGTGTGCCGGTGGGAACAGATGACAGATTCACAAATCCGCATACGCACGGGGACTGGATGTAAAATAAAAAAGCACATAAGTGGTTATTCCATTATCCTCTATATAAAAGAATATAATAAAATAAAAATGATTTTAAAAAATAAAAGGGGTGGGGTGGGGTGGGGGGAGAAATCCCTGTGGGGATGCTTGGGGCCTGTGAGTGTAAATGGCATCCCCCACCTTCTGGAAGTGTTTGTGCTAGGAGTTTTCTTTTCTATTCCTTCCCTTCGTTTCTGCCTTGTTTTCCTTTTTCTGCCTGTCATCTCCTTTTTGTCCGTTTTCTGCCGTCTTGGTCCATTTTCCATTTTCCCCTGTAGGGATGCCGGAGGCCTGTCAGTATAAGTAGCATCCCCACTTTCTGGAAATTCTTGTGTTAGGAATTCCCTCTTTTCTGTCCCTCTCTTTGTTTCTGCCTTATTCCTTTTCTTTCTGTCACCTCCTTTCTATCTTTTTTTTTTTTTTTTTACCTTCTTGGTCCATTCTCCTGCCTTTTTTCCAAGAAAGACTTCTTTTTTTTAAAAGGATTTCTCTCTCACGCCAAAGTCTGATACGCTGGGCCTGCCTTACCAGGCACTTGACGGCAGCGCAAGGCATTTTCGCTCATATGACAGACAAACAACAATAGTTGCTGTCTGAGCACTCGATAAAGAAGAAGAAAAGAAGAAGAAGAAGAAAGAAGAAGGAAGAAGAAGAAGAAGAAGAAGAAGAAGAAGAAGAAGAAGAGCAACAACAAACAACAACAACAAACAACTAGAACAAGGTGGGGATGATGGAAAAGTTGAGGGTAGGCTTACACAATGGCGCAGTGACGTAAGTACAGTCTTTCATCTTCATCCATTCAGGGGCTACCATCGACGTGTCGATCACTCTGTCGCTAGTAAAGGTCTTTACAGCCATGGAGAAAAGATAGCACTTCGGGTTTGTGGGTACCCTTCAGTTTTACGTGGAAGTCGGAAGAAAGGGGTTGGGGTGGGGGTGCTGCTGAATAGCTAAGTGGCTAGAACGCGGAACACAGAATCTGACAGTTAAGGTACGGACCCACTGTCCTATTCAACTCTGCGTTGAGACGAATCGTTCAAACGTGTTCGTTCCGACCTTCAGGTTAAACAGGATCAGCTGCTACGCAAAACGTGTCGGGGTTTGGCTTTTGGGTTTTTGATGATGATGATGATGATGATGATGATGATGATGATGATGATGATGATGATGATGATGATGATCATCTCTCTCACTCCTCTATTTATCCCACTCTCACCTCCCATTTTAGCCCAGCCTCTCCTCAGACCAGTTCGCGTGGTTCGGTCTCCACGGCACCCCGTCCAATACCTGGGCTTACTATGACAGCTCTGACGTCATCATGACTGGCGGCGTGCTGACGTCATCGGGCGGGGAACCGGCAGAGAAAGCCAGCAAGTGCGGAGCTTTCAAAGGCACCGGAAACCTGGTCTTCTGGGACTGCCAGGCTTTTCAGGCCCAGGGCTTCGTCTGCAAGAAGCGTGAGTGGGGTCCATTAGCCTGGCTGGTCTGTCCGCATTCTGGAAGGAGTTTTTCTTCTCACCTTTTTTTTTCTTTTGGTCTTCTCCCTAGTCTTCTATTTTTTATGTTTTATTTTCCCCTTTTTCTTCTTCTCTTTTTTTTCGTTCTCGTCTTCTTTTTCTTGGGTTGTTGTTGTTGTTGTTGTTGTTGTTGTTGTTGTTTTCGGGGTTTTTTTTTGTTTTTTTTATTTTTGTTGGTTGGTTTTGGGGGTTGGTTTTTTGTTTGTTTGTTGTTGTGTTGTTGTTGTTTTTTTTTGGGGGGGGCTTTTTTCTTCATGGAAGAAATTCTTTCACAATCTCCCTTAAAACTTTTCCGAGGGGGCTACAAATATTGAATAACATTTCGATCCACTGACAAAGTCATTTAAATAATCAATCAATCCATTGGGCAGAAGTGGCACGTCTTAAAAAGGTAAAAGGTATTCCCATAACCAATGTGGTCGTTGGGGAGCGAGGTGTCAGAGACCTCACTTCTCCAGGGGCCAGCATATTGAGGGCGGCGCCCATCTCCTCTCTCTCTCGCTGCTTTACCTTCCCTTGTCCCTAAAGAGGGCACCACTTACGGTCTTCTAAACATTTTCTTTTTTAAACCCTGGCTGTCCGTGTCTCTCCTCTGCTGCTCTCTAAGGATGGGCAGGAAAGATGTTAACGTTCTGGCGGTGTTAGAGCATGATAAATAATAGCAAGGTTTTGTTGTGGTTTTTTTGTTTGTTTGTTTTGTGTTGTTGTTGTTGGGTTTTTTTGGGGGGGATTACGCTCCTAGCTTAAAATCACACTGCTGCTGCTACAACATCAGCTACTACTACTACTATTACTATGACGACGACTACTACCACTACTACTACTACTACTACTACTACTACTACTACGTCGACGACGACGACGCCGCCTGTTGCTGATGCTGCTGATGCTACGACTTCTACTACTACTACTACTACTACTACTACTACTACTACTGCTTCTACTACTATTGTTGCTGCTGCCGCTGCTACCCCTACTACTACTACTACTACCACCACCACCACCACCACTACTACTACTACTTCCACCACCACCACCCACTACTACTACTACTAGTACTACTACTACTACACTACTACCACGCTACTGCTACTACTACTACTACTACCACCACTACTACTACTACTTACTACTATTACTACCACTACTACTACTACTACTACTACTACTACTAACTACTACTACTACTATTACTACCACTACTACTACTACTACACTATTACACCACTACTACTACTACTACTACACTATTACTATCACTACTACTACTACCTACTACTACTACCATTACTACCACTACACTACTTTACTACTACTACCACCACCACCACTACCACTACTACTACTAGCAACGACACGACGACGACGTTCTGCTTTGCTGCTGCTACGACTACTACTACTACTACTACAGTCGCCCCTCTACCACACTACTACTACCACCACCACCACACTACTACTACTACTACTACTACTACACCACACCACCACCACACCACACACTACTACAACTACTACTACTACTATAGTACTACTACTACTAGTACTACTACTACTACATTACTACCACTACTACTATACTACTACTACTACCCCCCTACACTACTACCACACCACATACTACTACTACTATACCTATTACTACCACACACTACTTCTACTACTACTACTCTACTACTACTAACTACTACCATACCACCACCACTACTACCAACAACACTACACTAACTATACCACCACACTACACATTACCACCACCACTACTACTACTACTACTACCACACCACTACTACTCCTACTAACTATACTACCACTACACTACTACTATTACACCACTACACTACACTACTATACTACCACTACTACTACTACCATTACCACCACTACCACACTACTACTACTACTACTCTACTATCTACTACCACTACTACTACTATACCACCACCACCACACACCACTACTACACTAACACTACTACTACTACTATCTATTATTAACCCATACTACTATATATTATTCCCACCACTACTACTACTACACTACTACTACTACAACCACTACACACACTACCACCACCACCACACTACACTACTACTACTACTACTACTATACTACTTACTACCACTACTACTACTTCTATTACTACTACTACGACGACGACGACGATGACGACGACGTCGACGACGACGACGACGTCGACGATATTGACTACAACTACTACTACTACTACTACTACTACTACGCATTCATTTCTCTACGTTGTTAAAAGCCCAACCGTTGACCAAGGCTGTGTTTGATCTTCGCCACAAAGTACAGCAGTACAAATAATTATGTAATTATCCTCACATGTACAAGAAAAATTCACATCGTTGTTACTGCGCGTTTCACAGTAACAAAAATGTGCATTTTTCTTCTATATTATGTGAAGACAGATATTTATACTGCTGTACTATGTAGCGAAGATCTACCGCGGTTTTCGTCATTTCAATTATGTTATTGTTGTTGTTCTTATTGTGTTGTTGTTGTTGTTGTGTTCTGTTCTTGTTTGTTGTTGTTGCACGTTCCTCAGCTAACACCCCGGGGAGGGGGCGGGGGGGGTGGGGGGGGGGGAAGAACCAAGAATGTGGCCTCTGTCTCACTCATCCCACCTGGGAATCACCGCGAGACTGTTCAGTACATACAGGAAGAGAAGTTCGCCTTAAGGGTTCAGCCCCCTGTGGCCAGCCCCATCCTGCCATTTTATGCGTCCACCATTTTTTCTTTTTTGGTTTGAATTTTTTGTTTGCACGGTGAGGGGGGGGGGGGGGGGGGAGGGGGAAGAGGGGGGGTGATTTATTTTGTTTATCTATGTTCCATCTCACTCCTAAGACAGTTCCTTGGAGAAATATTTTGGTTAAGGGCTTTGGATCTTAGTACGTGGCCATGCCTGGCAGATGATTATAGTGTATCGTTCGTCACAAGACGTTTGGTATGCACGATGCCTTTTTGCAAACACCGAAAACTGGAGATAAATTGTTTTTGTTCCATGGCTAGAGCCTCGAGGTTCACCAATGGTGAGATTGTACATATGCCACCGTTTTTACCCACCATTAAGATAACCGCATTCCAACTTTGGGCATGGTGTCCAAACGACACATGTGAGCATGGGGCTTGGTTTTGTAGTTGGTCATCTGTCCCTAGGGGCACCAATTGGACTTCTCTTCCGAAAGGCGTAAGGGGTTTTTAACGTGTGAACAAGATACTCTGCATGCATTTACATAGACAGGGGCCTGGGTTTATGGCTTTATAGGAAGGACTCTTAGCAGAGTGGGGTCAGAAATGATGTTAACTCCAGGGTGAAATTCCCGAAAACGGGTACCTCCGTGGTTTTTCTCGATCCCCGGGCCTTCAGCTCACAAGCACAACACTCTTCCCACAAGGTTATCCTGACCCCCCCCCCCCCCCCCCCAACTTCCCACAGGAAAAATAAAACTTGCTTGTCTTTGTCTTTAAGCTGTGTGGCCATCAATCATTAGCAGGGAAGCTGTTAACTGTTTATTGTTGAAAAAATAATGAATACATTTTTAAACTGCCTGCTAATTCTAAATGTGTCTTGTCCTCCCAGCTCTCTCCAGAGTCTTTGCCAGCAGTGACCTACTTAACTACACACTTCCTTCCGGTTCCCTTCCTCCGCCTAGAGGGGCGCAACTCTTCGAGCGTGTGTGGCCTCCCTTGCTGGTCGACTTTCCCCGTCCCCGGACTTCTTAGCCAGGGACGCGGCTGAATCGGAGACGGGTTGCGCCTTCCGCTGTTTCAACGTCCGCGGCTGCAAAGCGTTCCAAGTCACGTGCATTAGTTCGGACATGTGCAAGACTGTCTCCTGCTCTTTTTACAAATAACTTAGGTCTCAGTTAGTTACCTGTAAACACACCTACACTTTGAGCAAATAGGGCTTTTAGTTTTTGTTTGTTAGTTGGTTTGGGGTGGGGTTGGGGTGGGGTTGTTTGGGGTTTTGTTGTTGTTTTAATTGCCTTAATTTGTTTTGTATTGCTATCTGGAAGTCTGATTTGTGTATTTATCTATCTATTCATTCGTTCATTCATTCGTTCGTTGTTAGGTTAGTTTTTTGTTAGTTTAGTCATCTCTGGGTGTTTTTTTTTTATATCTTATTAACTTATCTTGTTTGTTTTGTTTTGGATTTACTTTTTTTTGGTTTTTTTGTTTTTCAGTCAGTCGGTCTGTCAGCTAGCTAACTAGCTAGCTTGTTTTCCTCGTTAATCCAGGTTGTGTTTTGTTTCTTTGTCTGTTTTGTTTTGTTTTGTAGGCTAGTCAGTTACTCAGTTATTTACCTCGTATATCATTGAGTCAGCTAGTGTGTCATTTAGCTATTTTGTTGGCTATTTAGTGAGTTCTATCTATGTGCTGTTTGTTTCTTTGTCTGTTTGTCCCACTTGTCATTCTTTTGTCTGACGTTGTTTCTCTCATTGTTTTCACATGGTTTGTTTCCTTTTGTCTGTCACCTTATGTCCTGTACATTGATATTTATGCGTTCATCGATTTCATTTTTTTGGTGGTCATTTTGATTTTTTAAAATATTGATCTATCTTTCTTTTATTCCTTACATCCTAAAAAAGAGACAAGCACAGTAAAACAACAATAACAATAGATGCAGTTTACATGTACAGTGTTCCTATTTTCAAAAAGTTTTTTTTTCATAGATATATACATCTTCTTATTCTACTGCAAAAATACAACCAAAAAATGCATGTTATTTAAATTTTCAAGAGACGATAAAATTTGAATCACACAGCTATGATTTGTAAACAGATTTCCTAGCATTGGAAAATAAAATCTGAAGATATTAACATTTGATGAATTTAATTTTTATTCAAAACAATTCATGAAAATACAAACAGATTTGTACATGGAAACGATAAATGTAGCAGTGACAGGAGATTCTAAGAAATAAAATGTCTTTCATGTGTTGGACTTTTAAATAGATTTTAAAAAATAAAATCTTGTTGCACAGTATACTAGTATGCTCAGTGAAAAAAATACAACTGCACGTGCGTGCGTGAGCGTACGTGTGCATGCGTGTGGAGAGGAGAGGAAGGAAGGAAGAAGGCAGGAGAGGAGAATGCATTTTCAAGGTGTTTTCTTTTTATTTTAGTTGTAAAAGTCAAATGTGGATTCTTTTACATTAACGTTGTTGCTGTGTGTCGGTCGGTCAGTCGGTCCGTCTATCTGTCGATTTACCTGTCTGTCTGTCTGTCTGTCTGTCTGCCTCTCTCTCTCTCTCTCTCTCTCTCTCTCCTCTCTCTCTCTCTCTCTCTCTCTCTCTGCCTCTCTCTCTCTCTCTCTCTCTCCTCTCTCTCTCTCTCTCCTCTCCTCTCTCTCTCTCCTCTCTCTCTCTCTTTCAAGGGTTGTTTACCTATGTCACTGATATTTTCCCCCAATTCTTGTTAACATCTGATTAGTTGATTTCTTAACTGAATGACTGGTTGATTGATCTTATTATTTTGACTGAAGGCTGGATGAAAACAAAAAACAAACCCAAAAAAACACCACCACACTACTTATTCTTTTCCTGAAGTAAAAATGCTCCTCCTCATTGTTAAAAAATGTTCATCGTTCATTGTTCAACAAATGCTTTTTTTTTAAGTGTTTGTGCCAGTGCTTCTGTTCTCTCGGTGAAAACTATATCGTTTCCTTCCAGAGGTAAAGGATGTATATTAAGGCAGGTAATACAGTGCCTTGTCCACAGAAGAAACGCTACCTGCGTTTCCCACTACGGTCTTCCCTCCACCACCCCTCCCCCTCCCCCTCCCCCATCCCCAACTTTCTTTTACATTCATCTTTTTTTAAATTTTTTTTTTATTTTACCCACTTTCAGTCACGATAGATTTCTCTGCGTGAATTTCAGTTTGCTCTGCCCGGGGAAAGCGCGTCGCCACAAGAGCAGCGCCACCCATTTTTTGTTTCTTGTCTGCAACTGCTTTTGCTTCCCTAACAGAGTGACTTTTTCTACAGACTTTTGCCAGGGACATCTCTCTTGTATTCAAGGGTTCTTTTACGCGCGCTTAATGGTTTTGTGTAACACACGGGACCTAGGTTTAAAGTCTCATCCGAAAGACTAGCACCGAGGCCACCACTCACGGTCTAATGGATGGGGGGGGGAAAAGTGTTGGGCGTAAACAAGGATCAAACCACCGCACACTTCCGACCCGGACTTTTCGCTTTCTGGGAAGGCGCGTTACCTCTAAACCACCGATCCACAGTGGTCTGTGTGACGACGATAGCAGTCCACTGCAAAATCCTCTCCAGAAATCGCCAGAGAGCATCTAGTTGCTGAAGACCTGACTGTGGGCCAGACCCTCTTTCTTCAGAGTGCTACCTCGTGCAGCGGGCAGGACTGCAGCAGCTGGTCTGTGGTCTGGCTGCCACTAGTACTAGGGCGCTGCTCTGTGTGTGTGGCCTGTGTGGAGCTTCACAACCCTACTTCCTTTCATTGCGTTGGTCTCCTTCCAAAACGATCTAGCCAACCATCTTAGGTTATGATTATTGTGCATAGCGCTGAGTGGCACTGCAGAACTAGCTGTAATTAATTACCCCTGCGCTGCACTGCCTCTCCCTCTACTTCTCCCCTCACTCTGTCAGGAGTCACAGGGAACCGCACTAAAGAGCTTAGCGCCCATATTGTTTTCTCCAGTCTTGTTGGTCGTGTGCCAATTCCTGAATCTCTGCTCGTGGTTTCTCGATAGATTGAGCTTGTAGTTTGCCTGGAAGTATTGAGAAACGTGTTCGAAAGAGTTGTAAGGTTACTGAAGTCGGTCCTTTTCGCGCGGTTGTGACAATGCTGACGGGAGATGGGTTTTTTTGTTTGTTTGTTTGTTCGTTTGTTTATTTGTTTGTTATTCCTCGGCTAGAGCTCCGAAGTTCACCAATGGTGAGATTTTTGCGTATGCAACCGCTCCCCCCTCTACCACCACCATCACCACCACCACCATTGAGGTGGCTACATTCTGACTTCGGGGATACAAGGAGGAATTAAACTATCAATTTTGCTAGGACAGTCAAGAGGTACCTCCCTGCTCTTTCCGATTTTCAACTGTCGTGGGTTCTTTTGACGTGCACAAGTCCGTAAGCACACAGGTCCGACTGGTTTAGAATCTCCTGAGAGAAAAACATTGACAATCAGTTCCATTTTCCAGTCAAACTGGGAAGCTAAGGCAAGGCTTGGAATCGAACCCAGAACCTTGCAGTTCACTTGAAAGGCAGATGAATATCTAAACAGTCCTGCCACCTTCCGTCTTTAATGGGAGTTTATGAGAGATAATATCTTATTTTTATTTATTTATTTATTCTGTTATATCAAGGATAATGGAATAAGCACTCATGTGCTTTTTTTTTTACATCCAGTCTCGTGTCTATACATTTTTGTGAATTTTGTCATTTGTTCCCACCGCCACACAATATACCTACTCTTTCAAAGAGCGGAACAGGATTTAACGTGTGCGCAAGATGTTCTGCGTACGTTCGCATACAGGATCTCGGTTTATAGTCTCATCCGAAGGACTTTTGGGGAGAGTGGAGTCGGCACTGATGTTAACTCCAGGGGAAAAATCCCCTTGAAATCCCCTTCAGATCTATGCGCGGCTTTTCTGGCTGCTGTGTGTGGGCCTACCCAAGACACAGACACAAGATACAAGGTACAACCCTCATTGTCCACTTACATATGGAAAAATGTCTGACTGCACTTGTCAACGTAAAGCACACACTGTCGTTCAAATTTACACACATAGCTCCCTAAACACGCTGACACTTAAAAACACTGTCCCTCCCTCAGCCCAGCACTCATCTACCGCAATACCGTCCACTTTCATAAAAACACACTTGGCTCAGGCCAAAAGCTGTGTCAGGTATTGATGTCAGCAAAGTGCCAAGGTCTACACTGACATGTTGTTATGTTGTAACATGTTGTGTTGAGATTGCCTTCTTCAGCCATGACAAGCTCTTCACATAACAACCTGCACTCTCTACTAAGGAGACAAATCTTCTGAAGTCGGACTATGGCTGCCTATGTGAAGAGGTACTTGAAAACTGTCATACCCGCAAACTTCTCATCTGGTGTACTTCCTATTATTTTGACAGTAGTTCTAAAATGGGATGAAGTGAGTCAAGAGTGCATATTCTGGGTGACCCCAAGAGTGTTAAGCTGGGGAACGCACAGCAACAACAACAACAATAACAACAATACAAACACACACGCATCCACCCACATGATATATTATTATATTAATGTTATACTCAAGCAGGCATGCATGCATCTACCTACATACACACAGACACCCTTTCTTTTTTTCTTTTGCTTTTCTTTTCTTTTTCTCGTGCTTTTATTTATTTTATTTTTTTTAATCGAGGGTAATGGAATAAGCACTCATGTGCTTTTTTACACCCAGTCCCCGAGTGTATGCGGTTTTGTAAATTTTGTCATCTGTTCCCACCGGCACACAATGGCCTACTCTTTCGAAAAGCGGAACAGGATTTGACGTGTGCGCAAGATGTTCTGCATGCGTTCGAACACGGGGCCTGGGTCTATAGTCTCATTGCGCTCGTTAGATGGACAGCTCAGTCTCTATGGCGATACGAGGGCAGTTGCATTCCGCCGGCTCCTCCCAGCCTCCACAGAGCACGAAAACAACAGACCAGCAGCTGCTGTTCTGACTCCTGCTGTGAACAGGTTAAACAAGTCATTTTGGTGTGTGTGTGTGTGTGTGTGTGTGTGTGTGTGTGTGTGGTGTGTGTGTGTGTGTGTGTGTGGTGGTCAAGTCAAAACAAGTCAAGTCAAGTCAATAATTTTATTTCAGATGGTACATTGGAATAAGCATGCATTTGCTTTTTTTTCATCAAGCCATCTATCTAAGAACAAATTTCTTAATGATTATACTGAAATACTACATTATTGCATCCTTTATCATTGAATTAAACCAGTAAAAAAAGGAAAATCGATAACGTAATATATTG
>CM054150.1:53755208-53760208 GCA_028751875.1 Rapana venosa | reverse complement strand
GAAACTGGAAAACCAAAGACTGAAAGAAGAAAACGAGAAATTGTGTGAAAAGGTAAAAAAGCTGGAATTAAAGACTGATGACTTGGAGGGGCATTCTAAAAGAAACAACATCCTTTTCTATGGCATACCAAGACAGGACAATGAAACTCGTGACGACTGTGAAAAACTTATCAAAGACTTACTGACTGACAAACTAGGACTGAGTCGTGACATGGAGTTTGACAAGATCCATGTCTGAATAGAAACCCTAACTCCCCTATCATAGGTAGATGTGCATTCTACAGGGACAAAGAA
Source organism: Rapana venosa (assembly GCA_028751875.1). Lineage (NCBI taxonomy): Eukaryota > Metazoa > Mollusca > Gastropoda > Neogastropoda > Muricidae > Rapana > Rapana venosa. The sequence goes on along the minus strand of CM054150.1, from coordinate 53,759,914 downwards.
ATGGTTCTTAAGGCAAAATGCAAACTCCGTGGAAGCAATGTCTTCATTGGAGAAGACTTCACTCCACCTGTGCTGATATTAGAAGGAAACTTGTTCCTCATTTGAAGGATGCCAGAAAAGATGGGAAAAGAGCGTTCATGGTCTTTGATCATCTGATCATTGATGGTAAGAAACTCTATCTGGACGAAAGTTCAGATCCTACAAATACAGTCTAGCATTCTGGCGGCCTGCTATAAAATTAAGCCTATCCTACATTACAAGTCTGTTTTTTTCACTGGGTTTTCTGTTTTTCAGTCAGAGGGAACAAATGAAAATCAGTCACCACCTGCATTAAATTTTGCCCCCTCTCCTCCACGTGCAAACTGCACTGCATTCTGTCCTGGGCTTGTCCCACAGGCTGCTGACATGGTAACTGTGTCAACATTGCCAGCTAATGTCAGTGCCCACATAAAGTGTATGAATCAGCTCCTGTTTTCTGGCCATTCAAATTCAAATGCAGGATCTTAAAAATGAAACATATAATTATGTGTAAAAAAGGTTTTGATCATGGTAGCCTAATGTGTATGTGATGCCTGCGTGCATGCGTGTGTGGGGTGTGTGTATGTGTGTGTGTGAGAGAAATCATTTCAAAATTAAATCCATGTTGTGCTTACTGTCGGCATTGGAATGTCAATAGGTTTGTGTCTGAGATAAACGATTAAAAAAAACCACTTGGTTACATTATGATGTTGGTTGTCAGATACTGTATGGAGGCTTTTGTGGAAATATGCTGTTGAACATGTTGTTGTTGTCGTTGTTTTTCTTACAATTACAGTGCATTATAAACCATCTAGCTATGCAATGTCGTAAATGAAAAAAGGTCCAGAAAGATAAATTGTTGGATCAAGAAGGAACTTTTGTTATACATTAAAGGAATAAAACATCACTGAAGTAATGTTCCTATGTTCATTTTATCAAAAGGTCATGAAGGTTTGGAAAAGGATGCATTATGTGATTGTGTTCATCTAATACTAGAAAATCATTGTGATGTTAATAGGTGTATGCTTATGTCTGAAATATAGATGCAGATAAGATTTTAGAGCTTTCAGATGTGCATGTATTGAAGAAAAGAGATTTCATGAAATTGACTGTAACTATTGTCCCAGATATCATAGATAAAGATTCTCATTGTTTTAGAATTACAGGCACGTCATCATGTTTGGATTTCAGTTGCTCCAGTGAGTGGGTAGTGTGGAAATATGGCAAATATATGATAAATATGTGTATAAGTCTGAATGTATGTATTCTAATTTGGTGAATTTGATGGATTTGATCATGTTTGTTTTGTGTATATCAGACACATGTAAAAGTGTAATGATTGTATCTGCTGATTTGTGTAAAGTTTATAGATAGATGACACAACTGAAATGAACATAATCAAACAACGAAGATTTTCCTTTTCAGGTGATTTAAACCATTTACTGTCAAAAATATCTTATGCTTTATGTTGATCTACATATTGAAAATTACATGTTTACAGATTAAGATTTGGAACACCTGGCCACTGTTTGGCTTTGAAACTGGTGTATTGTACCCCCTTCAGTAAGGGGCCATACCCTATACTGAATAAACCATTTCGAGTTTGAGTTGAGTTTCAGTTCTCTCTCTCTCTCTCTCTCTCTCTCCTCTCTCTCTCTCTCTCTCTCTCTCTCTCTCTCTCTCTCTCTCTCTCTCCTCTCTCTGATGGTTGCAGCACTTCAAAACCCTGCTAGAGAAAGACTCAGTAGACAACTCCATGAACTCTGATGGTAACTATGAAGAAACTGAGGAAGATTTTGATCGTCCCATATCTAAAGATGAAATATTATTGGCACTTAGAAAACTTAAACATGATAAAGCAGCTGGTCCTGATCAAATCATTGGAGAATTACTAAAAATATGGTGGTGAAAATGTTGTACTTTTTCTGCTAAAATTATTCAACAAAATCTTTGATAATGGTCATTTTCCAGATAACTGGACTGAATCTATCATTCTAACATTACACAAAAAGGTGATGTTGACAACCCTTATAACTACAGGGGAATCTCTCTTAGTGATATAAGTAGTAAGCTGTACAGTACCATCATTAATAATAGGTTACAGGAATGGGTTAAGAAAAACAACATTACAGGTGAACACCAAGCTGGTTTTAAGAGAGGGTATTCCACTATAGATCATATGTTTATTTTACTTGCATGTATCCAGAAACAGTTTGCTCATAACCATAAGCTCTATGTAGCATTTATTGACTTTGAAAAGGCATTTGATTCTGTTAATAGAAACTTGTTATGGCCTATCCTCCTGAAAAAATGGTGTGAAGGGTTAATTATTACGTTGTTTGAGAGCTATGTATCAGAAGGTCAAAAGCAGAATAAGATGTGGATCTAAGCTGACGAACATAATATACTGCACCACTGGAGTCAAACATGGTGATGTATGTAGCCCTCTTTTGTTTTCTGTTTTCATTAATGAGTTAGCCATAGAAGTCATTAATAAGGGTAAACATGGTGCCACTTTCCCCCAAGATTTCACAGAATTGTTTATTCTTCTGCTTGCTGATGATGTCATCTTGCTATCTGAAACTGTTGTAGGCTTACAACAGCAGCTGAATAGCTTAAGCAGTGCTGCAACAGCACTTGATCTTAAGGTTAATCTGAATAAGAGTAATATTGTTGTATTCAGAAAAGGTGGTTATTTAGCTGCTCACGAAAAATGGCTGTACAATGGAAAAGTCATGCCAGTGATTGATGTATATAAATTTATCTATAAATATAAAGTTGGATCGGTGGTCTAGAGGTAACGCGCCTGTCTAGAAAGCGAAAAGTCCGGGTCTGAAGTGTGCGGCGGTTCGTACCCCGTTTGGACCGGAAATTTTTCCCCCATCCATTAGACCATGAGTGGTGGTCTGGGCGCTAGTCTTTCGGATGAGACGATAAACCGAGGTCCCGTGTGTTACACGTAATTATTTAGCGCACGTAAAAAAACCCACGGCAACAAGAGAGTTGTCCCTGGCAAAATTCTTAGAAAAAAGCCACTCTGATAGGGAAACAAATACAGCTGCAGAAAAAAAAAAAAAAAAAAAAAAAAAGGGTGAAAGGGTGGCGCAGCGCTAAGTGGCGACGCGTTCTCCCGCTCTCCCCGGGGAGAGCAGCCCGAATTTCACGGAGAGAAATCTGCCATGACTTAAAGTGGTATGAAATAAAATCTGAGCGCTTTGATTTGTTGCTTTACAAGATTCAGCGCTATATAAATTCCATACATTATTATTATTATTATTATTATTATTATTATTATTATTATTATTATTAAATATCTAGGAATCTGTTTTTCTACAAAGCTTAGTTTCACAACTGCATGTAAAGATCTGGCAAGTCGAGGCAAAAGAAGCTTGTCACTTGTTTTGAAAAAAAATCTACAATTATTGAATAATGATGCTTTTGACTTGTTGATTAAGATATTTGATGCACAAATACAACCCACTGTGTTATATGGTGCGGAAATTTGGGGACTGGATGCAGCTGTAACACATTGTGAATCAGTACACCTCTTTGCTTTAAAGCAGTTTTTAGGCTTAGATAGACGTACACCTAATGATCTTGTTTATAGTGAAACCAATAGATATCCTCTCTCTATTAATGCTGCTGTAAGATGCATTAGATATTGGATTAAGATTCTGCATATGGATGAGTGCAGGTTACCTTTTAAGTCTTACAAGATGCTTTATGATCTAGATGTCAAGGGGAAAAGCACTTGGGCTTCACAAATACGTACCTGTTTATGTGAATTTGGCTTTGGGTTTGTTTGGCTCAATCAAGGTGTCCGAAATTGTAGAGAGTTTATCAAGGTTTCCAGGCAAAGACTGATTGACTGCCGTTGGCAGCAGTGGAGTGGTCATATACAAAACAGTGAAAGATTTCAAATGTACAGACAATTCATAGGTTCACATGATGTCAAACCTTATCTAAAGCTTGATATGGACATACATTTGAAAAGAATTATGTCTAGGTTTAGACTTGGTGTATCAGACATAAATGTTCATAAATTTAGATATATAGAACATGATGATGATGACCTCAGGTTGCTATGCCCATTATGTAAACAAACAGAGGAAGATGAAGTTCATTTTGTGCTGTGCTGTCTAGTATTAGAAAATGTAAGACAGAATTACATTCTGGTAAAGTATAGTAGGCAGCCTAATTTATTTAGATTCTGTCTAGTCATGGCATCTAGTCACCCTGAGATTGTGCCAGCCTTGCTTTATATTTGTGTAAAGCCTTTAGAATAAGAGCTTTCTTGGTGTCTTAAGTCTTTTTTTTTTTTAACTGATTTTATTGTGGTAGTTGTGGGTATACATTAACACTTTGGTTTGTATGTGTGTTACTTCTCACTAAAATACTAAGCAGTTTGGCAACCCCCCTTCATGTATGGGCCAATGGCCTTGTTGTGAATAAATCTTTGAGTTCAAGTTCGAGCTCTCTCTCTCTCTGGCTCTGTTCTGCTTTGCTTGCTTTGCTTTGCTTTGCATTGTATTTTTCTTCAATGATTGTCCAACACCTTTTCAAAACTATTCTCCTTCTCATGCAATAACAACAACTCAGAATCACAGGAAGAAAGAAATGAGGGCTAAACAGTCACTGCAGGTCAGAAGTGCAAAACGTGAATAGTAAAAGGCTTGCCTGTTTTCTCC
>CM054150.1:53720208-53750208 GCA_028751875.1 Rapana venosa | reverse complement strand
GTGTGTTTATTTCATTTTTTATTTTATACTTTTATATCGAGGATAATGGAATAAGCACATGTGTGCTTTTTTACATCCAGTTCCCGTGTGTATGCGGTTTTGTAAATTCTGTCATCTGTTCCCACCGGCACACAATGGCCTACTCTTACGAAAAGCGGGACAGGATTTAATGTGTGCGCAAGATGTTCTGCATGTGTCCCACACGGCCTCCAGTTTATAGTCTCACCCGAAAGACATTTGAGGAGAGTGGAGTCTGCACTAATGTGAACTCCAGGGGAAAATATCCCCTTGAACAGGAATCGAACCTGGGTCTTCAGATTGCCAGCGCAATATTCTAACCACTAGTCTATTATCCCGTTCCCCCTATCCCATGTGGTGTGTGTGTGTGTGTGTGTGTGTTGGGGGTGGGGAGCATTGATAACCCACCTGCTTGACGTACACAGCTAGATAGATATGTATGCCTGCATATGATATAACGACAGAGAGTGGGAGTGAGGTAGGTGTGTATTTTATATATAATATATATTATAGTGTGTGTGGTTGTGTGTGTTGTGTGTGTGTGCGTGCTGTGCGTGTGTGTGTGTGTGTATGTGTTGTGTGTGTGAGAAGGGGGTTGATAACCCATCTGCATGACCTACACAGTGGATAGCTATGCCTGCATATGATACAGGGACAGAGAGGGAGGTGGATGGGGTGGGGGGGGGGGGGGGGGGGCTGGGGGGTTGGGGGGGGGGGGGGGGGGAGGGAGGTGTAGGAAGTGAGATAGTTGCGAGGTTTGTGAGTTGACCATCAATGGAATGTTAATTTTTTTTTTTAATCATCTGTGCCACAAGCAGTGAATCAGTTTTTATTTTGTCCGGTTTAGCTAAGTAGACCGTGTGTGTGTGTGTGGGGGGGGGGGAGGGGGGGGGGGGGGGGAGGGGGGGGGGGATGGGGGGGGAGGGGGTGCGTGCGTTGTATGAGCGTGTGTGTTGTGTGTGTGTTGCGATGTGTGTGTGTATGTGTATAGGTGGGTATGTGTTATGTGTGTTTTATGTGTGTATAGGTGGGTATGTGTATGTGTGTGTTTAGTGAGTGAGTGTATGAGTGTGTGTGAAGTAGGTATTTGTGTGTGTATGAGTGTGTGTGTGTGTGTGTGTGTGTGTGTGTGTGTGTGTGTGTGTGTGTGTGTGTTGTGTGTGTGTATAGGTGGGTATGTGTATGTGCGTGTGTGTATGAGTGTGCCTATATATGTGTATGAATGTGTGTGTGTGTGTATAGGTGGGTATGTGTGTGGAGGGTGGGTATGTGTATGTGTGTTCGTGTGTGCTTGTGTGGTGCGTGCGTGTGTGTGTGCGAGCGCGAATGCTTGTGTACGTGATGCATGTGCTTGTGCAGTGTACGAATGCGTACGTGCGTTCGAGCGCGTGTTTATGTGCGTATGCGGATGTATCTAAGTCCCTGTCCGGTTGTGTGTGCGCGCGCGCTTGTATGTGTGCGTGTAGTGTAGTCACATCAACTAAAGAGTCAACGTGTGTGGTGTGTGTGTGTGTGTTGTGTGTGTGTGTGTGTGTTGTGCGCGCGCGCTTGTATGTGTGCGTGTAGTGTAGTCACGTCAACTAAAGAGTCAACGCGCGCGCGCGCGCGGCGGTGGTGTGTGTGTGTGTGTGTGTGTGTGTGTGTGTGTGTTGGTGTGTGCGCGCGCTTGTTTGTGTGCGTTGTAGTTGTAGTCACATCAACTAAAGAGTCAACGGTTGTGTGTGTTGTGTGTGTGTGTGTGTGTGTGTGTGTGTGTGTGTGTGTGTGTTGTGTGTGTGTGTGTGCGGCTTGTATGTGTGCGTGTATTGTAGTCACGTCAACTAAAGAGTCAACGCGCGCGCGCGCGCGCGTGTGTGTGTGTGTGTGTGTGTGTGTGTGTGTGTTGTTGTGTGTGTGTGTGCGCGCGCGCTTGTATGTGTGCGTGTAGTGTAGTCACGTCAACTAAAGAGTCAACGTGTGTGTGTGTGTGTGTGTGTGTGTGTGTGTGTGTGTTGTGTGTGTGTTCGCGCGCTTGCATCCGTGTGTGTGGGGGGGGGGGGGGAGGGGGGGATGTGTGTATCTGTCTTTTTGTCTGTGTGTTTTGTGTGTCTGTATGTGTGTTTGTGTCTGTCAGTCTGTCTCTGTTTGTGTGTGTTGTTCCCATTCCGCACTGATCGAAACGATAGTAGGCCTAGTAACCTAGAAGAGAGACCAAGTCACCACCTTTCCCACAGAGCCTAAGTCGGCCTAACAGCCCTAGCCTACATGTAGAGATCAGGAAGTGAAGGCAAGCCTAGCGCCACGAAAGCGTCAGTTAGCCTGGCATACACAGGACTAACCTATGCTATCCGCTCGTCAGCCAGGTCAAGCAAGGCTTGATCACGATACAAGCTTGTGAAGGCACTGAAGAGAAACGAAGGTCGCTCAAAACAGACTTGACTTGACTTGACTTGGTCTTGAGTTGTTAGTGGAAGCACTTTGAACTGAAGTGCACATGTGTTAGGCTAGGAGGGCCTAGGCTTGTGTGTGTGTGTTTTAGGCTAGCAGATCATGGCGAAAGGTTTAAATGGCCGTCATATGTTTCATAGCCGTGTGTGTCGAAAGTGATTCAGTTGGGGGTGAGTGCTGCCGTTGGGGTGTGTATGTGTAGGCCTAGTGTGTAGTGTAGTGATGGTGTATGCGGTATGGTGTGTGCAGTGGTAGTAGTAGGCTGTGGTTGGTTATCGATCGAGAATTTTTTTTCTTCATGTGTTTGAAGTGAAGGAGTGTGTGGTGGTGTTTGTTTTTAGATGTTTGTGTCAGTTTTATTATTATTGAGGTGTGATGTTGATAGTGTTGTAGCTGTGAATCGCTGAGAGAGCGAAAACTGTAACACATGTTTGATGCGTGTGGGTAGACGTGCTTCTGTGTGTATGGAGGCGATGTGGTGTGTGGGTGATGTGGAGTGTGTGGTCGGGGTGTGGGTGTCTGTGGTGTGTGGGTGGAGTGGTGTCTGTGTGAGGGTGGATGGGGGGTGTTGGGGGATGTGTGTGTGTGTGTGTGTGTGTGTAGTGGTGTGTGTGTGTGTGTGTGTAGTGGTGTGTGTGTGTGTAGTGGTGTGGTGTAGAGGTGTGTGTGGTGCTTTTATTGGGATTTTTATACAAGCCTTTCCATGATTTGATTTTCTTAAAGTGTATTTTTGTTATAATAGTGTGCCATATAACATCACACCACTCACACGCGCGCGCATCTGCACACACATACACACACACTCATATACATACATACATACATACATACATACATACATACATACATACATACATACATACATACATACAAAATACATACATACATGCATGCATGCATGCATGCAGGCAGGCATACATACATACATACACACTTACGCCCGCGCGCGTACGCACGCACGCACACACATATCTTATCTGATCATTATTAATCGATTTATTTGTCTGATCTTTTGTTTGATTAGTATTGAATATATATTTTAAATGTTGAAAAGTACTACTTTAAGAACATGAGCACATATGAATACATGTTCGTGCATGTTGAGAGGAGAGGAGGAATATAATTGCTGACAGTATTATCGATGCTATTAGGTATGGATGCATAGTATTTTCTTTTTTGTTGTTTGTTTGGGGATTTTTGTTTTTTTGTTGTTGATGTTTTTGGTTTTTTTTCCCTTTTTTTCTTTTTTTTTTTTTTCTTTTTTTTTTGGGGGGGGGGGTCTTTGTTCTGTTTGTTTTGTTTGAATCTTTTGTTTGTTGTCGTTTTTTGTTGTTGTTGTTTGGTGGGGTTTGGGGGGTGGTCACGACTTTTTGAGTGTTGGTTGTCATTAATTTTAAAGTATGCCAATGAAACAGGTGATATTGTAACCTGATATATTTTGTTTCATATGTTCCTTTTTTCTCTCATTTTCTTGTAATCCAAATCTAAGTGGGTACAAATGTGCGCGTGTATGTACTTGAGTATGTGTATGAATGTGTGTGTGTGTGTGTGTGTGTGTGTGGGTTGGGTTGGGTTGGGTTGGGTTGGGTTGGGTTGGGTTGGGTTGGGTTGAGTTGTGTTGTGTTGTGCTATATAGCGTTGCGTTGCGTGTGCGTGTGTGTGTGTGTGTGTTGGGTTGGGTTGGGTTATGTTGAGTTGTGTTGTGCGTGGGTGTGTGTGTGTGTGTGTGCGCGCGCGCGCGCGCGCGTGCGCGTGTATGTGTGTACGAGTTATGCAGTGTAATTTTCTTGTTGGGGGGGGGGGGGGGGGGGGGGGGGGATCATTTTCGTTATTGATGAGTTTTTTGGTTTTGTCGTGTTTAAGTGTGTGTGTATGTGTTTTCTTTTTTTTTTTTTTTTCTCTGTTTCTATTTTTCTCATGGAGTTCGGTTTATTAATATTGGTTATGATAATAATGTAGTTAGATAATATTGATCAAGTTTTTTGTTCCTAGATAGATGGCTTGATCAAAAAAAGCAAATGCATTGCTTATTCAATGTACTATCTGGAAATAAAAATTTGACTTGACATACATACATACATACATACATACATACATACACACACATAGGCCTACATACAAACATAGCCTACATAACTTACATACACATGCACGCACGCACGCGCGCGCGCGCGCGCGCGCACACACACACACCACACACACCACACACACACACACACACTCTTTAAAAAAAATTAAAATGGAGATATAATACACATGTTCAGGGAAGGTGGTTTTCATTGTTCTTCCTTCAAGCCACCAGCAGCACGCCACGACACAGCATGGGAAGCAACGGGCTGTCGGTGGAAGTGGAAACCACCACCACAGACGTCACGGCCGCTGCAGAGTTACAGCCCTTTAAACACCAGGTGGCAGGCCACTCGCTGATGTTTCACTACGAGGCTGGTGTCATCTGCAAGGTGACGTCAGAACAAGAGATCGCTTTTTACCGAACAGTTCCAGACCTCCTTCGGCCCTACGTGCCAAAGTTTAAAGGTCAGGCCTAGGACATCGGCTCTGACTAATTTGGGGTGGATTGTTTGTGAGTGAGACAGAGAGACTGACGCTGAAAATCATTCCTTGTCATTGCCCGCCCAGTTCTTTTGGGAATGACATGTACAATACAAAACAGAACTTTTACTGGCAACAACTACTGATCAGACTTAGAGAGAAATCACGAATAAGGAACAGTAACACTTAAGAATAGAACCGGTTTGGAAAAATGTAGAGTCGTGCTGAAGAAAGCTGGTGGTTAACCTAAACGACATAATTTTTTTATCAAATAAATTTAAGTTTGTAAAATACTGACTTGGCACAGGCTAAAAGCTTTGTCAGTTACTCACATAAACTAAGTGCCAAGGCATACATTTATGTATGAACCTCCAACCCTTCATCCTATGGCACAAACACATCACAGGCCTATGGGGAAACTAAATCTGATGTCACCATGAGGCCAGAGCAACTGGGGCCACTGAATCAGAAACTTTTTTTTTTTTATTGCATGGTGATCAGTGATAATGGGGATGATGTAAAGATGCTGCCATGGAAGTGCATGTGCTTTGAGACTACTTGACAGGGTTGTACTCTACGCTTACTATCATAATATATCCCGGCGTCAACCGGGCCCGAGAGGTACAAACACCTGCAGTGATGGTCAGGTAATTTGAGCAACATTTTCAAATTTGCATCCGAAAAGTATATGACGCTCGACTGTGTGGTCCCAGTCTTCCCACTGAGCCCACAGCACACTCACTCTGGGTCGGAGCCGGCCGGAATGCGAAAAATCCCGATGACTCTAATAGGATTCGAACCCGCGACTTTCCAGTCCGTAACCCAAAGCGCTAACCTCTGCGCCATGGCGGCTGGTGTCTTCACAAGAGTTAAACAAGAACAAAAACGGAATGATCTGTCTGAGCACCACACACAGGACAAGGGAGCCCTGCAGATGTCTCGGTTATCTTGTTTGCGTGAGGACCTCAACTTCTTCATCAGAAACAGGCCAGACGACTTCTGTGCCATGTACTTTTTTTGGTCTACCTTTAAATCCATGTCAAAGAAGGAAGGTAAATGGTCGGTTTAAACGTTCACCTGCCAGACCAGTAAACCGTGGGGTTCTGGGTTCGATTCCCAGCTTTGCCTTTCTTCCCAGTTTGACGGGAAAATCGAACTGAATGTCACATCTTTCGGTGGAGGCTCTTAAACCAGTCGGACCTGTGTGCTTACGGACTTGTGCACGTCAAAAGAACCCATGACAGTTGAAAATCCGAAAGAGCAGGAAGGTACTTCCCGACAGTACTGGAAAAATTAGGGTCAATTCTCAACTATCCCTGAAGACGTAATTGTGGCTACCTGAATGGCGGTGGAGTAAAAACAGTCGCATACGCAAAAATCTCACCACTCGGGTCGCTAACTAAGGAGCAAAACAAACAAGAAAAAAAAAAGTTCTGTTTGCAGAGACCATTTCCAAGAAGATTAAACATTTCTGTTTATCTGAACTTTCTATAGGAGCATGTCAGTCCTGTTCGCATGGCAAGATTAATCGTTCTTTAAAGTCAGTCAAAAAACGGATGTTTGTAGCCACATCCACACAATGCCAGATCGCTATAAATCATAGCTAAAATAGTTTTCAGTAAAGAGGCCCAGTAATATTTACGAGAATGAGACAGACAGGCAGAGACACACAGAGACAGTGTGTGTGTGTGTGCGTGTGTGTGTGTGTGCGTGCGTGCGTGCATGTGCGTGTGTGTGTGTGCGTGTGTGTGAGTGTGCATGCATGTGTGTGTGCGTGCGTGCGCGCGCGCGTGTGGGGGGTGGGGTGGAGGGCACAAAGCCAGTGCTGGTTTCTTCTTTTCCTCGTTCCTTCTCCAGCCCTTTTTGTTATCGTTTTATTATCACCATTCTGCTCTGTGTGCTTGCTGTGTGTTTAAGGGGGACGGGGAGAAGGGGGTGAGGGGGTGTTAGCGTTAGGGAGCAATAATGCTTCTTTCTTTCTCTTTCCTCTGTTTTTTTTTTTTTTGGTTGTTTTTGTTTTATTCTCTACTTTCTTTGACTTTTAATGTGTGCGTGTGCGTGCGTGCATGCGCGCGCGTGTGTGTGTACGTGTGTGTATGGTGTTTGTGTGGTGTGTATGTGGTTTGTGTGGTGCGTGCGTGCGTGTGAGTAATCTCTCTTTTTTTTTGGGGGGGGGGGGGGGGGGTTTAGGACGGTGGAGGGGATAGTTTATGTTACGGGACGGAGGAATGTGTTGCTTTTTTAAGAGGCGTGGGAGGGTTTAGATATCACCGCGTAGAGCTTTTTATCTTTACCCTCTCTTTTTGTTGTGACGGTGATGGTGGTGTTATTTTTTTTTTTTTCGTTCCTCGGCTACAGCTCCTGACTTTACCAATCGTGAGATTTGGGCGTGTGCGTCCCTTTCTTCTCCCGCCATTACGGCAGCCACATCCCGACTTCGGGGATACAGTTGGGCATTGAACGTACTTACTTTGTCAGAACAGTCGAGAGATACCCCCCCTGCTCTTTCCCAGTATTAACTGTCGTGGGTTCTTGTAACGTGTACAAGTCCGTAAGCACACGAGTCCGGCTGGATTAGAATCTTCTCCAAAAGACTTGACATTCAGTGTGATATTCTCTTCAAACTGGGAAGAAAGGGCAAGGCTGGGAATCGAACCTAGAACCTTACAGTTTGCTTGTTAGGCGAGTGAATGTCTAAACCGCCCTGCCACCTTCCTTCTTGGTTTTTTTTCTTCGATGTCGTCGAACGCTCAGACAGCTACTATCATTGTCTGCCATAAAAGCGACAATGTGTTGCGTTGCCGTCAAGCGCCTGACAAGTAAGGCCCAGCGCATCCGGCTTTGGCGTGGGAAAGAGTCAAGTCAAGTCAAGTCAAGTCAAAAACGCTTTAATCCCCATGAAGGGCAATTACAATACTGACAGGCAGATTGATACACATCAAATATATCAAAGACACAAAAGCTATATTTCATATTGGTTTTCAAATAAAATGTCACGAACACACACACACACCAACACACACGCGCGCATGCGCACACATCAATTGTGAACACAATTTTAAACCCATTGACTAGAAGACATAAAAACTTATTTTTACGCACGCATATACGCAGCACGTACACACGCACGTACGTAGAATCGTTACCTTTTAAGTCTTGCTGGATAAAAGCAGAAGAATGGACCAAGAAGGCAGAAAATAGAGAAGAAGGAGGTGACGGGAAGAAAAGGAACAAAGTAGAAACAAAGAGAGGGATATAGAACAGAGGGAATTCCTAACAGAGAATGTTCAAATAGTGGGGATGCTAAATATGCTAACAGGCCCCTGGCATCTCCCACGGGGGATTATTCTAATATCGTTTCTTTACTTTGTCCTAAATACTCTTTTTTAAAAGAATGCATACTTGAATTTTTTTTTACAAAAGTTAAGTTATTCCGTCAGTATAAATAGCGTCCCCACCTTCTGGAAATTCTGTGCCATAAATTTCCTCTTTTCTATCTCTCTCTTTTTTTCTGCCTTGTTCATTTTCTTCCTGTCACTTCCTTCTTCTCTATGTTCTGCCTCCTTGGTCCATTCTACTGCCCTTTTTCTTTCCGGAAAGACTTAAAAGATAACATTTCTCTCTAATTCCTAAGTCGGATGCGCTGGGCCTGACTTGTCAGGCGCTTAACGGCAGCGTGACGCATTTTTCACCCATTTAACAGACATCAATAGTTGCTGTCTGAACGTTCGACGACGAAGAAGAAGAATATCGTAACTTTACTTTGCTTTTTACTGTAGATTAATTACCTTAAGACTGGGTTGTTGTTGTTTTTACTGTAGATTCCCTTGAGGTTGGGTTGTTGTTGTTGTTTTTTGTTGTCATGTAGGCGTGTTGGCAGTACGTCTGGACAGCAGTGGCGAGGAGCAGGAGGGGAAAGAAGAGAGAAACGGCAGCAGCAGCAGCAGCAGCAGCAACAGCAGCAAGATGCTGACACTGACAGACAGAACCTTGAGGCGTCTGGAGAAACTCACCAACAGTCCATGTTCACTCCTTTTTCTTGGAAGATCTACAGTATCCTTTCTCTGGTTTGGGTGGATGCGTGGGCGAGCTGTGGCGTGGTGGGGTGGGGTTGTTGGTTGGGGTGGGTCATAGGTGGGTTGGCGAGCTGTGTGGGGTGGTGGTGTTGTGTGGGGTGGGGTATGGTGGAAGGTATGGAGTGTGGTTGGTGGTTGTTGTGTCTGTGTTATTTGGTTGGAGTGTGTTTGTGTGTTGTCTGGAAAGTGGGGATGGTGTGGCGTGGTGGGAGGATGGTGGATGGATGGTGTCTGTCAAGGGCAGAATGGTGTGGCGTTGGTGTGGTACAGTATGATACTGGGTAAGATCGTATGGTGTGGTTGGTGGGTGGGTGGTGTGATGTGGGTGGGTGGGTGTGGTGGTGGGATGTGTGGTAAGTGGGCGGTGTGGGGTGGTGTGGTGGAGTGTGGTGGTGGTAAGTGGGATGGTGTGGGAATGGTGTGATGTGGTGTGGCATGGTTGTGGTGGGGTTTTGTGGTGTGGTGGTGTGTGTGGTGTGGAAGGGGGTGTGGTGGATGTGGTGTATGGTAATGGTTATGGTGGTGGTGTGGTGTGGGTGGGTGGTGTGTGTGGTGTGGGTGTGGTAAGTGGATGGTGTGGTGTGGTGTGGGTAAGGGGGGATGGTGTGAATGGGGCGTGGTGTGGTAAGTGGGATGGTGTGATGTGGTGGGGGTGTGGTAAGTGGAGGGTTTGTGATGTGGAGTGGTGTGGTAAGTGGTGTAAGTGGGATGGTGTGGCGTGGTGTGGTAAGTGGATGGGATGGGTTTGGGTGGGTTAGTTGTATGGCGTGTGGTGTGTGGTAAGTGGGATGGTGTGATGTGGTGGTGTGGTGTGGTATGTGGGATGGTGTGATGTGGTGTGGGGTGGTGTAAGTGGGGGTGGTGTGGTGTGTGGGTGGTGGCTGGTGGTAAGTGGGATGGTGGGGATGTGGCGTGTGGTGTGGTAAGTGATGGTGTGATGTGGTGTGTGTGGTAAGTGGAATGGTGTGGTGGGGGATGTGGTAGTGGTGGGGATGTGGCTTTGGTGTTGGTAAGTGGAATGGTGTGATGTGGTTTTGGAATGTGTGGTGTGGTAGTGGTATGGTGGTGTGATGTGGTGTGGGTAAGTGGGTATGGTGTAGTGGGGTTTGTGGTATGGTGTGATGGGGTTTTGTGATGGTGATGTGGGTGTGATAAGTGGGATGGTGTGGTGTGGTAAGTGGAATGGTGTGGTGTGATGTGGTAAGTGGAATGGTGCGGTGTGGTAGTGGGGTGGTAAGTGGAATGGTGTGTGTGGTAGTGGAGTGGGGTGGTAAGTGGAATGGTGGGGTGTGGTGTGGAGGTTGGTGTTGTAAGTGGAATGGTGTGATGTGGTTTTGGTAAGTGGTGTGGCGTGGTGTGGTTGGAATGGCAGGTTGTGGTGTGGTGGGTAAGGTGGTGTGGTTTTGTGATGTGGCGTGGTGTGGTAGTGGGATGGTGTGATGTGGTGTGGTAAGTGGTGTGGTGTGATGTGGCGTGGTGTGGTACGTGAATGGTGTGGTGTGGTAATTGGGATGGTGTGATGTGGTGTGGTTGTGGTAAGTGGGATGGGGTGTGACTTTTGGTGTGGTGTGGTAAGATGGGATGGTTGATGTGGTGTGGCGTGGTGTGGTAAGTGGGATGGTGGGGATGTGGTGTGGTGTGGTAAGTGGTGTGGTGTGTGTGGTGTGGATGTTTGTGTGGTAGATGTGGCGTTGGTATGGTGTGGTGGTGTGGTGGGGATTGTGGTTGGGTTTGTTCGTGGGTTTTAAAGGGTGTGAAAGTGGGATGGTGTGGTGGATGGTGTGGTTGTGTGTGGTTGGTGTGGTGTGGTGAATGGGTGTTGTGGTTGTGAGGTATGGTGTGGAGATTGTGTGTGTTAAGTGGGGTGGTGTGGTGTGGTGTGGTTGTGGGTGGTTGTTGTTGTTGTTTTTTTTATCGAGGATAATGGAATAAGCATTTTTGTACTTTTTTACATCCAGTCCCCGTGTGTATGCGGTTTTGTAAATTGTCATCTGTTCCCACCGGCACACAATGGCCTACTCTTACGAAAAGCGGAACAGGATTTAACGTGTGCGCAAGATGTTTTGCGTGCGTTCGCACACGGGGTCTCGGTTTATAGTCTCATGGTGTGGTGTGGTGTGGTGTGGGTGGTGTGGTGGTGGTGAGTGTGGTGTGGTTTGATGTTGAGTGGTATGGTGTGTGGTGTGGTGTAAACGGTTGGTGTGGAGTTTCACCAACAGTCCTCACGGATTGGGAAATATCTACCCTATCATTCCGTGGTGGGGTGTGATGTGGGTGTGGTAAGGTGCGGTATTGTGTGGTATGATGTGGTGCATAGTGTTGTGATGTGGTGTGATGTGAAGTTGTGTCCTTTGATGTGATTTAGTATGCATGGTACATATTTACAAAATGGTTGTCACAAGAGGGGCAAGGTCTACTGTATCTGTTTGGGTCCTTGCTGTGTGGTGTGATGTGGCATGATGTGATGTGGTATTGTATGATGTGGTATTGTATGATGTGGTGGGGTACAGTATGATATGGTGTAGTGTGGTGTGCTTTGCCTGAAAAACCATAACACAACACCAAACCAAACCCTACACACCTGAAGGTCCCTTACGAAGACTGCAGAGTTCATTCTGCTGGAGAACCTGGTGGAAGGCTTTCAGCAGCCCTGTCTGCTGGACCTCAAGCTGGGCCTCAAGCCCCAGGAGCTGACCAAGGTGCCCAACAGCACCTCCCACCTGCTGGGGCTGGCCCTCTGCGGCATGAAGGTCAGTCCGCCCACTGTCTGTCTTCTTTGTGTTGCTGCCTCATCTTCTGTGACGTCCCTCTCCCGCTGTTCCCACGCCACTCATTCCAATCTCCCCGCCACAGCCATACTCAGATTTGTCATGTCTCATCCTCAGGGTCGGAAGTCCTCAGGGAGCCCATCACTATCAGGCCGCCGAGGGATTACTAGCCAGAGGGGCCCTGCACCACTGCTGGGTCACTTTGGTGGTGTTCAGTGATGCCTGTTTTGAGCTAACCAACTCAGGACATTACCTACTAATGACAGTATTAGCTCAGTCGCGGAGCCAGACTGAGCGAGTTGCCCATCCGAGGTGGCGACCACCACAACGTCCCTTCAATGCTCGACCCCTGTGAACCTCCAACCCTAAAGGCTTCGACACAAACTCACCACAGGCACAGAAGTGTATTTGGAAACCGAATCTGGGGTCACCATGAGCCCAGAGCAACGGAGGCCACCGAATTTAGAGGCAATTTTTATTATTGCATGATGATCAATGATAATGAGGATGACGTAATGATGCTGCTATGGAAGTGCTTGTGCTATGAGACTACTTGACAGGGTTGTGCTCTGCGCTTTCTACCATAATATATTCCGACATCAACCAGGCCTGAGAGATACAGACACCTGCAGCTATGGTAAGGTAATTTGAGCAACACTCTCAAATTCGCATCCGTAAAGTGGATGTATATGATACCAGTCTTTCCACTGAGCCCACAGCACACTCACCCTGGGTAGGAGCCGGCCGGAGTAAAAAAAAAAATCCCTCTGTTTCTTATGGGATTCTAACCCTGGAACTTCCAGTCGGTAACCCAAAGCGCTAACCACTGCGCCTCTCACGCTTTGTCCTTTCAGTCCACCCACTACACAGCTTTGTCAGTGAGGAATTCAGTGAGCTAAGTACCAAGGCCTGTATCCAGATGTTGATATGCTGCATTAAAATGATACTTTTGTGGGGCGGGATAGCCTAGTGGTTAGAGCGTTGCACTCGTGATCTGACGGCCCGGAATCGAGCCTCACGGAGGCGCCCGTTTTAGGGGATTTTACCCAGGAGTTAATAACAGTACTGACTCCACTCCTCCCAAAAGTCCTTTGGATGAGACCATAAACCAAAGCCACGTGTGCAAACGCACGCAGAACATCTTGCGCACTCGTTAAAAACTCGTTCCGCCTTTCGGAAGAGTAGGCCATTGCGTGCTGGTACGCGGTAGGAACTGTAACACATTTTTTTACCCAAAAAAAATGTATGCACACAAATACCGTGTTAAAACATCATCCCTGAAGTCGGAATACGGGTACCTTAATTGTAGGTTAAAAAAAAAAAGAACAAACTGTTGCAGACGCAAAATCTTACCACTGGTGAACCTCCTCGGAACTCTGGCTGTGGAACGAAAAGAAAGAAAGAAAAAAAGAAGTACTTTGAGATCCTCTACAGTCATGACAAACCCTTGATCTTTCTGGTTGAACGTTTGGAGCAGAAAGTCTGCCCAATGCAAATCCACTATTTTTGTCGTCATCATGTTGTTATGGTTAGCAGTAGTAGTAGAAACAGCAGCTGCTGTTGCTGCTGCTGTTGCTGCTGCTGCTGCTGCTGCTGCTGCTGCTGCTGCTGCTGCTGCAAAAGCGCTTGTATAGTAAATGTGTCTCATAACTTTTATGGTCGTAGGGGAGCGAGGCGTCAGAGACCTCAACTTCTCTAGGGGCCAGCATATTGAGGACTGCGCCCATCTCCTCTCCCTCACTGCTTTACCTTCCCTGACCCTTAAGAGGCAGGTACCCATTTTCAGCTGGGTGAACTGGGAGACTGTACTGAAGCCAAAGTGCGCAAACGGTCACCCATCCAAGTGGTAACCACACTCGATGTTACTTAACCTTAGCTGGGGAAAGCAAGTGCTCTTACCACTGAGCTATCCCGTCCCCATAAAAGTGGTAGTAAGTAGTAGTAGTAGTAGTGGTAGTGGTAGTGGTAGTAGTGGTGGTAGTAGTAGTAGTAGTAGTAGTAGTAGTAGTCGTCGTCGTCGTCGTCGTCGTCGTAGTAGTAGTAGTAGTAGTAGTAGTAGTAGTAGTAGTAGTAGTAGTAGTACTAGTAGTATCATTAATCACTCTTATCATTGTCATTAATACAATTATAATGACACCTTCGTTATATTGTGGCAGGTCTTTCAAAGCAAGACAGGGGAGGTAATCCGGCTGCACAAAGCGGACGGCCGCGGCATGAGTGAAGAGGACTTCCGGCTGACTGTGCGTCGCTTCCTGCACGACGGCCACGACATCCGGCGTTCGCTGCTGCCCTCCATCCTGACCCAGCTGCGCAAGCTGAAGGCCGCGGTCAGCCAGCTGGCCACCTACCGCTTCTACTCCAGCTCCCTCCTCATCGTGTACGATGCAGACGATGCGGATGGGACTCAGACAGACATTCGCCTGGTGGACTTTGCCCGCACCAGTCACTCAGGGATTGGGGAGGACAGGGCAGTGCCGGAGGGCGTGGACCGTCACTCGTTACGCGGGCTGCAGACTCTCATAGACGTCTTCTCCAGCGTATGATGGAGGCGGTGTGTGTGTACATGTTAATCTGCCAGCGTGGTGTGTGGGGAAGCAGCGGTCTAGCATCAACCCGTCCACGAAAAGTACAGGGAATCAATCGTTCCAGTTGTGGTCCAAACCAGACTGTTTATCTTACCCGCTCACTGGATCTGGGTACTGGTGTTTCTACCTCCTCACTGCTGAAGGTACTAGGTCTTTAATGTGTGCCTGTGTTCTTTTCTAGAATGGACAATCATGATGCCCCTTTTTAGTGCCTTGCTCCAAACACTTGTTACATAACTTTCGAAAAAGGACAGAACCATGTTGCTCAGCTGATCTTCTGATCTTGCAAATTCTAAAGCGCTTCTCCACTTTTTCATGAGTTGCACTGACTTCCACTAACTAAAATAATCCAATATAAACTTGTTCTGCAGTGCAACAGATACGTTGATAGCTCTGTTCCTACCTACTGTCTGATCTCTTTCATCTCTTTGTTCCGTTGGTCCATCTTTGTACATCAGCTGACATCGCATATTTCAAATTCCAACGCATCAAGAAAATGGAATGGAGAACCTTTCAGGGAGCTTTCATCCTGGAATTCACTTCTGAACCCTTTGATACATTCACAGACAACTCGGTAAATCCAATCCAATTGGAAATGGTATCGCTTTTATCATTGGGTTTGAGTATCAATGGAAAAGCAGTTGTTTTGTGTGTTGGACTTGTAGTTCTGATGACTGATGTTGATGATGCATGTACATGTGCCTTGGTTTTGGTACTGGGGGAATCTTCATGTGTATGATGGGGATGGGGAAAGAGGGGAGGTTTTTGCGGGAGGTTGGAGCCAGCTGACAGTGGGACCAGTGAGAGCAGGTGAGTGGAGTGGGAACTTGAGTGGATAATTGCTTACCTGACTTTATTTGCGTTTCGTTATACTGCAATGCATTGTGTGCGACGAAAATATGTATACACACATGTATTCGTCATTATGATAATACTGCTAAGGACTAGACTGACAAAGACAGGTTAGGCACAGTAAATGTTCATAATACTTATTAATAAGTCAAGGAACTCGTGTGCAGCAAACACTCAGCGCAGGAAGAAAAAGAACCCAGCTAACAAGAGAATTGTACACCACATGTAAAAGCCGTACTCATAGACAAGCAAACCTACACCTGAAGGCAGGAGAACAACGGGTGGCGCTGCCTGTGGCGACGCATTCTGTCCAGGAACAACAGCAGCTCCAATTTCATGCAGGGAAATCTGCCTGCCTGCAGATGATAAGTTGAAGATTGTATGATTATAATGTATGATTGAAGAAGACTGCATCAATTGCCCAATTTTAGTCGTCAGCTGTAAACAAAATCGTAACACAGCCATAACAAGACCAACAACAAGCTCAGATATCATAGTGTGTGTGCGTGTATGTGTGTGTGTGCTCGCGCGGACCTGTGCAGAGACAGGAACTGGAGTTGTTCTTTTTCAATGCCATATTCCTATTTTCAAATATATTTTTATTAACAGACATTTTTTTGATCATACGCACAAAAGAAGTTTTTTGATTTTCTGTGCATTGTTTTCATTCTTTGGGTTTCTGTGACTTTTGTGTGTCTGCAGGTTTTGTGACTCATCTCTCTCTCTCTCTCTCTCTCTCTCTCTCTCTCTCTCTCTCTCTCTCTCTTCTCTCTCTCTCTCTCTCTCTCTCTCAGGTCCTTTTACCTTTTTTTCATAGCGTCAAAGCGTCTCTCAGGTCATGTCATCAGTCTGCTTCCAAATAAAACTTACATTTTGTATATTACAATACTCATGTGTGTGCGTGCGCGCACGTGTGCGTGCGTGCGCGCATGCATGTGTATGTGTGTGTGTAAGCTTGTCTGAATGTGTGTCCATCCCTTGTCTGTCTTTCAACCTCTCTGTGACAGTTTGTCTGTCTATCTCCAGATGCATAGACCTATATGTTTTTATATCTGTCCTAGTATATATGCACCTGCTTGCGCCCACTGGCACGGGAACTTCCATTGTTAACATTTAGGAATAGAGAGAGGAGAGAGAACCTCAAGAGGAATCTGTGTACTTCCTCATAAGACATCTTTTTCTGCGTCATTTAGGTGTCTTTATTTTGTTTGTTTTAAATCAATCAAAAAATACAGCATTCCATAATTTGAAACGGCAACATCTTTTACCGAGGGAAACAATATATTCTTTATCAAGCAAACAATAGACAGATCGCCTCCCTTACTTTGGAAACTTAACAGCTGACGCACAAAACACTTTCTCAGCAGTGAAATCAAAAATCTGGCGACCACACAGACAAACTAGAACTGCATACAAAATGTGAGAAAATCAGAGAGCGAAAATCCAGAAATTAAACTGCTAATTTCCATTAATAAAAAAGAACAATGTTTATCGGCTCTCTTTACAGGACTTGAACATGTCTGGTGTCCTTATAATCCATGGTTTCCTTCCTCGTTGCTAAGTGAAGTCGCTGCAGGCTCAGTGCTGGTCTTTCTGCAGGTTCGGTGCTGGTCTTTCTTCAGGCTGCAGGCTCAGTGCTGGTCTTTCTTCAGGCTGCAGGTTCGGTGCTGGTCTTTCTTCAGGCTGCAGGTTCAGTGCTGGTCTTGCTGCAGGATCAGTACTGGTCTTTCTTCAGGTTCGGTGCTGGTCTTTCTTCAGGCTGCAGGTTCAGTGCTGGTCTTTCTCCAGGTTCAGTGCTGGTCTTTCTTCAGGCTCGGTGCTGGTCTTTCTTCCGGCTGCAGGTTCAGTGCTGGTCTTTCTGCAGGTTCGGTGCTGGTCTTTCTTCAGGCTGCAGGTTCAGTGCTGGTCTTTCTCCAGGTTCAGTGCTGGTCTTTCTTCAGGCTCGGTGCTGGTCTTTCTTCAGGCTCGGTGCTGGTCTTTCTTCCGGCTGCAGGTTCAGTGCTGGTCTTTCTGCAGGTTCAGTGCTGGTCTTCCTTCAGGTTCAGTGCTGGTCTTTCTTCGGGTTCAGCGCTGGTCTTTCTTCCGGCTGCAGGTTCAGTGCTGGTCTTTCTTCAGGTTCAGCGCTGGTCTTTCTTCCGGCTGCGGGTTCAGTGCTGGTCTTTCTTCCGGCTGCGGGTTCAGTGCTGGTCTTTCTTCAGGCTGCGGGTTCAGTGCTGGTCTTTCTTCAGGCTGCGGGTTCAGTGCTGGTCTTTCTGCAGGCTGCAGGTTCAGTGCTGGTCTTTATGCAGGCTCAGTGCTGGTCTTTCTCCAGGCTGCAGGTTCAGTGCTGGTCTTTCTTCAGGCTGCAGGCTCAATGCTGGTCTTTCTTCAGGCTGCAGGTTCGGTGCTGGTCTTTCTGCAGGCTCGGTGCTGGTCTTCTTCAGGCTGCAGGTTCAGTGCTGGTCTTTCTTCCGGATGCAGGTTCGGTGCTGGTCTTTCTTCATACTTCTTACCTCTAATGTGGACACTGGGACAAAACTATTTCCAGCCCTGGATTGGCCTGACCCCTACTTTTTCCCTTTGACGCTGTCCTGGCTATCAAGAAAACCTCTCTCCACCAGTCAGGGTGTGGTCAGAACCCAGTGCAGCCTTGACCACCGCTGCTTGCTGCTTTCACATCTCCTTCTTCTCTCCCTCCCTTTACACCGTTAGATGTGTCTGGGGGGGAAAAATAATGGCGTGTCCTTTCCAGCTCCTCTCGAGGACCGTACAGCTTGGTCTGCAGGGTTATCTCCGGGCTGCCTTCAGGTGAGGGGCTAGCCTCCCTCTTGTGTCTCTGACCCTAGGAGAAAAATCCGCTGTATTCCTGTGTTGTTTTCCTGATTGTGGCATTGTCTTCCATATTTTACTTTTACCATCAGGTTGTAATAAAGAGTCCGGTTTTTTGTTCAGGGGATGGATGCTTTCAAATTTTACCTCCTGAGTATTCTCCTAAGTGAGAGAGAGAGAGAGACAGACAGACAGACAGACATACAGACAGACAGACAGACAGACAAAGTGCAGCCAAAAAAAACCAAAAACAAAACAAAACCGGACAGACAGATCGTTGGAGCTTTCACAGAGGGTTGTAAACTGTCTGCTGAAAGGGAAGGCTATGAAAAATTAATAATGACTGACTGTGTCCATGATAAACAGATCGAGCCACTACACAAGATGCGCTGAGCTGATATACTGACCGGCTGTCACTGTCGGCACTTACCCAGCACAGCACAGCACAGCACAGCACAGCACAGCACAGCACGCCACTTACTCACACTTACACACACACACACACAAACACACACACACACACACACACACACATATATATATGAAATAGTAGATGAAGTAATTTGTTTGTCCTGACGTTTTATGATTTTCTTTTTTTAATTCTTAAAACATTCTTTAGTTAAATGTGTGTGTGGACGTGAGCGCGCACGCGCGCAGGTGTGTATGAGTATGTGTGTGCGTGTATATGTATATGTGGTAATTTGTATTTCCAATGTATTACCTTATCGATTTTCCTTTTTTTTACTGGTTTAATTTAATGGTAAAGGATGCAATAATATTGTATTTCAGTATAATCATTAAGAAATTTGTTCTTAGATAGATGGCTTGATGAAAAAAAGCAAATGCATTGCTTATTCAATGTAAAGGTAAAGGTAAAGGAGTCCCATAACCTATAAGGTCGTAGGGGAGCGAGGCGTCAAAGACCTCACTTCTCTAGGGCCAGCACATTGAGGGCGGCGCCCATCTCCTCTCCCTCGCTGCTTTACCTTACCTGACCCTAAAGAGGGCAGGTACCCATTTACAGCTGGGTGAACTGGGGGAACTGTACTGAAGCCAAGGCGCGCAAACGGTCACCCATCCAACTGGTAACCACGCTCGACGCTGCTTAACTTGGCTGGGGGAAAGCGAGTGCTCCGACCACTGAGCAATCCCGTCCCGTATTCAATGTACCATCTGGAAATAAAATTTTGACTTGACTTGACACACACACACCTCTGAGGGTTTCGTTCAGCCAACATTACCATTGCCATGTGTTTTCTTCCCTGTTGTCTGCCACGTAGGCTAAACCTTTTCTGTGGCTAGCTGAGAGAAGTTGAGTTCAGGGACCTTGTCATTGGAGTGGAGTGGAGTGGATTGTAATGTGGTGTAGTGTAGTGTAGTGTAGAGTAGTGTAGTGTAGTGTAGTGGATTGGAATGTAGTGTAGTGTAGTGGATTGGAATGTGGTGTAGTGTAGTGTGGTGTAGGTAGTGTAGTGGATTGGAATGTGGTGTAGTGTAGTGTGGTGTAGTGTAGTGGATTGTAATGTGGTGTAGTGTAGTGTAGTGGATTGGAATGTGGTGTAGTGTAGTGGATTGGAATGTGGTGTAGTGTAGTGTAGTGTAGTGGATTGGAATGTGGTGTAGTAGTTAGTGTGGTGTAGTGCAGTGTAGTGTAGTGTAGTGTAGTGTGGCGTGGTGTAGTGTAGTGTAGTTGTGTGTGGTGTTAGTGTAGTGTAGTGCAGTGCGGCGTGGTGTAGTGTAGTGTAGTGTGGTGTGGTGTAGTGTAGTGTAGTGTGTTGTAGTGTAGTGTAGTGCAATGTAGTGCAGTGCCATGGAATGTGGTGTAGGTAGTGTGGTGTAGTCTAGTGTGGTGTAGTGTAGTGTAGTGCAGTGCAGTGCAATGGAATGTGTGTAGTGTAGTGTAATGTAGTGTAGTGCAGTGCAGTGCAATGGAATGTGGGGTAGTGTAGTGTAGTGTAGTGTAATGTAGTGTAGTGCAGTGCAGTGCAATGGAATGTGGTGTAGTGTAGTGTAGTGCAGTGCAGTGTAGTGCAGTGTAGTGTAGTGCAATGTAGTGCAGTGTAGTGTAGTGTAGTGTAGTGTGGTGGATCGGTGGTCTAGAGGGAACGCGCCTGTCTAGAAAGCGAAAAGTCCGGGTCGGAAGTGGGCGGTGGTTCAAATCCCGTTTGGACCCGAAAATTTTTCCCCATCCACTAGACCTTGAGTGGTGGTCTGGGCGCTAGTCTTTCGAATGAGACCGTAAACCGAGGTCCCATGTGTTACACAAAAATTATTTATCGCACGTAAAAGAACCCACGGCAACAAGAGAGTTTTCCATGGCAAAGTTATGTAGTAAAAAGTCATTCTGATAGGGAAACAAATGCAGTTGTAGACAGAAAAAAAACAACGGGTGGCGCTGCTCTGTGGCGACGCGCTCTCCCTGGGGAGAGCAGCCCGAATTTCACGCAGAGAAATCTGATGTGACTTCAAGTGATATAAATAAAATAAAAATAGTGTAGTTTAGTGTAGTGTAGTGTATTGTAGTGCAATGGAATGTGGTGTAGTATTGTGTAGTGTAGTGTAGTGCAGTGTAGTGCAGTGTGGTGTAGTGCAGTGTATTTAGTGTAGTGTAGTGTAGTGTAGTGTAGTGTAGTGTAGTGATGTAGTGTAGTGCATTGTATACTATTGGATTGGATTGGATCGTAGTGTAGTGTATTGTATTGTAGTTAGTGTAGTGTGGTGTAGAGTAGTGTGTTGTTTTGTATTATGGTGTGGTGTGGTGTGGTACATTGCATTGCATTATATTGTATTGTATCATATCATATTGTATTGTGTACCAGTTTAAGTCACGGTAGATTCCTCTGCTTGAAATCCTGGCTGCTGTACCCCGGGGACAGCGCAGCGCCACCAGCGCCATCCATTATTTTCTTTTTCTTTTCCTGTCTGCTTATGCATTTGGTTTCCTATCAGAGTGGCTTTCTTCTACAGGATTTTGTCAGGGACAGCTCTTGTTGCCGTGGGTTCTTTCACGTGCAATGAATAATTATATGTAACACACGGGACCTTGGTTTATCGTCTCATCCAAAAGACTAGCACCCAGACCGCCACTCACGGTCTAGTAGATGGGGGAAAGCTTCGGGATGGACACTGGTGTGGCTGACATCACTGCAGAATGCACACTGGTGTGGCTGGCACTGCAGAATGCACACCGGTGTCACTGACACTGCAGAATGCACACTGGTGTGACTGACATCACTGCAGAATGCACACTGGTGTCACTGACACTGCAGGATGCACACTGGTGTCACTGACACTGCGGGGTGCACACTGGTGTGACTGACACTGCAGGATGCACACTGGTGTGACTGACATCACTGCGGAATGCACACTGGTGTCACTGACACTGCGGGATGCACACTGGTGTGACTGACACTGCGGGATGCACACTGGTGTGAATGACACTGCAGGATGCACACTGGTGTCACTGACACTGCAGAATGCACACTGGTGTGACTGACACTGCAGAATGCACACTGGTGTGACTGCCATCACTGCAGAATGCACACTGGTGTCACTGACACTGCAGAATGCACACTGGTGTCACTGACATCACAGCAGAATGGACACTGTTGTCACTGACATCACTGCAGAATACACACTGTTGTCACTGACATTACTGCAGAATGGACACTGACATCACTGCAGAATACACACTGGTGTCACTGACATTACTGCAGAATACACACTGGTGTCACTGACATTACTGCAGAATAGACACTGACATCACTGCAGAATACACACTGGTGTCACTGACATTACTGCAGAATACACACTGTTGTCACTGACATCACTGCAGAATACACACTGTTGTCACTGACATCACTGCAGAATACACACTGGTGTCACTGACATTACTGCAGAATACACACTGTTGTCACTGACATTACTGCAGAATGGACACTGACATCACTGCATAATACACACTGGTGTCACTGACATTACTGCAGAATACACACTCGTGTCACTGACATTACTGCAGAATACACACTGGTGTCACTGACATTACTGCAGAATACACACTCGTGTCACTGACATTACTGCAGAATACACACTGGTGTCACTGACACCATTCAATGGACAGGGGGGAGGGAAACCACTGATGGTGTCAAGAACTGCAGAAGGGACAGGGAAACCATTGGCAGAGACGAGACCCACGCTTTGGCACCCAACCAACGTAAAGGAAGGAACTGTGTAACACATTTTGACCGTGCCCCTCTGACTGTGTACACGGGAGCAGAGAAGTGTCCAGAGTCAGTCTATAGCGAGCAGGAAGTTAAACGCATCTCTGTTTTGACGAAGGGGGTGATCTGATAACAACGCTGATTTCCTGGCGATTGTGGGAGGGTGGATATAGATGGTACCGACAGCTTGCAATACGCGGTGAGGTGTTAAGGCTTCACAAAAAAGATCCTCAGTTTTGAATCAGAACACCATCCACTTACCATGTTGAAAATATTGTGTACTGAAAAAGGAAGGATGGGGTGTTCAAGTTCACAGTTTTGCCATCGTTAAAATAAATCAGAAAAGTTCACGAAGTTGGGAATTATCTGTCGTTCAGGACAGTCCTCCAGTTCACCCAGCTGTAAATGTGTACCTGCCTCTTTAGGGTCAGGGAAGGTAAAGCAGCAAGGGAGAGGAGATGGGCGCCACCCTCAATACGCTGGCCCCTGGAGAAGTTGAGGTCTCTGATACCTCGCTCCCCTACGACCACATGGGTTATGAGACGCCTTTACTCTTTTACAAAAAATATTTTTACACGTGTTAATAAATAAATAGGTCATGTTTGTTCGGAAGGGATCATACCAAGAAGTGATAAAAGGTGGCGGGAAAATGTGTGTGTAGCATTACTTAATTCTGGTGTGGAAACCCTTTTCACTGCCACGACCATTCTATTGTTTTATTGAAAGCATTCTCTTTTTTTTAATAATAAACTCTTCTTCTTCTTCTTTTTCTTCTTCTTCTTCTTCTTCTTCTTCTTCTTCTTGTATTTGACATACCGAAGGAACTAAGAACATGATGCCGACAGTAATTTGCAAAGGGTGCTCTGGTGTGAGGGCGAGAGGTGGGGTAATAAATCTACAACAAACTTCTGACTTTCAGATGATGATTTAATCCTGCCCTGCAGCAAACGCCATACTCATAATATCACTTTATGCCTTGGAAAAGGTATCTACTATTTAATAATAATACTAATAATAAATAATAATAACAATAATAATAATAATGCCATCTAAAAGAAGAAAAAAGAGAATTACCACCGCAGGCCCACCCATTCTTTTTTTTTTACCTTTTCCTGTCTGCCTAGTTCTGTATTTCTTGATTTCCTATCAGAAAGGCTTTTTCTACAGAATTTTACCACGGACACCTCTGTTGCTGCCCTGGGTTCTTTTATGTGCACGAAATGAGTAATGCACACAGAACCTGATTATATCGTCTCATCCAAAAGACCAGCACCAGACCCTCGCTCATGGTGTAGTGGAGGCGGGGGGGGGGGGGGGGGGGGGGGGGGGGGGGGGGGGGGGGGGGGGGAGTTTCGGGCCCACAACGGGGATCAAACCGCCACACACTCCAAACCCGGACTTACCGCTTTCTAGGTGCGTTACTTCTATAGACCCACCAATCCTCTAGACCACCCCCCCCCCCCTTCCCTCTCTCTCTCTCTCCCTCTCTCTCTCTCGCTCGCTCGCTCTCCAGTGGCCGACAGATGGCTTCTATCTTCTATGTTGTTTCTCACACCTGACATTGAAATACGCAGCACGCTGTTTCATTAAAACTGCATCCATTATCTCAAACGCACAGGATAGGCACGACACATGATCGATGTGGCTTTTTTTGTTCTCTCTGGCTGTAAACAGTTTGTTTTCTGTGGCGTCAGGTATAATTATACCCTCGTGCCTTACTGTGTGATACGTGGTGGTTACAGGTGCATACTATTTGTCACACCGACGACGCTATAGATCTATTATAATTGTACAGTGGTGCACTCGCTATGGTTGAATGTACAGTTTAATTGGTGGGAGGGGGATTGTTTTGTTTTGGGGTTGGGTTTTTATGGTTTTAATTGTGTTTTATTTCCTTTTCTTTATCGACCAGAGCTCTGAGGTTCACCAGTGGTGACATTTTTGCATATATATGTGACCGGGTTTTTTTTCCCTCCCACCAGTTAGGTAGCCGCATTCCGACTTCTTGTTGAGCGACGCCGTCATAGGCTCAGCTTAAGGAACATCTTGCCGCACGTTTGAACGAGGTAAAAGGTGTGTAAACACATTGCTGTGTGCATGCGTTTTTTGACAATTTGTCATCCATTCCAACTAGCACGAAATGGGCTACTCGTTTGAAAGGTGGAGCAGGTTTTTAACATGCGCGCAAGGCGTTCTGCGTGAATTCGCACACGGAGCCTCGGTTTATAGTCTCCTCCGACAGAATATGATGTTTGAGATACTGGTGACGTGCTGTTTCTGCTAAAGTGGGCAGCAGCAGCAGCAGTAACAACAACAACAACAGAAAAAAAAGAAGAGAGAGAGAGAAAGAAAGCAAAAGAAAGAGGGCTCAAAATCTTCAGATCTTTTTGACAGGGTGACTTCTTCCTGAACTCCTTGAGGAGTCGTTGGACACAACACTGAAGTTTTCAGGCTGTGCGTCCTTGTTTATCTTTTTTAATTTATTTTAATTTATCTATTCATTCTTTTATTTCGAGGATAAAGGAATAAGCACTCATGTGCTTTTTGTAATGCAGTCCCCGTGTGTATGCAGTTTTTTTGTAAAATTTGTTATCCGTTCCCACCGGCTCACATGACCTACTCTTCTGAAAAGCGGAACAGGTTTATTTTATTTTTCATTTATTAAGTCTTTTATATCGAGGATAATGGAATAAGCATTCATCTTAACTCGTTTAAACGTGTGCACAAGATGTTCCTTAAGTTGAGCCTATGACAGTGTCGGTCAACAAGAGTTGCTATCTGAATCAAGGCCTTCATCCTGGTCCAAAGGTAACAACAAGTTATCAATTAGCACAACGGGTTTGTTTCCCCCCATTAATACACGCAAAAACAGGACCCCCCCCCCCCCCAAAATAAAAAGACATGACATAAATAACAGCTCAGTCAAGACTGCGAAAGTAAGACGAGTACCCTTCCTCACTTTCCTGGGACATTTTGTTGTTTTACCCGATTCCTGTGCTCACATAGAGATAGGAATTGTCAGATTTGGAATCGTTTGTCTTGCGATTTGCAGTCTGGGCATTGGCAGCCCACCTGGTAATGGAGAAGAGAAGGTAAGTTTCCAAAACGGGGAAGGAGTTCTTATCTCCCTTAAGTCTGTCCACTTTACAATAAAAACCACTTTGGCTACACTCCTGCTTTAGAAATTAGCACTTTTCCTTCTGTGATTCTCTTTGTACTGCACGTACCAAGGCATCCACAGAAATAAAAGCCACTTTTTGTGAAAGACTAGCCTCTGATTCAAAACTTGTGTGATTTTGTATAAATTTGGTAAGCTTGGATTTAAAAAAAAATTTCAGCAAACACTGCCCCTCAGTCCTTTGTCGTCTGCTAGCTTCCTTACCGCAACATGCATGCGCGGGGTCAACGCTGTAGGAACACAAGCAAACCTCATTTGATGATCATTTCCAACTGTCTCGTGACTGCCTGGTATTGCTCTATGCCTTCAATCCCCAAAACAAGAATACGGTGCATTTTTTATACTTTAAAACAAATCCTGTGAAAATCACCAACAAATTTTCCGATTAGCACGCTATAGAAGATACTACATATCTTGCAAGCTAGTACAGGAGTGTAACCTTTAGGATAAAACAGCCCCTCCCTTTCTAGGTAGATTCACATCTCTTTTTCTTTCCTGGCTTTCTCTTCTGTAACGTTCCTGTCTTGCTGTTCCCACGTTCCCTATTTCAGTCTCTCTGCTCTAACCATACACGGGCTCGCCGTGCTGCATCCCCAGGGTCAGAAGTTCACAGGGATCCCATCAATGTTTGGCCACCCCGAGGTCACTAGCCAGAATGGCCCTGCACTGCTGCTAGGTCAGTATTGGCGGTGTTCAGTGGTGCCTTCTCAGAGTTAATGACACGCAGGACACCACCTACTAAGCTCCCTACTGACGCCGATAATGGCTAAGTCGTAGAGCCAGACTGAGTGAGAGCCCCCACCCGGGGGTGGTACCCCTCACAGCATCCCTCCAGTGACCTTCTCCTATGAGCCTCCAACCCCAAAGGCTTTGAGACTAACTCACCACAGGCACATAAGTCTTTGGGAAACCAAAGCTGAGGTCACCATGAGCCCAAACCAGCCACCACCCAATCAGAGACAATATTTTTTTTTTTTACTGCATGATCAATGGTGATGAGGATGATATAGATATACTACTATGGAAGTCACATGCTTTCATACTGTGTGACAGGGCTGTACTCCAAGCTTCCTATCATTATATATCCATCCCCCCACCCCCACCCCCAGGCATGAAACGAGCGGGAGAGATGCAAACACCTGCAGTATTTGTCAGAAAATGTTACCAACACCTGCCAAGTTGCCTCTGTAAAGGGGATGAAGCTTGACTGTGTTGTTCCAGTCTTCTCTGTGAGCCCATGGCAAACTCATTTCAGGAGCTGACCAAATCCAAAAAGACTTTTATGGGATTCAAACCTGCGACCTTCCTCCGCGAATGCGCGAACCACTCCGATGTGGGGGTTGATTTAGTTAGATCTGTCTCTCAGTAATCCAGGAAACGATTCAGGTATTCATTAAGCTGTGTCAGTTATTGATGTCAGCTAAGTGCCAACTAAAATGTTGTTAAGTTGTAAAACGTTGTGTTGAGATTGCCTTCAACCATCACAAGCTCTTAACACAACAACCTGCACTCTCCTTTATAGGAGAAAATTCCTCTGAAGTCGGAGTACAGCTGCCTGTATGGCGTGGTACTTAAAACAGTCATACACGAAAACCTCTCATTCAAGTGTGCAAATTCAAGCTCACGGTGATTCCCAGGTGGGATGAGTGAGTCAGAGTGCTCATTCTGAGTGACCCCCAGAGTGTTAAGCTGGGGAACGCTCAACAACAACAACAACAGTATTCATTACAAAGCAAACAGGTTTGGATGATGTTTGATTTCTACTTCGATGTTAAGTGATTGCGTTTTGCAGACCTGCCCAATGCATCACTATTCTTTGGTTTAAATATTTTTTTTAATTCAGAAATGGAATAAACTTTGAAAACAAACAGCATTTTGGCATCATAGCAACAAGCTTGTAGCTTATGGTGTGCTCAAATGAACTTTGAAAATTAATATGAACATGACGGCTGTTGAGCTGCAAAGTGTAAACCAATAACAACAAAAATTTTCATCGACGGCAATCTTTGCTAATATAAAAGAAACAGAAAAATAACGCAAGGAAACACATCTATTACTATACTTTTCACTGTTCTTTGTTTGTTTAAATGAAGATTTCTTCTGTGGCCTTTATGTGATGCAGCTCCTACAAGAAGGGTGAGATCAATAATTATCAGTTGTCAAATGTCTTCAGGAACATGTATGGATGAATGCAGCCCTCATGAAAATGTTCAGCGCAAAATGGCAGACAGTTCGATACTGCTTGAGGTTTGACGTTCTGGCGTCTGCTTGAGGGTTTGTTGATGTTGTTGTTGTTGTTGTTTTTGTTATTCATACTTTGTTTTGTTTTGGGGGAGGGTGGGGGCGACAGTGACAATGATTTTTTAAAGAAATTGATTGAATGAGTGAGGTGGGGCCAGGCCTGTGTGAGTGAAATGCTAGATGAACACACAAAAAAGACGCACCTTGTGTGCTTTGTGCCACGGCAGTGTGTGTGTGTGTGTGTGTGTGTGTGCACGCGCGCGCGCGCACGTGTGTACGGCCGTGCGTGCGTGCATTCGTGCTTGAGCACGCGGCGTGTTACCTACCTAAACACAATATGTCACATCTGTTTCTGTCCGAGTCAGTGTACGCAGGCCGGGTCTGTCAACGAAGACATTGGCAGACGCTAACTGGCTCCCCAGCAGAGTAGACCCCCCACACTGATTTTCCAAAAGGCGGAGTGATGGCTTTATGTGTACTCCAATTCACTCTGACGATGTCCCTCCTGTTGGACATTGTCGGGATGGTCTTCGTGGCCAGAAGTTCTTCCCTTGGGGCCAGTAACTCTGGTGCAGGGGTTCTGGAAGCTTCTGTCAACTCATCTCTGGTCTCAGCTGTATCCAGCGACGTTCCAAGTGAGTGACCTGGACAGGTGTGCTCGTTGTTGTTGCTGTTGCTGATGTTCTTCTTCTCCTCCTCCTCCTCCTCCTCTTTCTTTTCTTCTTCTTCTTCTTCTTCTTCTTCTTCTTCTTCTTCTTCTTCTTCTTCTTCTTCGGAATTCTTCTTCGAAATTCTTCTTCTTCTTCGCATTCTTCTTCCTTGCTTTCTTCTTCTCCTCCTCCTCCTTCTTCTTCGCACTCTTCTTCGCATTCTTCTTCTTCTTCGCATTCTTCGTTGGTGTTGTTTGTTGTTGTTGTTTGGGGGTTGTTGTTGTTGTTGTTGTTGTTTTTTTAGGGGGGCATTCTTCTTATTCGCATTCTTCTTCTTTACATTCTTCTTCTCCTCCCCCTTCTTGGTTTGTTACTGCGGCTGCTTGATGTCTTCGCTGTTATCTTTGTTGTTATATTCATCATCGTGGTCGTTTGATATAAAAAAAATTGCTGACAACAGCCTTGCCATTGATGGGTTGTTGTTTGTTGTTGTTGTCATACGCTGTGTGCTAACTATGTAGTACCTATGTAGTCCTCGTTTTATTGTCTGTTATATATAAATCCCATATTTTATCATTATCATCATCATCATCATCATCATCATCATCAGTCTTCTTCTTCTTATTGTCATCATCATCATCATCATCGTTGTTGTTCTTCTTCTTGTTCTTCTTGTTCTTGTTCTTGTTCTTCTTCTTCTTATTATTATTATTATTATTATTATTATTATGAAAATAATGACATATATCACCAGCGACTCATAAATCCGTAGAAGGAAGAGCAAGATCAAACTCGGGATTCGAACAACTGATCTCTCATTTCGTACACCGCTGTGTTTCCTCTTAACCCTCAAGCCACTTTGACAGTTGCTTCTGTTGTTGTTGCTGTTGCTGTTGCTGTTGCTGTTGTTGCTGTGAGTTTCGCAGCTTAACACCCTGGGGGTCACCT
Source organism: Rapana venosa (assembly GCA_028751875.1). NCBI lineage: Eukaryota > Metazoa > Mollusca > Gastropoda > Neogastropoda > Muricidae > Rapana > Rapana venosa. The sequence goes on along the minus strand of CM054150.1, from coordinate 53,720,887 downwards.
AGAATATTCACTTCGACTCACTCATCCCACCTGTAAATTAGTGAGAGATTGTGAGAACACACTGGATAAGAAGTTCGCGAGTATGAGTATGACCGTACTTCGCCATATAGGTAGCCATACTACGACTTCCGAAGATTTTTTTTTTTTTGGGAGGGGGCGGGGGGTGCAGGTTGTAATGTTAAGAGCTCGTCATTTCTCCCCCCATTCCTCAGCTCCGCGTTCATCGATGGTGAGAATTTTTGCGTATGCGACCCGCTTCCCCCTCCCCCCACCCCTCCCCTCCACACACACACACACACACACACACACACACACACACACACACACACACACACACACACACACACACACTATTTAGGTAGCTGTATTCCAACTTCGGAGATGGTTTCTAATTACGACACCTGTGTGCATGCGGGTTTGGGTTGTTGTTTTTTAATTATCATCCGTTCCTACTGGCACAAAAATGGCTTAGTCTTCAGAAAGACGGAACGGGTTTTTTACGTGTGCGCAAGATGGAGGTAGCGGCTCGGCTTATAGTCTCATCGGAAGAACTGACAGTCAGTTCGATTTTCTTGTCAAACTAGGAAGAAAGGGAATTGAACCCAGAACGTCACGCGCGGTTTACTTGAAATAAGGCAGGCGAACGCCTTAACCGTCCTGCCACCTTCCTCCTTGTCAA
>CM054150.1:53602708-53715208 GCA_028751875.1 Rapana venosa | reverse complement strand
AGATGTTGCTAGGTGTAAAAGGGTATGAGTTTTCCTGACCCCAAGGTTGCCTACTCACAATCTTCAAAAAGTTTAAACTTGTTCTGGCCTTTGTTAGTATGTACTCTATATGATGATTCCAAGTCAGTTTAGATGTAAGATATACTCCTAAAAATTTTACAACTTGTGTGTATTCAATTGCAGATCCATTTAATTTAAAAACTGGGAGAAAATCTGGATTATGCCCTGAATTGAAAAGCATCATATGAGTTTTTTCTGAAGAAAGGGATAACCCATTTTCAAGCATGTATGCATTAATTTTATCAAGCTCAGTTTGATACATCTTTTTAATATTATTTATAGATCTACGAGGAGTGCGTTTTTTAAGATTCACTTTCAACCACATGCAGATATCATCTGCGTACTGCACAATTCCAACATTTTTAGATAACGGCTTAGGAAGATCATAGGTCAAAATATTAAACAGTATTGGGGCTATAACAGATCCTTGCGGAATTAATAATAATAATAATAATAAATGGAATTTATATAGCGCTATATCTTGCAGAGACAAATCAAAGCGCTTGCACTCAACTCATTCTTACACAGTCATACAACCAGTGACAAGCAATAGTTCCATCAAGTCCAAATGTGCACACACGCACACACACACACACACGCACACACACACAAAACACACACACACACACACCACAGAGGTCACACACCCTGGCAGGGCAATAGAATCTTGGCTGTTGAAGGCAGGGAAAAACTATGAGATGAGGCAGGAGGGGAAAATCTTAGGTTTTAAATAAATATGTCTTGAGACTGGATTTAAAAGTGTCATAAGAAGGCTTTTGGCGGAGAGAGAGAGGGAGATCATTCCACATCAATGGACCAGAAATAGAGAAAGAGCGACGGCCGATGGTGGATTGGTTGAATCTAGGTATTCGTAAGGACAAGGTATCTGCAGCAGAGCGGAGAGAACGAGAAGGAGTGTACAAGTGAAGACATTCACAGAGGTAGGCGGGTGCTGTTTTGTGGAGACATTTGTAACAGAGAGTACTGATCTTATAGTTTACTCTCTGTGGCACAGGCAGCCAGTGGAGAGATTGCAAGAGAGGGGTAATATGCTCATATTTTTTTTTCCCATGTGAAGAGACCTTAAGTGAGAATAGGCGCTTCCTACTTTTGTTTGAATGGACCTTTCACTTAAAAATGCTTTAAAGTAATTATATATGCAACCTGAAAGCCCAATTAATCTCAGTTTATAAAGTAGCTTGTCATGCCAGACTTGGTCGTACGCTTTTTTTACATCAAAGAAAGTTGCAAGTACATTTTGTCTTCTAGCAAACTGATGTTTAATTTGGGTCGTAATTTTAATTAGATGATCGACAGTTGACCTGCCTTTCCTGAAGCCTGCTTGAGAGACAGCATGATGTTATGCTTTTCACAGTAATGATTGAGCCTTTTTAAGATGATACGTTCCATTAATTTCCCTAAGTGTGATGTTAGGGCGATCGGCCTGTAGCTGTTTTTGTCTGCATTTGGTTTACCCTGTTTAATAACTGGCACAATGATCGATTGTTTCCACAAAGATGGCAGAGTCCCACTTAACCAACAGTTCTGAAAATATTGTTGTAAAAAAGTTAAGAAGTTATCTGGAAGATGTCTAATCATTTCATTAGATACAGCATCAGGACCAACAGATGTTTTCTTTGTGCCAAGGGTTGAAATAGCATCTTTTAATAAAAAATAAAAAAAAAGTGTGTGTGTGTGTGTGTGTGTGTGTGTGTGTGTGTGTGCTCATACACATACGGGTTTTTTTGTTTGTTTTTTCTTTGTTTTTGGGTGGGTGTATTTTTAGAAGATATTTTTGTTTTCTGTTTGTTTGGTTTGTATGGCTTATTTTGTTAGGTCTTATATATGTGGGTTTTTAGTTTGGGGGGGGGGGGCGGTGGTAGTTGGATGGCTTGATGAAAAAAAACAATTGCCCTGCTTATTCAATGTACCACTTGAAAATAAAAGCTTCACTTCGACTTTTACACACACACACACGCACACACACACACACACACACACACACACACAGGGTTGTTTTTTAGCATGTCGTGACCCCTATTGCAGGTGAGAGGCATGAGGTCGCCCAGACTGGTGCTGGGAGGAGATGCCCAGTTCTCCATGCTCAGGGACAGAGGCTTCTTCTACGACTCCTCCATGTACGTGGGCAGCTTAGAAGAGAATGACCAGGACCCAATCTGGCCCTTCACCCTGGACTACCCACCCTCTCTGTCCAACCCCTATGTCGTGTGCGATCAACCCCACTGCCCGACACGCAGCTACCCGAAGTTATGGGAAGTACCATTAGTTCGGCAATATACCTTAAGCGGGCAGTCATGTTCCATGACCGACTGCCCTCTGAACAAAGACACCAGCAAGGACCAACTCGTAGCTTATTTACGGCACAACTTTCGCCGTCATTACTCACGCAACCGCGCTCCTTTCATGATTTCCATCCATCTTAGGTGGTTTTCCGATGTACCCGCTAGCTACCCGGCGTTGAAGGAGTTTCTTGCCGAGATCAGCCGAAACCCGGATGTCTGGCGAGTGACCTTGACCCAGATGCTAGACTGGGTACGTCATCCTAAGCCACTCAACCACCTTAGCGAGCTGCCTTCGTGGCAGTGTGCAGAAAAACTGGGCAGGGACTCTGGCATCGTGTTTCTGTTTGTGTCCTTGACTGTGCTGCTCCTGTGTATGATAGTCATGTCTGTTGCATTGGAGTTCAGACACGCCGGAATTCTCTTCACAGGTTCAAGTGTCAGACGTTTTCTGGGAGGAAAGTATCAACATGTACCAGAGCAGGACCCCAGTAGTGAGATGGAAGAAAGGCTGCTGACATGATTGAAGTGTTGGCCTATTTTTACTATATTTTCCATCAAATGGTGGCTTATGTTACTTTTTTTTTTTAAATGTCCATGAAAATATTGGCTTATTTAACTTTTTTTAACCATAAAATGATGGCTAATTTTACTTTTTTTTTTACCATGAAATGTTGGTTTATTTTGCTTTTTTTTTAAACCATGGACTGTTGGCTTTTTTTTAACCCTGGAATGTTGGCTTATTTTACTTTTTTTAAAATCATGAAATGTTGGCTTATTTTACTTGTTTACCATGAAATGTTAGCTTATTTTACTATTTCTTTTACCATGGAATGTTGGCTTATTTTACTATTTCTTTTACCATGAAATGTTGGCTTATTTTGGACCATGAAATGTTGGCTTATTTTACTATTTTGGACCATGAAATGTTGGCTTATTTTTGCTATTTTTTGCCCCATGAAATGTTGGCTTATTTTACTTTTTTCCATGAAAGGAACGCTGCTGAATTCATTCGAGTGTGAGCATATATTCCTTTCTATGAAAGACACTCTGCTTGCATTCTTTAGATGTGGGCATATTTTACTATTTTACGAAAGAAGCGCTCAATTTTTTTTTTAACGGGGGTATATAATAATGTGATGGTGTGGTAAGTAATTACCTCCCATGTGTTCAGAGCGATGTGTTGCTATTTTAGGACACACCTGCAAATTGTGCAGCGCTCTGTTTCCTTGGGTGGTGGTTGTAAACTACCCATTGCATACACTTTGTCTTCGCGGTAAAATGTAGTATTCATGCAGCCTCTTTCTTAGAGGCCCTGTTCATACTGTGCTGCTGTAGCCGAGAAGTTGTACAGAGTTGTGGCAGATCAAATATCTCCATTCTGTTCAATAATACTTTATGACAGAAACGCTCCTGAAACCAGTTATACCAATAATGATATGTGGGTCGGTGCCTAGAGGTAACACACCTACCTGGAGCGCGAAAAGAACGGGTTCGAAGTGTGTTGCGGTTTGATACCCGTTGTTGCCTGAAACTTTTGACCTATCGATTAGACCATGAGTGGTGGTCTGGGTGCTAGTCTTTTGGATGAGATGATAAAACGAGGTCCCGTGTGTTAGACATATTTTAAAGCACGTAAAAGAACCCCTGGCAACAGGAGAGTTGTCCATGGCAAAATTATATATAAAAAAGCCTCTGTATAGGGAAGCAAATAACAGTTGCTGACAGGAAAAGGAAAAAATAATGATCGATGTCGCTGCTCTTGTGGCGACGCGCTCTCCCCGGAGAGAGCAGCCCGAATTTCACGTAGATAAATCTGCCCTGACTTAAAGTGATAAACAATACAATACAGTATATATGCAGGCATCTGTGACCATTTTTGTGATGTAAACAGGGCTGGAGTGATTTAGATGTTAGGCATGAGCACGTCACACGAACATCTGGACTGGCCAAGACTGTCCTACAGGGAACAGTTCAAGGAGGGAGACGAAGAAGCAGACAGAGAAAACGATGGGAAGACAACATCAGAGAGTGGACTGGCCGTGAGTGGGACGACATACTGCGGAAAGCTGAGACCCACTCGGAGTGGAGGAAGCTGAATGGAAAATCTTCAGTGGTGGTCCAACCGCCTTCTAGACTATGGGATAGGTGAAGTTGATATAGATAGATAGATAGATAGATTCATGTTTTTGATAGGTCACCCGTCGCTACTAGGCCTACGTAGGCAAGATGAGCAGATTTTTCTGGAAGGTCAAATCATTGTCGGAGATAGCGCTTGCTTGTTGTTATGAATTCTCTTCCCCTCAGTTTTCTAATTAATGTATTGCGACGAAATGGAGTCGTACTGTATGCTCGGCCACGTCCAACTAGCAGAAAACTGCTAAATAGATGTGTTTACTATTATCAACCTCAAAACCTGATATGCACATCGCATGCAAGCTTAATATTTTCCTGTCAACGATTCTTCAGTCTTTCACGATGAAATATGCCTGTGTTTGCTGCACGTTGATGAATGATGTATGTTGGCATACGTGTGAGACTGACTTCAGCTTATGGGCGCCATGATTACGAAAGCCCTGCAGGGGACTGAAATCAGAACCGTAGTTAACCTTCCAACGAGTCCTTCGGATGAGACTATAAACCGAGGCCCGTGTTCGAACGCATGCAGAACATCTTGCGCACACGTTAAATCCTGTTCCGCTTTTCGAAAGAGTAGGCCATTGTGTGCCAGTGGGAACAGATGACAAAATTTACAAAACCGCATACACACTGGATGTAAAAAAAGCACATAAGTGCTTATTCCATTATCCTCGAGTGCTTTGATTTGTTGCTTTACAAGATTCTGCGCTATATAAATTCCATACATTATTATTATTATTATTATTATTATTATTATTATTATTAACCCTCAGGGGAGACTATCTCAACTGGCAAAACAGTTTAGTGCTAACCTGAACTTATGGTTGATCACAATGCAAGATCACAAAAATTGTTGAGCTATTCACCAACCTTCCCCTTCCAACAACACACACACACACACACACACACACGACGCGCGCGCGCGCGCGCGCGCACACACACACACACACACACACACACACACACACACGGGATAGCCTAGTGGTTAGAACATTGCGTTCGCAATTTGACAACCCGGGTTCAATTCCTGTTCAAGGGGATATTTTCCCCTGGAGTAACATCAGTGCAGATTCCACTCTCCCCAAAACCGCGGCCCCGTGTGCGCACGCACCAAAACATCTTGCCCACATGTTAAAATCCTGTTCCGCTTTTCGTAAGAGTAGGTCATTCTGTGCCGGTGGGAACAGATGACAATTTACAGAACCGCATACACACGGGGACTGGTTATAAAAAAAACCCACATAGGTGCTCATTCCATTATCCTCGATCTAAAAGAATACAATATTTTACAAAAATATATAAAACACACACACACACATCTGCATATTCCCTCAGTCGCTGAGGCAGCTCTGCCAGGGTTGAGCCCTCAGTCCCTCCAACAGATCACTTCTCAACCCTTAAACCGCTGAACAATTCGGCTCCCCCTTCCTATCACTCCCTCCCCTCTCCCTGGCCTGTGGTTTAGTTTTGGGGTTCCATTTTTGAGAAGGTCACTTTGCTAAGCAATAAAATTAGGTTTGCACTGTATTAGTATTCGTTCAGTTGTCTTGTTGCGTGCTTGTATCTAAGTGTTAGTCCGTAGTTCATGAATTATCAAAATGGTTATTTACTTGAAACTGATACTCCTGTGACCAGAATTTAATGTAGTAGGATTCTATCTGTGTCCCTAGCACAAGGGGCATGCTGTGGAGTACAATGGCCAGGGCTATGTAGGCTAACTGGAGACAGTCTTCACCATCGAAATTTTCCATTTAGTTGTTAAGTAAGAATGTTAACAGTCTTCTCCAAACTGATAAAATAATTATACCTGGGACCGTTGGTTTCTAACAGTAATGTTGCATACTTTATGGTATCATGGTACGGTACACAGGTTGTTTGGTGTTGTTGTCTTTGTTTTTCCCCCCTCAGATTTGTTTGACTTTTCGCCCTCAAATGTACAAGTTATGGTCATAGTATTAGAACTTCTTAAGGCGTTGCTGCTTTTCTTTCTTGTATTCTTCTTCTTCGTCGAATCAACGCGCAGACAGCAACTAGGCCTACTTTTGTCTGTTATGAGTGAAAACCCGTTATGCTGCCGTTAAGCGCTTGACAAGTCAGGCCCAGTGCATCCCCCTTGGGCGTGGGAGAGGATCGTTCTCTTTTCAGTCTTTCTGAAAAAAACCCCAGGAGAATGGACAAAGAAGGCAGAAAATAGACAAGAAGGAGGTGACAGGAAGAAAAGGTGCAAGGCAGAAAAACAAACAGAGGGATAGAAAAGAGGAAATTCCTACCACAGAATTTCCTAAAAATGCTATTTACACTGACAGGCCTCCGGCATACCCACAGGAGAATCTTTGTTGTGTCATTTTGCTAGTCGGTTGGATTTGGGGTTTTATGTCATTAAAATCTCTCTCTCTCTCTCTCTCTCTCTCTCTCTCTCTCTCTCTCTCTCTCTCTCTCCCCTTCCCTTCTATATGTAGGCTTACATTTAACTGGCCTTTACTAGGTCCATGTTTAATGAAAAAACATCGTGTGTTGACTGAGAAATAAACTTTAAAATAGTCAAGCTTACCTGCATTGAAAAAGTGTGTGTGTGTGTGTGTGTGTTCACGCGCACTTGTGAGCGTATTATTGTGGCTTGTATTGTGTTAGTGTTGTATACGGTTTCCAGCCAGGGCAGACCTCTTCATAAAATGTGGGCTGCTCAGGCGGGAAAGCGCACAGCAAAGAGCAGGGCAGTTTAAAATGCCATATAAGCACAATGTATCTCACTGTATTCGGTAACTATTGAAAAGCATGATGTTTTGACAGAAGTAATTTGCAGAACGTGTGAATATTATATATTTTCTTGAATCTTATTGAATTTTCTATTGATTGGGATATAGATCAGGTTGTTGTTGTTGTCATTGTGGTGGTCACGTGCCCCAGGATGGCAGCCGTCTTTGCCAGCATTTTTTTTTTTTTTGGGGGGGGTATGTGGAGACCACCTCTTTTCCTGAAAGAAAAAAAATGATTACAAACAAATGAAATATGCTACGTATTAGTAAAATGTGTCAACTTTCAGAAAAAAAAGTCTGGCTTTGAAATGTTCACTGTTTTTATTGAATAAATTGCAATAAAAGACTAACGGTGAATTTTTTAGTTTGCCTTTCTTGACTGTCTGAAGGTCTAGTTCAACTATTGATCATTTCAAACACAAATGACATAAAGTCATGTATTCACATTTATTTTTTTGGGGAGGGGGCTGGGGGTCAGAATTGCCAGGGCTGGACAACTCTTAGGCCTATTGCCGTGAGTTCTTATATTTGCACTAAATGTATGTTGCACACAGAACCTCGGGGTTGTTTTTTTCATCCGAAAGACTAATACCCAGACTACCTTCATGGTTTATTGGATGGAGGGAAAGTTAAGATTCAGACGGGAGTCGAACCTGCGACCTCTCACTTTTATTTCCAGACAGGCCTATTACGTTTTGGCCACTGATCAGTCCACGGTCCGGGTGAATGTGAGCTCTCACACACCCATTTAATTAATTAGGCTTATAGAGTGTCTGTGGGCGAAGGTTTTGTTTGTGTTTGTTTGCTTTGCGTTTTTTTTCGTTTTTGGTTTTGTTGTTGTTTTCGTTTCTTTGGGGGCAGGGCTCTCTTGGTGGTTTTCAATTTTATGTCTCTAAAACAATGCTATTTCTTCTTCTTGTCCTCCCCTCCTTCTTCGTTGTTGTCGTCGTCGTCATCGAACGCTAGGGGGCAACTGTTGTTGCCTATCATATCAATACAAATACGTTGCGCTGCCGTTTAGCGCCTGACAAGTCAGGCCCAGTGCATCCGACTTAGGCATGGGAGAGAATTGTTTTCTTTTAGGTCTTCTTGGAAAAGAAAAACAGACAGGAGAAAGACCAGGACGGTGGAACACAGACAAGAAGGAGGTGACAGGACGAAGAGGAAAGGGTGGAAACCAAGAGAGGGATAGAAAAAAGGGAATTCCTAGCACACAATTTCCAGAAGGTGGGTATGTTTTTATACTGACAGGTCCCCGTCCCCCACACGGGGGAATAGTAATATTAGACACACAGTAAACAATCAAAGCAAAACACACAAAAAGCTGCATCCATTCGAGTGACTGTGTGTTCGTGCATGCATGTCAGCATGTATGAAAGCAGCATGTATAAGCAGTGCACGTAATTCTTAACTTGTACTTTTTCCGTTCCTTGGCTAGAGCTCTGAGATTCACCAGTGGTGAGATTTTGCATATAATAATAATAATAATAATAATGGGGGCTAGTTGGCCTTTGGAGAACATCTCCAACGCTGACTGTCCTTATGCCCACTTGGCCGAGAGAGTGGGGATGTACTGTGGGCAAGGCATCTCCACTATAATCAAATTTCTGCCCGGTTTCCGAAACAGCAGCTGCCTCCTCTGTTGTTTTGGAGGTCATCGTCGAAAACGACGGACTAACATATAATAATAATAATAATAATAATGATGATGATGATGATGATGATGATGATAATAATAATAATAATAATAAATGGAGTTTATATAGCACTGACATCAAAGCGACCGTTAGTGCCCACCATGAAGGCAGCCCCATTCGGACTTCGGGCTGCATATGTTCGTGCTTCCTACCCACCCAACCCTGACATAAATTTCGCCATTAACTCATTGAGGTTGTGCCGAAGCTTAAGCGGCACTCTACTGTGACATGCCGAAGCTTAGGAATCGGCAGACTTACGAATTTTTTTAAAAAACACAAAATGATGGTTAACTCAAGGGAAAGTACTCTGGCCTGTAGGGCAATCATTTTTGTAAACACGGTTGCTTTCCTTGACCATAAGCTTGCCTAGTTTTTGTCTGTTGGCCAATTTTGTTTGACATGTCAACAAGTGATATCTTTGGGATTTCAGGAACTCCAGTGTTATGATTCTTGAAAAAAATAATATGTTGTACAAAAAGTGACATCACATGGATTCAGCAAGCTTCAGGGAACTTTACTTTGGTGAAAAATCATCACATTGCTTCAAGGGGACTAGTTGATGAATAGTTCAAGCCATTTAAGATACCAGCCCTAATATTCAAAACTTTTTTTTTCAGCATCAGTGACATATTTTGAAAATTTGTAAAAAATAAATACAGTCATCTATTAAAAAAACTGTGAAACAATCTCAAAAGTAGACATTATAAACTTTTCAATGATGTATAATGTGTATGTCATTATTATGTTGGGTAAGTCTGCTGAATTTTTCAAATATAGCCAAAATCACACGTGACCACAAAATGGCAGGATCCATTTCACTGCGACTCCAATGAGTTAACGTGATTTTCTGCATGTGCATATACACCAAAGGAATTAGAGTACTGGCAGTCAGGGCTTGAAGTTGACATGGGAGATGTGAAAAATCCCCACCCTTGATTCACCAGACGTTGCTGAGATTCGAACCCACGACTTCATGGACCGGTTCCATGGATTTGAAGTCGAAGGGTCTTATCCACTCAGCTAAAGCGTTTGTCATGCTTGTACTAATATGGTGTGTGTGTGTGTGTGTGTGCCAAGTAGGGGCCTATGTATGTCACAGTACATGTGCTTGTACATGAGTGTACCGGCCATGCAGTGTAGGATATGTTGTGTGTACGTGTTTGTTTTTTGTTTTTTTGGTGTGTTGTTGTTTTGTTGTTGTTTTTTTTTGGGGGGGGTGGTGGTTGCAGGCGGGTAAGTCTTCAATTTCAACGTCTTTCCACTTTAAGTGATACCAGACCACGACTCTAAAACGGGAGACTGGATCGTAATAACAAGGGAAAGACTATTCTTAACATGAACACAACACGGGTGTACCTTTGTGCATGTCGTGAATTCATGCGAGGTTTGAATGAAATGGAGGAGGAGGGGAAGGGCCTTACTTACACGGATTCATGAATTTTTCCATTCGACCGTTTTTACTTTGCCTTTTCTTTTCTTACTTTTCATTATGTTTCATTGCATGGTAGGCTACTCTATTATTTATTCATTCCTTTATTTCGAGGATAGTGGAATATTATAAGCACTCATGTGCTATATATATTATTTATTTTCATCTATTCATCATTTTATGGGTTCATAATTTAATCGTTCAAATAATCACAATTATATTGATTACTCAATAGACCAGGTAGTATTGATTACTCAATAGACCAGGTAGTGTCTATTTTCCTTGCCTGAACCAACATTAAAATACTCCAGCAGTTTTCGAGCCCACACCCTCAACCCGCTTTTCTCTTCTGAAATACGATTGGATAACAAATGGTGACCTCTGTTTTGGAAACTGCTTTCCTTCCATCTTTAGGGGGTCAGGTAGGTCCCAATTTTTATTATTCGTTTTACAGAATGTCAAACAGTTACCTTTTTCTTCTTGCTGACTATGATTGTGTACCTCTACTGTGAAAAACTTGTAAAAGAATGTTTTGTTACCCATGCTAATTATTATATTAGCATGTAACTATCTGGTTGGTTCCAAGTCCCTGCCCATTCATTCATAATTAATTGCCTGTATAGATCTCTTCATTAGAATTTCTGGGTCTATTTCTTTCTTTCACGCCCCTTTCTGCTGGTGTATTCTCCCAATCAGTCTCTGTCCTATCTCCACGTCCATCATCGCTCTCTGTCAGCCCTAACTCCCCAGTTTAGTGGTTTGGTGGTGAGGTTGTGTACTGGGTGTATGCATGTGTGCTTACACAGATGTTTCCCTTGAGAATATTTATGGCCCCCAGACTGCATCTTTTGGGGCTATACACCATGCAAAGCCCCTTGTGTGTGTGTGTTTTTCATTTAGCAATGGAAACATCATTTCAGTTTTGATACTGTACCTTTTTCTGAAGGGTGGATTGCTCTTTGGAGGACTTTCAGTGCCTGGTAAGTAGTCATACTTCTCACTGGCCCCAAACTAATCAGTTGATCTTGTGTTATATAATGACTTTCTCCCGACCTTGAGTTGATCATGAGCCATATGATAGCTTTCTCCCTAACAAATCAGTTGATCATGTGTCATATGATGGTTTTCTCCTTGAGTTGAGTCCACTACTATCTTCTGTCTCCTCACTGCTTCCACTTTCTTCAGTCTTACTGACATAATAATAATAATAATGTATGGAATTTATATAGCACTGAATCTTGTAAAGCAACAAATCAAAGCGCTCAGATTTTATTTCATACCACTTTAAGTCACGGCAGATTTCTCTCCGTGAAATTCGGGCTGCTCTCCCCGGGGAGAGCGGGAGAACGCGTCGCCACTTAGCGCTGCGCCACCCTTTCACCCTTTTTTTTTTTTTTTCCTGCAGCTGTATTTGTTTCCCTATCAGAGTGGCTTTTTTCTAAGAATTTTGCCAGGGACAACTCTCTTGTTGCCGTGGTTTTTTTTACATGCGCTAAATAATTACGTGTAACACACGGGACCTCGGTTTATCGTCTCATCCGAAAGACTAGCGCCCAGACCACCACTCATGGTCTAATGGATGGGGGAAAAATTTCCGGTCCAAACGGGGTACGAACCGCCGCACACTTCAGACCCGGACTTTTCGCTTTCTAGACAGGCGCGTTACCTCTAGACCACCGATCCACATGGAAGGGAAACTGCTTAAGGTTTCTGATCAAGCTTTTTAATTCTGCATTCCTTGTCTGCATGCTTGAGCAGGTGGTTTTCTTAGATTTTCTTCATTCTCTCCTTTGTTTCAAAATGGAGAGGTACACAAGAGGCATGTCTGGTATCTTTTTCCCACCAAACTTAAATTGTAGATGAAGGTTACTTCCTTTTGATAATACAATTGTGCTTTGCCACACTCTCCCTTCTCTTGTCTTGTTGGCTCTTCTTTATTTTCTTTTGTGGTTTTTTTTTTCACAGTACAGCATTTATATTTTTTCTCATTTCAGTAGACAGAGAGATGGATAGATAGAAAGATAGATGGTTTTGTATGTATGGTTAGGGATTTTTGAAAGGGGGGTGGGGTGGGAGAGGGTAACATTTTTCAGGCAATTTTGTACTGAGTTTTGCCTGGCAGATTCATTAAGGGTGAAGATTTTTCAAGGTGCAAGCACTTACAAACCTCCCAAAACAAAACTGTACAAACTTGTTGAAGGTTATAATTCTGCCAATACTTGGTCATACATAATATATGCAGAAAGTCCAAACTGCACTTCAAAGATACCGTAATTGACATTGTGGTATGAATTTGCCTTGGTCAAGCATTTGCTATGTGAAATGGTTGCAAACACCAAGCAGTTTATATGGAGTGACCTTGGCCCACACACAATGATGTGACATTTGCTCGGGAAACGGATCAAGAAACAGCAATACATAGCAATACAGACTCTCTCTCTCATCCACACACAAGGCAAAAGCAGGTTTGTAAGTGGTAAGAAAATCATCTTTATTCATTATTCCTTATATTCATTTACTCATTGTGTTTACAAACCAGGTGATTCAGAGGCCTTACCAGCACTGACACAGCCAATAACAACAATAATAATAGAACAACAACAAAGATCAGTGTTTGAAAATGGGAAAACAGATAATGTTTGGGTTTTTTCCCTCAATTATATATATATATATATATATATATATATGTGTGTGTGTGTGTGTGTGTGTGTGTGTGTGTGTGTGCAATCTGTATCAGATGGAAAAGGTAACTTTATTTTTTTCACTGTCAGGCGTGCTTTTTTGTGATCTCAACACATGGTGGCTTTTTCTTTTAGTAAATGACTGGCCATATGTTGTGCTATCAATAGTCCATCATGTAGGTTATGACATATGTATACATTAACCTAGTTTTTTTCCATTTCTGTGGCCTCAGCTCTAGTGTAGCGATTTTCCTCTTGTACTTTTTTATTCATTTTCTGAAGTAAACTTTTTGCACAGCGTGGCATGATCAAGCTGGTGTCAGCTGATGATGGTGGTGATTACTTGGGCAATACTTTGGATTTTTATGAAGTTTCTGAAAAAGGTAGTGATGTGGAAAGTGATGAAAATAATGCAGAAGAAAACAATTTTGAAGTGGATGAAGTTGAGGATAATGAGCTTGAACACATTCCACTTTCAGACATTGAATCTGACAGGCAAATGCCTCAAGAGACTGAAGGTTTGGGCAGCAGACGCCCGCCCCCCCCCCCCCCCCCCCCCCCCCCCCCTCTTATGCCTTTTGTGGGTGGGGGTACAGTACATGTACAAATACAGGGGAATGATGCTATTCACTTTTTCAAGTTTATCACAAATGAGTTCTAAAGTTGATACTTTTGTAGAGGAAACAAACAGGCATGCCCAAGCTAAATGGGCCAGGGGGCTGAAGGGAGAATCAAACAATGGTTTGACACCACTTGTGATGAGTTCATAGTTTTCCTTGTTCTTACATGGGAATTGTCAGAAAGTCCAGTATCAAAAGTTACTAGGGTTTAGACAAAACAATACACACTCCTTTCTTTGGAAAGCACATGTCGTAGAACAGATACTATTTGTTGTACAACAACTTTCACTTGGTGGACAGTGAAACAGCTGCTACATACACTTCCCTGCCTACGATGCTCTGTATAAGCTTAGGCCCCTCATCACTCATCTGAGGGAAAAGTTCACTGAAGTGTACACCCCAGACATTGATTTGCTATTGATGAGGCTACTTGTTCAACCATTATCCTTGATGTAAAAGAATGAAATAGAAAGAAAATTGAAAAGGCAGGGTGAAATTTCATGTCTACAATCCAGCAAAACCAGAAAGATTTGGGATCAAACCATATCCCTGCCCGGAAATACTACTATCGTAACTCAATTTTTTACAATTTTGAGATTTTTTGCATACCAGTGCTGTGCAGAGAGACACACCATGTGGCAAAGGCAGGAAATGCCTGTTCTATTAATAAAGATGCTGCAATAGAAATACTTTAATAGTAACTCATTCAGTAGTATTTTTTATGGAAGCAACACCAGTGTAACTCTACTTACAACACTTGTATCTCAGTTGTCAGATTTTGTGTGGGAATACAAGTGTCGTAAGTCAACTTACTATTTTTGTATTGCAGCTTTTTTACAACAAGCAATGGCAAAGAAGGTGTAACTTGACTTACGACAGTGTTATTCCAGTAAAGGAACCCCACCTTCATGAAAATCTGGTATACTTCATAGTTACAACAGCTGTATCCTGTTAGTCACTCCTTACTTTCTGTTTGCTGCCACCACTTTCCCGCAATTTTACCTATTCTTTCATTTTGGAAGCTGCTAACACAAGACTTGACCACGAATTCCAGCCCACAACAAAAATGTTTTGACCACGAATTCCAGCCCACAACAAAAATGTAAGTACACACCATACTTTTTTTATGTTTTTGTTTCATTAGACAAAAGCTAATTCCAGACATAAACTAAAGATGTTGTTAATGCATGCTGCTTGGTTGCGTTTCATGTTTTCTTAGAACTATAGGCCTAACCCAGCCTCCCTGTATGTTTTCAATCTTTTTTGTGCAGCAGCTCACTGACTGTGTGTGTGTGTGTGTGTGTGTGCGCGCGCGCGCGCATGCGTGCGTGCGTGCGAATGTGTGTGTGTGTGTGCTATTATGTGTGTTGGAGTTGTTGCCTTTTGTTTAAAGTCTTTTATACTCTGAAGTGCTATTAGACTTAATTGTGTGTGTTTCATTTGGTGTTGTGAGTAACTTGTTATACAAAATAGTATCCCCTCCCCGCTCCTTCATATCTAAATTATGAATGTATAATAGAGTCGTTCTATTGTTGTTAATTCTGCTGTAAATATAGACCTATGGCGCCCAAGAAAAACATTATATATATTGAGAGAGAGAGAGAGAGAGAGAGAGAGAGAGAGAGAGAGAGAGAGATTATAATGAAAACAAATCCATTTTTTTGCTGAACACATCTTTTATTTAAAAAGCCCATTCGTCCACTAAATTTTCGGCGGCATTAGCCTTTGTCGAGGTGGGGCCTATGACATTATATATATATATATATATATATATATAAAATTATTAGTGTGTGTGTGTGTGTGTGTGTGTGTGTGTGTGTGTGTGTGTGTGTAATTGTGTGATAGAGAGCTTACTTTGGTAATCATGGCATTTGTGTTTGGAGAGGATGGAGTACAGAGGTTCATTGACTTGAAAGTTTATTTAAACAAAGAGGTTATTTTGTCTTAAGCATGTTGTAGCAGAGTTTTGTTGTGTGTGTGTGTGTGTTTTGTAGCCATCCTTTCCACTATGGGAGTCCATGTCCGTGGGAGCTTCCATCAAGGGGACAGCAGACTGCAGGGCCGAGGGCGACAATGCACTGCCATGACCATGAGAGCTGTGGCACAGCACTGCGTGAAGAATGTCACCCTCTGGACCACTGAGGATTTGGACAACATCCTTGAAGAAGGAGACAAGCTGTACATGGAGGCAGCGGACACCCACGACGTCACTTTGCTTCTTCCCAGTGAAGCTGTGCGGAACATGAGTATTGACAATTACAACATCAGTTTGAGTGTCCACCAAACCTATACAGGTATGCTAGATGGCACCACTGCCGCATCAAATGAGGGAACTTCTAGCTGGGTGGGTACTGAGGTAGGAACATTGCAGGATGCAATGCATAAAATTGAACAAACTTGTGCACTGACAATTGGCGGTGTATTTTCCTCATATTGTATAGGCATTGTCAAGGAAGATTCAGGTTTCTATATATTTGATTCTCACAGCAGGGATGAACAGGGTATGTGTCACCCTGATGGGGTTGCATGCGTCACAAAGCATGAAAGCATGGAAAGTGTTGTGTGTTTCATTCGTGATTTGGCCCAGTCCCTTCAACTGCCCAATGACTGTTTGTTTGAAGTTGTGAATGTGAGTGCCAGTGTTGTGATGGTCACAGAGATTGAACAGAATAATTGTGTGGATGAATGTGATTTGGACATTTCTGAGCGAATGCCTTGGGAGGATGAGGATGATGTTCCCCTCATCCATCTTCAACAGACCAGCATTCAACAGCCTGATGCAGGGAGTGACATAAGTACTGAATCAGATCTTGATGTCCCACTTGCTGAACTGAAGAGAATGAGATCGAGAAATGAAATGGTTGCAGATTCAGAAAATTCATCAGAAATTCATAGTGATGGTGAGGAGTATGTTCCCTCCAAAGAAGAAATAAAAGATCTGGAGGAGGATTCATCAACCGAGATGAGTTCTGGTGATGATGCTGATGATGTTCTGATTGGTCCTAAGCATAATACGACAGAGAGAGCAACTGTTCCTGATGATCCACAAAGAGTAGATTCAGAAAGCCTGGAGAGAAAAAATGAAGATTGCAGTGCAGGGGTTTCCCTTGATGAAAATCCCACCACTTGTAACTTTGAAGGGTCACCAAGTGCAGAATCTTCCACAACAGGTCCCTCTCCCTGCTCCAATGAGAGAGAGCAGCCAAGGCAATCGAGGAAAAGGAGAAGAAACGTAGATGCCTGGAACATCAATGTCCGAAAGCGCTTAAGAAACAGCGGAGAATCCTACGTCACAAGGAAAGGGAAAACTCAAAGAAAAAGAGAAGTCAAGCCAGGCTGTGGTGAGTCATGTAGGAATAAGTGCAGAGCAAAAATATCAGAAGACCAAAGGACAAACATTTTCCACACCTTCTGGAAGATGGGCTGTTTGACACAGCAGAGAGATTACTTGTGTAAAACAGTCAAGAAGATGGAGAAAAAAACTGCCTTGATGAAACCAGGCTCCAGAAGAAACTGCACTTACGAGTACTGCTTGATCATCCAAGCAGAATGCATACAAGTATGCAAGAAGATGTTTCTTGATACTTTGGACATCAGTGAGACAGTTGTGTTCACAGCCCTGAAAAAGTCTAACTGTCTAGGAACTTGTGATGCAGAAAGGAGAGGAAAGCACTCTCAAAGAGGCAACTCAAAGGCTACTGAAAAAGAAGAAATTAGACAGCACATCAACAGCTTTCCAAGAGTGGAAAGTCACTATGCAAGGAAAGATTCGAAGCGGGAATACTTGGAAAGTTCCCTGAGTCTCCAAAAGATGTATGCCATGTATGTTGAAAAACGTCAAAGAGATGGCTGTAAAACACCTGCTAGTGAAAGCACATACCGAAATGTCTTCAACCACGAATTCAACATTAGCTTTCATAAACGAATGAAAGATCGATGTGATGTCTGTGCTGCCTTTGAAAATGGATACTTCAGTAAGTCTGATCAACAAGATTATGCTGAGCACATTGAACTGAAAGAAGAGAGCAGAAAGTTCAAAGAGGAAGTCAAAGCTTCTCTAAAACAAGATCAGAGCCTTGCAGCTGCTGTTTTTGATCTTGAAGAAGTCCTGCCTACACCTTCAAGCGTCGAGTCAAGCCTGTATTACAAAAGAAAACTGAGCACATACAACTTGACAGTCTATGACTACAGAACTGGGCAGGGCTACTGCAATGTGTGGCCACAGACTGAAGGGCAGCGAGGATCCAACGAAATAGCATCCTGTGTCTACAGGTATCTGGAACTTGTGCGCACAACTGGAGCAAAGAAAGCAATTTTGTTCTCTGACAGTTGCGGAGGACAAAACAGGAACAAAAACTTTCTTTCAATGCTATGGTATGCCCTTCACAAGCTTCAGTTTGCTGAGTTGGAGCATGTTTTCTTTGTGAGCGGTCACAGTCAGAATGAAGGAGACAGCATGCATTCTGTCATTGAAAGGAATAGCAGGAATGTGCCCGTGTACATCCCTACCCAGTGGGCCCAGCTGATGAGAAGTGCAAAACGCAAAGCACCTTTCTACATTGTAGATGAGCTTGATCGGTCTCACTTCCATGATTTCAAGAAAGTGGCTGCAGTGCTGAAAAATTTTGAGTTTGACACTGAGAAAGAAAAAATCAAATGGTTGAAAGTGAGAAGGTTCAGACTGTCATCAGAAGAACCAAATGTCGTGAGTGTCTACTACGACTACAGCGAAAAGTGCTGCAAGCTCAATCTCTTTCAGAAACTGAGGGCAGTCCATAGTGTTCCAGATCCTGCTGCCATTGAACTGGGGAATGTGGCACAACATCCATACCCCATCAGCAAGGACAAATTATGTTGTGCTATCAATAGTCCATCATGTAGGTTATGACATATGTGTACATTAACCTAGTTTTTTTCCATTTCTGTGGCCTCAGCTCTAGTGTAGCGATTTTCCTCTTGTACTTTTTTATTCATTTTCTGAAGTAAACTTTTTGCACAGCATGGCATGATCAAGATGGTGTCAGCTGATGATGGTGGTG
Organism: Rapana venosa; assembly: GCA_028751875.1. Lineage (NCBI taxonomy): Eukaryota > Metazoa > Mollusca > Gastropoda > Neogastropoda > Muricidae > Rapana > Rapana venosa. Next base: position 53,696,487 of record CM054150.1, on the reverse strand, counting down.
ATTACTTGGGCAATACTTTGGATTTTTATGAAGTTTCTGAAAAAGGTAGTGATGTGGAAAGTGATGAAAATAATGCAGAAGAAAACAATTTTGAAGTGGATGAAGTTGAGGATAATGAGCTTGAACACATTCCACTTTCAGACATTGAATCTGACAGGCAAATGCCTCAAGAGACTGAAGGTTTGGGCAGCAGACGCCCCCCCCCCCTTATGCCTTTTGTGGGTGGGGGGTACAGTACATGTACAAATACACGGGAATGATGCTATTCACTTTTTCAAGTTTATCACAAATGAGTTCTAAAGTTGATACTTTTGTAGAGGAAACAAACAGGCATGCCCAAGCTAAATGGGCCAGGGGGCTGAAGGGAGAATCAAACAATGGTTTGACACCACTTGTGATGAGTTCATAGTTTTCCTTGTTCTTACTCTAAACATGAGAATTGTCAGAAAGTCCAGTATCAAATGTTACTAGGGTTTAGACAAAACAATACACACTCCTTTCTTTGGAAAGCACATGTCGTACAACAGATACTATTTGTTGTACAACAACTTTCACTTGGTGGACAGTGAAACAGCTGCTACATATACTTCCCTGCCTACGATGCTCTGTATAAGCTTAGGCCCCTCATCACTCATCTGAGGGAAAAGTTCACTGAAGTGTACACCCCAGACATTGATTTGCTATTGATGAGGCTACTTGTTCAACCATTATCCTTGATGTAAAAGAATGAAATAGAAAGAAAATTGAAAAGGCAGGGTGAAATTTCATGTCTACAATCCAGCAAAACCAGAAAGATTTGGGATCAAACCATATGAAGTATGTGAATCCAATCCAATTCAGTTGTTTATAGACCTGCCGACCACAGAAGCCATATCAGGGCTGTCATCTCGTAAAATTTTTAATCTCAGATTAAAGCTGTGCTATATATACAGATTAAATCAGAGTATAAAACCACCTCTACTGTCATTCCATGTATCAATGCCCTGGTCAACCATAAGGGTCAACCCAGGAGGGGAAGAATATTATAGGTGATATATAGGATAATTTAAAAAGACGATCCAAGATTGAAGGAACAAGCCAATCTGTCAGCTAATAAAGCTGATTGAGATTCATATTAAACAGTGATGGAGACACACCTGATTGAAATCCATTGATGATCTGCTGAGTTGGAGTGGATGCATTAGATCCAGATTACAACCTACTCTGCGCAACAGCCTTTAAGAAGTTTGTCCGCCTATTCATGTTGCTGGTAGCTGCCCAAGGTGATGAATCACTCTTGAATTATAAAGCTGAGATTGCTTCTCTGTGCCCTGTTCATTACACAGGGTTCATTAAGACTTTATGGAAAACAATTTGGGTAATTTGCTTTGTGCAGTGTCACCACACAAGTTCTGATCAAATCCAATCTTGTTTATAGCCCTGCCGACCACAGAGGCCATATCTTGCCAAAGGGACTGTGCATAACATTTGCTTTTAGGTTTCAGATCTGTATACGGCATAGTAGACTTAAGAAATGTTCCCTGTGGCACACCCAGCGAGTCAGTTAACCATTTCGTTGCCCCGAATGCCCAACATATTTTAACTGATGCATGGTAATTCACAGCACACGATGCCAATTTTTTTTTTTAAATCTCAGATTAAACCTGCAAATACAAAAACAGGGTTCAAAACTGCAAATATAAAAACAGGGTTTAAAACCAACTATACTGTTGTTCCTTGTATCAATGCCGTGGAGTGGATGCACTGGCTTCAGACTACAACCTACTGTGTACAACAGCCTTGAAGAAGTTTTGTCCGCCTATTCCCATTGCTGTTAGGAAAGACTACAACCAGACAATCTGCTGAATTCTGGAGTGGTTTTTCTGGCTCTAGACTACAACCTACGATGTACAACAGCCTTGAAGAAGTTTTGTCCTCCTATTCCCATTGCTGTTAGGAAAGACTACAACCAATCTGCTGAATTCTGGAGTGGATGCATTGGCTACAGACTACAACCTACGGTGTACAACAGCCTTGAAGAAGTTTTGTCCATCTATTCCCATTGCTGTTCGGAAAGACTACAACCAGACAATCTGCTGAATTCTGGAGTGGATGTTCTGGCTCTAGACTACAACCTACGGTATACAGCAGCCTTGAAGAAGTTTTGTCCGCCTATTCCCATTGCTGTTAGGAAAGACTACAACTTATCTGCTGAATTCTGGAGTGGATGCATTTGCTACAGACTACAACCTACAATGTACAACAGCCTTGAAGAAGTTTTGTCCATCTATTCCCATTGCTGTTCGGAAATACTACAACCAGACAATCTGCTGAATTCTGGAGTGGATGCATTCGCTACAGACTACAACCTACGGTGTACAACAGCCTTGAAGAAGTTTTGTCCGCCTATTCCCATTGCTGTTAGGAAAGATTACAAATAATCTGCTGAATTCTGGAGTGGATGCACTGGCTCTAGACTACAACCTACGGTGTACAACAGCCTTGAAGAAGTTTTGTCCATCTATTCCCATTGCTGTTCGGAAAGACTACAACCAATCTGCTGAATTCTGGAGTGGATGCACTGGCTCTAGACTACAACCTACAGTGTACAACAGACTTGAAGAAGTTTTGTCCATCTATTCCCATTGCTGTTCGGAAAGGCTACAACCAGACAATCTGCTGAATTCTGGAGTGGATGTTCTGGCTCTAGACTACAACCTACGATGTACAACAGCCTTGAAGAAGTTTTGTCCATCTATTCCCATTGCTGTTCGGAAAGACTACAACCAGACAATCTGCTGAATTCTGGAGTGGATGTTCTGGCTCTAGACTACAACCTACGGTGTACAGCAGCCTTGAAGAAGTTTTGTCCGCCTATTCCCATTGCTGTTAGGAAAGACTACAACTAATCTGCTGAATTCTGGAGTGGATGCACTGGCTCTAGACTACAACCTACAGTGTACAACAGTGTTGAAGAAGTTTTGTCCATCTATTCCCATTGCTGTTAGGAAAGACTACAACCACACAATCTGCTGAATTCTGGAGTGGATGCATTCGCTACAGACTACAACTTACGGTGTACAACAGCCTTGAAGAAGTTTTGTCCGCCTATTCCCATTGCTGTTAGGAAAGACTACAACCAGACAATCTGCTGAATTCTGGAGTGGATGTTCTGGCTCTAGACTACAACCTACGGTGTACAACAGCCTTGAAGAAGTTTTGTCAGCCTATTCCCATTGCTGTTAGGAAAGACTACAACCAGACAATCTGCTGAATTCTGGAGTGGATGTTCTGGCTCTAGACTACAACCTACGGTGTACAACAGCCTTGAAGAAGTTTTGTCCATCTATTCCCATTGCTGTTCGGAAAGACTACAACCAGACAATCTGCTGAATTCTGGAGTGGATGTTCTGGCTCTAGACTACAACCTACGGTGTACAACAGCCTTGAAGAAGTTTTGTCCATCTATTCCCATTGCTGTTCGGAAAGACTACAACCAGACAATCTGCTGAATTCTGGAGTGGATGCACTGGCTGTAGACTACAACCTACGGTGTACAACAGTGTTGAAGAAGTTCTGTCCGCCTATTCCCATTGCTGTTAGGAAAGACTACAACTAATCTGCTGAATTCTGGAGTGGATGTTCTGGCTCTAGACTATAACCTACGGTGTACAACAGCCTTGAAGAAGTTTTGTCCATCTATTCCCATTGCTGTTTGGAAAGACTACAACCAGACAATCTGCTGAATTCTGGAGTGCATGTTCTGGCTCTAGACTATAACCTACGATGTACAACAGCCTTGTAGAAGTTTTGTCCATCTATTCCCATTGTTGTTTGGAAAGACTACAACCAGACAATCTGCTGAATTCTGGAGTGGATGTTCTGGCTCTAGACTATAACCTACGGTGTACAACAGTGTTGAAGAAGTTTTGTCCATCTATTCCCATTGCTGTTCGGAAAGACTACAACCAGACAATCTGCTGAATTCTGGAGTGGATGTTCTGGCTCTAGACTACAACCTACGGTGTACAACAGCCTTGAAGAAGTTTTGTCCATCTATTCCCATTGCTGTTCGGAAAGACTACAACCAGACAATCTGCTGAATTCTGGAGTGGATGTTCTGGCTCTAGACTACAACCTACGGTGTACAACAGCCTTGAAGAAGTTTTGTCCATCTATTCCCATTGCTGTTCGGAAATACAACCAGACAATCTGCTGAATTCTGGAGTGGATGTTCTGGCTCTAGACTACAACCTACGGTGTACAACAGCCTTGAAGAACTTTGCTTATACCCATTGCTGTTTGTTATGAAAGGCCTGCCAAAGGTGACAGAATTATTTTTGAAACACAACGCCGAGTACAGAATTTATGCTGGCACTTTGTGTTCTGAAGTATTATAAATTATCATATAACTGATAGTAGGTACATCACAATATACAATACAATACACAACGCCAGCCATTCACGCATCTTTCCTATCTTCATCTCTTTTTTTTCCTTCGTGAACATTCTCTTTTCCTCTATCACGCACATTCTGTATTCCTATTCCACTGTGTCTACTGATAAAAATCCAGTTCAGTGTGGCTGCCCACAAGGAGTGCATTCATGGTGCCATTGCCAGCGATGTGCCAATACCCTCACACAGACAACCTAGGCACTTCAACATCCAAATAGAATTTTGTCAAAATAGCTGCCTTCACTCCAAAACTCCCAATGCCAACCAGAGTCCGCCTGCGGTGATGTGGAGTAGGTGCTCCATGCAAACTTAATGCTGTTCACAACCCAGCCAACTACACAGGCCATAGCAGGGCAACAGCAGGGTGAATGCTTGATAAGGGGGAAAAGAGGACATGTCACAACTCTTCTCTCCAGCCAAAGATTATGGCAGTGTGGACCACCACTGGCTCTACAGATGTCCTGATGGAAAGCAGTGAAGAAAACAGTACATGTTCACTGAGTGAAAAACATGGTGCAGTCACTTCTGTTTTCTCCAAGCTAAGGTCGTTACAATGATGACCTCACAGGCTGTGTTAATACCACACCATTTGAATCATAGTAATTAGCCTTACCGCCGTTCTGTGTTGTAAACAAGTTTGAATTATCAAACTGAATTTTACCAAATGCAGACATCAAAATATAAATCTATGGTATGTTTTGAGTTTCGATATGAATGAATACAAGATTGGAAGATGTTAGTATGGATAATTTGTAGTATTAGAGATCGTTATACTTTCAATCATACGAACGGCTTAGAAAGCTTGGTTGGATGCACAGTAGATGAGAAACTCTGTTTTTGTACCACTGGTTAATTATGAATATCTCTTCTCATGGACATCTCTGGTTAATAATATGTATATGTATATAAACTGTGGTTCATATCCTTCTTTTCCTAGTCATAAAGTATTTAGTTTTGTTGAACTTTTTAATTTTTTGTTGCTGAAAGTTATAGCATGAGGCTGTTAAAAATGTATCTAGTCAGAGGTTTTAATCGCCCATAGTTTGCAGACAAATACTTGTTGTGCAAGATGCAATAATGCATTGTAATGCTTGTGTTTTCTATTTTATTTTGATGTATGTCTAGTTTTGTTATGTGGGCAGCAAAATAATCACCACTGAAGCTGCAAGAGAAAACAACAAAATGACCTCCATCTTGAGCCAAATCTGCCGAGCCGCTCACAGCGTGGTGGTGCTGTCTATGCAGTTTGCGTGGCGTGTATATATAGAGGGGTGGCCAGAGAGACCATCTACCCCTACAGCTGTAGATGTACCTGAGGGCCAAATAAAGAGGTGACAACGACAAGCTGCTGTCTTCCCCTGAGTCTTCTTTTGCCTGGTTGCTGTACACACATTTTGTTGTGAATTGCTGTTGCTAGAATTGCATGTTCCACTCTTTCCCCACCCTGCCTCTATCCTTGCCTCTCAGCACGGTCACAAGTGACACAGCAAGCAGGAACGGGAAACTGGAACTGTGTCAGCATCTTGGTAACTGAAGACTCAGTCCAGCCCAGAAGAGTCACCACCATGATGTCAGCAATCATCAGAGGAGGGAGGAACAGAAGGGAAGAGACCACTGAGGGGAGTGCAGCAAACCCAGCTCCCCAGCCCAGATACAAAGAACGCCAGGCTGCCCAACCTGCCCTTCACACACTCCGGCCCAGAAACTGCGCAAATTTTCCGGTGAGGAGGACGCAGAGGGCTTCATCAGAGAAGCCAAGCTGATGTTGAAGCTACAGCCCATGACGGATGCAACAGCTGCTGGATGGCTGTTGGGTGCACTTGAGGGCCGAGCACAGCAGGAGATCCTCTCTAAGGATGCTGAAGAGGTGGACACCCCCCCAGAAGGTCTTCAGCATCCTCAAGCAGAACTGGGGGAACACAGGGACTCCTCCACGTTGGCAGCAGCCTTCTTCAAGAGGTAGCAGGGCCTTGCTGAATGCATCATGATGAAAACCGATTCGAACAACTGACAAAGTTATTTTCATCTTACTGATTCTACCAAGACTGTTCCAAGAGGTCAGACTGGTTATGAACCCCTGTACAAAGTCCGCCCTTTCATTAGACTGACTGAGTCTTTTCCAAATCAGTTTCTGCTTGGAAAGTGTATTACTGTGGATGAGGCAAAGCCCACTTTTTGAACTTAAAAAAAAAATTTCAATCCAGATTCTTTGTAATATTACTTTTCAGATGCAAATTTAGAAGCCTGTGAAATGAAGATGAACAGTTTGAAATATTTTGATCTCCCCCCCCCCAAAAAAAAAAGACTTTTTTTTTCCTTTTTTTTTTTCAGTATGCAGATATAATAGAAGCAAAAATGTTTATAAGTCTTGCCTTTTGTTTTGTTTGTTCTTTTAGAATCCAAGGAGAGTGCTGCTGAAGACAGTGGTGATGAGAGTAGCGCAGGAGATGCATATGGAGCTGGAGATATCCCTGTGGGTGGTGTGTGGCTGCCCATCATTGGTGCTGATGCTGGCTGTCTTCTTTGGCCTTTCACTGCTGTCCCTGGTCCCAAGTACGATACCCCCTCCCCAGCTGATGCCAGACCCATTGAGTATGTGGACTTGTTTTTCACCCTTGAGTTCCTCAACAACATTGTGGCAGACACAAACCGTTTTGCTGATCACTGGGTGGCAGGTCATCAGCAACATCTCCACAGCAGCCAATCCAATCCAATCCAATCTGTTGTTTATAGCCCTACCGACCACAGAGGCCATATCAGGGCTGTTACCTTGTAAACATTTTAAATCTCAGAGTAAAACTGTGCAACTATATACCGTAACCTGTGCCAATTTTGACCCCCAAGCATTTTTGACCAGTCAAACAGGTCCTATTTTCAAATCCTTCATCCCCTCTTTGAAAGTGGACTTGTCTAAACTTACCAAACATTTCTGGAAAGTCCAGAGAACAAATTAGCGTCTTTGGCAACAGTTGTTGCTAAAAAGAAACCCTGCACTGCTCGCACAAATGAGGGCTCGCATCATTGTGTCGGACACGATCGCAGCACCAAAATTGCAGAACCCACTGTTTCATCTGTCTACTTGATTCTGTGAGTAAAGTTTCTTTTTGTATGATAGATATGTTTTATTTTTTTTACACAAGTTTTATTTTTTTACACAAGTAATGTTATGACAATAATGTTGGTAAATACGCTAAAATGTTCACATTTTAGTGACGTAATTTTCAGTTATTGATGACTTAAAATCGTCAGAATTGCACTGTATGAAAATGAGCGTGGAAGCAAATTTGACCAGCAGTTCTAAGATGAAGAATACACGTCTAACTTTCCATTTGTTTGCCTGTAATACATTTTACAGTGTTTTCTTTTGTGTGTGCACGACGCATGTGAGAGAGAGTGAGTGTGTGTAAGAGTGCGAGAGAGAAAGAGTGTGTGTGTGTGACAGAGAGAGACAGTGTGTGTGTGCATGCTTGAAAGAGTGAGTGTGTGTGAGTGCGAGAGAGTGTGTGTGTCAGAGAGAGTGTTTGTGTGTCAGTGAGTGTGTGTGTGTGTGTGTAAGAGAGAGTGTGTATGTGTGTGTCAGCGAGTGTGTGTGTCAGTGTGATGGACAGATAGGGAATGACAATAATGGGGAGGGGGGGTGTTAGCGATGATGTGAATGTTTAAGTGCATGCACATATTCATTTGTACTTAACCTCAGTATCATGTTTCAGCTGGAAGATTTCAACATGCCTGGAAGAAATAAAGGCATCTACAACCGGTACTCTCATCCAAACCACATCTGGTGTGGAATGATGATGAAACTGGGATCCTCTTTTTCACCAGATGCTGCCAAAGTGATTTTGAAAAGAAGAGCTCGGCAGTTGCTGGCAAGGACCTCCAACTCAAGTGAGAGTGTCACCACCCTTGTTTGTGTAAATGCTGCTGGAGGAGCCATGCCATGACTGTTTGCTGTTAAAGGGAAGACAATGCGATCCATCCAATCATTTGCCACACATGACGCACCAACTGAATGGAAAATCCCATTGGAGTGGAATGGTTTAAGAATGTTTTCTTGAAGAACTGTGGTCTACAACGGCCACAAGTGTTAATCATGGACTCTCATGGTTCTCATTAAGTGGTAGAATTACTAGAACTTGCCAGAGGAGCAAATCCACCTTGCACTTCCTCCCCACACCACACACTATTTGCAGCACTGGACAGAGTTGTATGTGTCCCTTTCAAGAAGGCTTACAAAAGACTGTACAGAGTTCACGTCAGAAAATCCCAACAACATTGTAGACAAGGTGACCTGGCCTCGAATTATCAGCCAAGTCATGATACCTGACGTTGAAAAAGGCAACAGGGATTCTCCAAGTCAACAGGAACAAAATCCCAGAGGTGGTCTTTGTGCTATCTGTAGCCCTGGATCGAGCTGAACTGCCCCCCCCCCCCGATCATAACACCCACTGCAACAGCCAGCTCCTCTACCACCACCTCAAGACCTAGTGCAGCATCCACATCAACAGTCACTGCAGCAGGAGAGGATCAAGACCTGCTGACATCCTGTAGTCCCAGTATGAGCTCATGGAGACACATAAAGCTGTATCTGCTGGGGAGGGCTATCAGTGGACACTGCTGGGGTTGAGGCCATGGATGAAGATCTGGTCACACTGCCCATTACACCAGATGAGGTGGCAGGACTGCAGGGACTGGTCACAGAAGGGAGGGTGGCAATAACATTTGCTTGGATTTGAACGGCATTGGGGAACTTCCCTTTAGTAATTGTGGCCCAGAATCTTCCTATCAGCATGAGGTGGAAGACGTTTTTAGTCTAGAACAACCAAAACCATTAGTCGGCAACAAAAAACAGAGAAAAAGTCAGGGTATCCTTACTGACAAGTGATGACAGTTTTCAAGAAAAACTAGTGCAGCAGGCAGAAAAAGAGCAAAAAGAAAGAGAAACAAGCCAGAAAAGAGAAGGCTGAAGAAAGGAAAAGGCAGAAGGAAACAACACTTTTCCGCCTCACACTGATGGGTAGAACCTGACCTGCAGTTGACATACAGGAGTTTCTTCATTGCCACTTGTGCCAAAACAAATGACTTTGGCGCCACTGATTTTACTTGCTTTGTTGACCTTTTTTTCCTTTTTTTTTAAAGACTGCCTTGAAATGTTCAGATTACATGTTGAAGAATCTTACAACTGTATGATTTGAATTCCCTTTGCATGGATCTGTGTGTGTGTGCGCGCGCTTCCTTTCTGTGTGTGCGCTCTCTCTCTTTCTCTGTGCACGTGTGTGTGTGCGCGTGCGTGCTCCTTTTCTCCCTCTCTTTGCATGCGTGCGTGTGTGTGTGTGCGCGCATGCGTGTGTGTACATACACGATGCAAATAACAATGCTACACAAAACTGAAACATAACTTACAACTCATACAGGTGTATACAAACAAAACTCATTCTTATGATTGAATTGAACGTCCCAGCGGAGATTTCCAATTTAGGGACTGTGAGCAGGTGTCACAATGTCTGTAAACAGAACTTGACCTTGGGGCCTACTAGGCCTATTTAAAGGAGAACCAACCACCAGGTTCAGTCCCTAAATTGGAAATCTCCAATTCAATCACAACTACTCAGAATCATAATAGAACCCCCCACTCCAGCTGTTCATTTGCGTTTACTACCAAAGTGATACAGACATACTCTATAACTTTGGTTGAAAATGCACTCACAGCCTGGTTGAAATTGCTTGTAGGCAGTCAAATTTGTCACTGTTAGCCTTAGGATAGTCTACATCATTTTCTCATGAATATTCATGAGCTAACTCAAAACCAGTGTGCTGAAGCGCTTGGTCCATCTGTATGGAACAATCTAAACATAAAACCAAGACGGCATGTGTGAGGCACACAGTGTAAAATCATAGACAACTGTTCGTATTGGTCGAAAATGGCACAGGTAACCCTAATACCGATTAAAACGGGGTTTATAACCACCTCCATTGTCATTCCCTGTATCAAGGTCCAGAGTCCACAAGTGGATCAGGATAACCTTGAAAAGCTGAGAGCCTTCCTGGTAGTCATACTGAAATGGGACTAATTCAGAAGACAAAGCTTGAGGCTTACTGTGATTCTTCACATGAAAGTCGATATACACCTTGGTTTGTGAAGCACTTCCCTGAAGCCGCTTCCAGCTTCTGCTCAAGTTCCTCCACTTTGCAGACAACAACAGCATGCCTGGGAGGAACAACCCAGATTACAAGCTGTTCAAGATCCAGTCACTGATTGACCATTTCAATCAAACATTTCATCATTACTACAAGCCATATAAGGACATCAGAATCAACAAGAGCATGACTAGGTACAAGGGAAAGACCCCACATCTCTGCATGTTCATGCCTAACAAGTGCCATGCTTGCTTTGGGATCAAGCTGCGGTGCCTATCCGGCAGCACCAATGGATATCTGTGCAGATTTTAGGTCCAATCCAATCCAATCCTGTTGTTTATAGCCCCGCCGACCACAGAGGCCATATCAGGGCTGTTGCCTGTCAAATTTTAAATCTCAGATAAGCATCTTTGGTGTTACAAGTGTTATAGTGTGCACTTTGTGCAGTATAACGTTTGAACTACAACCCCCTTTCCTTACCCTCTCCCCCCCCCCCAACCCCTGCTAGAAAGAACTGTTCAACTTGGTTAGACTTCATGATTTGCTTAGTTCAGCAATTCCAAAAGACAGAGTTAGGTTTCTTTGACAACCTAACAGTGTTACAGTGTTGTGTCCAAACAAACAACTTCTCAGCCTGTTTGGATGCCCATGGTTGTGGGCTGAGGATTCTTTTAATCCACTTGAGACTCTAGGGAGGCCCATTGGGGTCTGTGTTGGTGTCCTTTGGTGTCCAGCATGTCTCCATGAGTGAGTTTGGAGCATTGGCAACCAATCCATGTGTGAATTGTCACTCTCTTAGCTTAGGTGTCCTTGAGTGTCTCAGTGGACTGGGAAGCCTGGTAAACAAGTGAGGCCTAGGTACTGTTGCACCATCCCTCACCTGAAGTGTCCAACATGTCTCCCTGAGCTAGAAGACTTGGCAACTTAAGTGCATGGTATAGGTCGGGTCAGCCCTATGTTCCCTAGCCCTATGTTCCCTAGCTCTATGTTCCCTAGCTCTATGTTCCCTAGCCCTATGTTCCCTCAAGTCAAGTAACATGTCATGTCATGTCAAAGTGACCAGTGGTAAAGCAGTGACGTACTGTCATTGATCCGGTCATAATATTTTAAAGTGAGCGGAAAGTGAAAGTGAAAGTGAGCGTTATCGCGTCCCTTCCCCGTACTGAACGATGGTTCTCAGTACTGAAAGAGCTGTCTGACGGTTAGAGAGGCAGACGGTGACAAGGTTTCCAGTAATTGCTTTTCGTTTAAATTGGATACAAAACAATTGTGATGGCTTCTGTAAGATCTTTTCTTCTCATCTCGGTCTTGGCTTTACGTCACCGTCTTTTCTTCTCATCTCGGTCTTGGCTTTACGTCACCGTCTTTTCTTCTCATCTCGGTCTTGGTTTTACGTCACCGCACCCACATCCCTTTTTTAAACCCCTGCAAAGTGTAGTTCGCTTGTCTGCTGACCATGGCTTTTTTGATACAAGGAGAGGGGCGGGCCCGCTATTGCGCGAACGAAGAAGCGGAAAAGTTGCCAAGGTGATGCAAGGAAGAAGTTGGCAGGATGAGTTAGTCGTTCGCCTGCCAATTAAAAATCCTGTGGGTCCGAGTTCGGTGGGAAGCAAAAGGGTAGTTTGATTTAGGGCGGCAGCGGGGTTTGAACTTGCACACGTCTCACTGTAAGCTCTCTGGGCCTACCAGCCGTTCCGTGGGGGGGGAGGGGGGTATGATTTCTTGGAAAATTTACTTTGTTGTACTTGCACTTTTTCTTGGAAAATCTACTTTCTGATGTACTTTAACTTTCTCTTCGAAAATCTACATTATGTTGTACTTGCACTTTTTCATTCAACATGGCAGCACGTTTGATCGAGGGCAGACGCAAAAGAGGTAAAGTCCTTGTTGTCGATGAGTATAAATCATAAAAAGAGAAACACAGCACATGCGTTTTACTGGAGGTGCTGGCGGTATCCGGCCTGCACAGCCTCCATCCCCAAAACCAGTTCAGGTCCACCAGGGACAGTATGTGTAAACACCTAGAGCTTACTACAGCTGGTCTTATTCAACAGAATTGAGGGGCCTCTTACCTGCTGAATAGCATCCCCCCTTTCCTCTCTCTATTACTCCCCCCCCCCCCCCTCCCGGTTCCTCTAGCAAATCAGCAGATTTGTCTTGGTGTCAGATTATTGGTTGTAAATAAGTTTGTGTGGTATGGATTGGCTAGTGTTGGCTCCAGGAATTATTCATTGGTCAGCTGAAATCAGGAGTTTGGTAGGGCCAATCATTCTTCCCCACCCTACCTGAACAACTTAGTTAAAAGGGGCTGTCAGGCATTTTCAGTACTTCTAACCTTCCACTGAACCAGCATCTTCCAAGGCAACAGAACACAACCGAGTGGGCTGTAAGTCATATTTTCTAACTTATTGATTTGGCCATTGCGATCTGGGTATCTTACCCTGCAGCTAAGATTTTTCCTGGTATTGGTAGGCTGCTGCCCTTTTAGGAGTGTGGCAAGCACTGAAAATATAAGCGGATTAAAAGTAAATTTGATAGGTTTACTGTTTTCACAAATTGTAGGACATGAAGTTGATATAATTTTCTGGATTTAATGGAGAAAACATAGGACATGAATAGACTGGGGTTCTCCACTTTCAGCCTTTGTAGACTAGGAAAACTCCAAATTTAAAGTAAGTTGCAGATTTCAGGCCAAAGGAAATCTAGCTAAAGATTTCTTGGAATTTTTATTAATTGATATAAGAAGTCTTGTTATTAAGGAAAGAGTGTTGCGGTTGTTGCTGTTCTTTTATTATCAATGTTATGAAATTGAATTAGCGAATTGGAGGGAGAATACAGTTAAAGTATCACTCATAAGCCTGTACTCACTGAATTTAGTATTGGTTACATTTTGCGACTGGTACAGTGAGAGTGTGTGTTGTTGCTTTACATATTAAAGTTGGCTAAGTCATGAGACTTTTACTATTGACGTTCATGTGAGAAGTGGAATTTTATGAGTAAGTAATTATTTGATGTATTGATTATGTTGAGATGAAGTTTGTGAATTACACGGATCAAAATAATGTGGATTTGGTAACAGAGCTATTGGGATAGACTGCTATGGCAAGTTGAATTGAGATAAGAGTTGACTGCTAAAACTAAAAGAACTGAAGACTTGAGGTTAGACTTGAATGCAGTATAGGACTAGGCCTAGCTAGGCACCTGTGGTAATTGCTCTTCTAAAGTAGGCAGTCTGACATGTAGGTGTGACTTTGTGTATGTTTAGTCATTTGTGTCAAAAGTGGTTAATTTGTATGTGGTTTTGTGACACACTAGATTTGCGTGCTCTCTCTCTCTCTCTCGCCCTGTCTCTCTCTCTTTGTGCTACAATATCCATGGGGTATGATAGGGGCCAATGTTGTGAAAGATCTTAGTAGAGACTAAGTTCTGTGGACATTATTAGGATAATGTCAGTTGAGAGTATTGAGGAAAGGTTTTCCTAGTTATTTTATAGTCTTTGGTTGTCTGATTTACAACTGTATACTCTCTATTGGTTCCCTAGGATTAACTTGTATTTTGGTATGAGTGATGAAAGGAATTCGGTTTTCTTTCATTCGGCTAGAGGACGATGTTGCTATTTGCTGTGTGTGCCTTTCATGTACCTGGTTAAATATGGATAGAGTATGACCTGAATTTTATTTGTGTTTCAGGTGTGTTTTTCTTTATGTTAGGCAAATAAAAATCTGCAACTACTGCACCCTGCCTTGCACAGAGTATTTATTGTGCTGAGAGAACTATCATTATTGCAACCTTGCAACAATTGGTGTCGCCGACAGGATTGGCAGGAAACAGCCTAAGAAAAGAAAACACACAGCCTCACTTACAGGATGGCAGAGGAGAACGGAGACCAACCAAGGACCACGCAGTGGTGGGCGCCACCCAAGCTTCCCTATTTCTCTGGAGAGTCAGCCTACGGGCCTGCAGAGGACTTCGTCAATGAAGTCACCAGAGTACTAGCATCATACTCCATACCAGAGCCGATGGCGGTTGAATTTATAATCCACCACCTGCAAGGGAAAGCCAGAAGGGAGATACTCAGCCGTGAAGGAAATTTTATCAGGCAGGTAAAGCTTACAAGAAAGGAGCCTGTCCTGCTTGTGATTGATGGACATACGTCCCACACACAAAATGTTGAGGCTATTGAGCTAGCCCGTGATAACATTGTAATAATGGTCTCTTTGTCACCACACACAACACATAGGCTGCAACCTCTTGATGTTGCCTTTTACAAGCCCCTTAAAACCTACTATAGTCGGCAGCCTGCAGGTGGATGCAGAACCATCCTGGCCAACGGATAACCCCACAGAATGTACCATGACTCTTCTGTGAGGCGTACATGAAAGTAGCAACGATGACAACAGCTGCAAAGGGATTCCAAAACACAGGGATTTGGCCATTCTGCAGAGATTTTTTT
This sequence comes from Rapana venosa, assembly GCA_028751875.1. Lineage (NCBI taxonomy): Eukaryota > Metazoa > Mollusca > Gastropoda > Neogastropoda > Muricidae > Rapana > Rapana venosa. The sequence goes on along the minus strand of CM054150.1, from coordinate 53,681,464 downwards.
TGAAGAGCACGAGTTTGTACCATCTAAACTGCAAGTGGCAGCCTTGACAGAAAACCTCAAACATCAAGGAACAGGCTTCAGTAAATCTCCAGAATATCCCACCACCTTTGCCACCTCGGCCATCTGTGGAACCACACCACAGTGCACAGCTCCCACCACCTGTGCCTCCATTCCCAGCATTCCTGTCCTCAGATCAACCTCCCCCTCTTTCTCCACGGGCGCCATATCCTCCTCCTCACCCACCAAAGTGCTCTGCATCTTCACAACTTTGTTCCCAGAGATTGCTGAAAAATAACCTTGGTAGTTCCACACACCAGGAGACAGATTTTCACCTGAGGTCTCAAATCCATCCACTGATGAGCCACGTCATCAGCATTTTTCTCAGTCATGAGTGCTTGTAACTTTCTGGAGTCATCAAGCCAGGTTCTAATGGACCAAAGGCAACAGCTGCATAGCCATGTTATTATTCTAACATCAGGTGATGGAAGGTGCTTCTTCAGAAGCATTGTCATTGGACAAGAAAAATCAAATCACTGCAAACAACTGATTGGGACTCTAATGGAAAGCTTGCAGATCCAAACACTTCAGCTAAAGAACAAGACTTGGCCGACTGTTTGCGAGGACAAACTGTAGCATTCATGATAGAAAACCTTGGACTGTACAGAGGCCTTGAAAAAGATGTACTCAATGCTGACATGCCCAGAAAAATACATTTCAAAACACTTCCAGAAGAATTCAACATATGTGACGCGCTACAACGGCACATCCCAAAAGTCGGAGGGGGAGTTTTTGGGTGCAGGCCGAAAAGGCTGCATGACCTTTTAAAAAATTTTTATAGTGATTTTCATGTTCTTGCAGTTTTGGTTTCTTCAAACATCTAAAAATCATATTCCAAAGTATCAGACTCCAATTCAGTTTATAAATAGTTTAATTTATTATTTTATAGACATACTGTACCAAAATCCGACTCTTAAACGCTGAAATTGGACAGATATTGCAGCCTTTGTTTCGTGGTGAAACGGCTGTTCCACTACAACATGACACATCGTTGGAAAGCTCTGTTTCCCGCCTTAAAGATCATGGAAATTTCCAGCCATTCTATAGTAGTCCCATAGCGTAATCTGCTTCTAAATTTAGTACACAAACTCAAATGAAATGACCAATGAAAAGGCAGAATGTCCTCAATGAACGTAGCAACAGGTATTGGTTGGTCGCGTTAAATAAGGGAAGTAAATCCAACAAGTTCTTTCACATCAACAAGACCGGCAGCGATCAGCGATCGAAAACCATGGAAGCTGAAAAGAAGGCAGATTGTATAAAAGACTTTTAAATGAAAGTATAGTTGCTGGTATGCCACCAATTGATGAAATAAAAGATTTAAGCACTGAGTATTTTGCCACTGAAGGCGAAGAAATTGACATAGATAGCAGCAATGATGAGGAGACGGAAGACGAGCTGGGAACTTTTGAAAAACGACTAGGCCTGCCTAGGACTTCTCACAGCATAAAGAAGAAAGAAACTTCAGAAATTCTGACATCTTCTCCCTACAAAGCAGTACTTGCAGCATCGAAAGCAAAACATTCCCACAGATTAAAACATACCACTCAAATGAAAAGGGCCAGAAACAAAGGCTCATCAGATTTGGTATCAGAGGATGACAGTTGATTTTGCTTCTTTTGTTTAGAAAATAGGAAAGAACATATGTGACGTGCTACAACGGCACAGCCAAAAATTCGGAGGGGGAGTTTTCACCTGCAAGCTGAAAAGGCTGCGTGACCTTTTTTTTTTTCCATAAAGATTTTCATGTTTTTGCAGTTTTGGTTTCTTCAAACATCTAAAAATAATATCAAAGTATCAGACTCCAATTCAGTTTATAAAGTAGTTGTAACCGATGAGATGCTGGACGGAATGACTTAGCATTGCCAGACAATCTGTTACCTGTAAAAATGGGAATCGATTATACTCGAAAGTCTCAAATCTCAAGTATTTCCTACTAGCAGGTTTGTCAAGCACATTGTGGTCGAGCAGCTGGGAAATTGCAAAGACTCGCTACTGACTCTTCCAGATGCATTGCAATGGGGAAGTTCAAGAAACTTGCCACCATCTTCATTTGTAGACAACATAAACAATACAGATGGGAAACAGGCAGAGATCTCTGGAAGAATGGATCCCCTTATAGGATCCTCAACGAGAATCTGCACAATCCTGAATGGCACATGCGTACGAAATATGGTCACCTTCAAAGTCTTTCGTCACTGAAGATTCAAAAGAAAATACTGCTCAATATCAAAAATGTGGTCATGTGGGAGTTCTGGCATCTAAATCAATTTGATTGTACAGGACTCCATGGCTCAAAACCTGAAGAAGACGTACTCCATTACAGGGTCTGAAGTATGTTGTTTGCAGATGTGACATCCACTGTGAATGGCAAAACATCGTAAAGTCTTTGCGTAGTTCTCAAAAATTTCCTTTGTGAAAGTATTGAGCATAAGTCACTGTGGTTGTGGAACCGTCCGCATGTAAGCAGGTTGCGCGAATGAAATTAGAGTGAATAACACTGAAATATGAGGAATAGGTTCGCATAGTGCAAGTGGACAACTATCAACACTGGAGTTCGTTTGGGTTTGAATCAAAAAACGTGGACTTTTACATAGTGGACGTCTGAGCGAAAGAACACCAATGCCAGGCTTGGAAAAAGGTGAGAAAAAAGCGGTTCAGTACCAAATCACAGCCATTGTGAAGGAAGACAGCAAAACATTTATGGAGTATGGTACATTTTCTAGGACCAACTGAAAGCTGGAAAATACAAATCATGACATTCACTGAGAGGACATCTACATTTTACTCCTGGATTCTGTCCATCACTTTGTCATACCGTGCTGTTTACAGCCCCATGTGAGCTGCTGAAGAAAAAGCCCATAAGTTAATCAACCAAGTGCTAGCGCCGATCCTCATCAATGCAATGATCATTGACGTCCATCGTTGGCAATTTGCTGATCACCACACTCACCAGTAAAGATCATCAGGCGAGCATTTTTTGAAACATGGACCATGCAAGTGGAAGAATGAGGCCCTAGCAAGCCAGGGACTATCAATGCCAAACACAGGTTTCATGATAACAAGTAGCTAACGTGTCCTGATGCTGAACAAGGAAGTCACTGTTTCTCTGTAGACACAAAATACCAAACTCCTGAGAAACTTAAACAAGTGCCCTGTACAATATCACACCACTTTGTGCATGGTACTGCTAAGCTAAAGGACGTATCAATTTGTCCTCAAATCAAATTTCAAATGTTGTGACAGAAAAAGCTTTAATTTTGCATCATTTTATAATAAGCTTTAATATGATATGAATGAAATGTTTAAGTAAGCTGTACAAATTTTTATGTGTACAGTGTCTAATATGAACTGCTACATAGGAGGGTTAATGACCGTTTTGTGGCAATGATACATATGCAACACTGATCAAAACTGAGGAAGAAACATGGATACAGCCATAAGGACAAACGTCCTACAAAATCAACATGAGTAGGTAAAGGAAATATGGAGAAGAAGAATTTTTTCTGCAAGCCGATAGATGTTCCTGGCTTTCACTGAGTTGGTCAATGATTCGTGGTATGTGAAGATCTACACCCTCTAGAGCATTCTAACAGTGACTCACGGATGTGGTTCAATCCAGCTGGTTCAGACTGTTGAGTATCAATCACCAAGATCTTGACACCACAAAGGACTTCTAACACCAGGTATAAAAGAAGATGAGATGCTACAATGAATCTGACATCTTCTCCGTACAAAAATGACTCGATTGAACATCGAAAGCAAAACTTCCATAGATTAATACCATTTACCACTCATATGATAGAGCCAGATACAAAGACTCCATCAGATTGTGTATCAGAGGATGAAGTTGAACTTTTGCTTCTTTGTTTAGAAAATGAAAGAACTATGTGAACGCGCTACAACGGAACCGCCAGATAAATTCGAACGAGGGATTTTCAACCTGCAAAGCACAAAGCTGGGATGAACCGTTAGTTTTAAGTAAAAAAAACTTTATAGTGATTTTAATGTATTTTGAGTTTTGGTTTCTTACATTACAAATAATTTTCAAGCTCGACTCCAATCAGTTAAGAAGTAGTTAAAGTTTATTTTGTTATAGACATCACACTGTAACAAAATCTGATCTAAACTTTGAAATTTTTAAATATTGCAGCCTTGTTTCGTTGTGCAACCTGGCTTTTTAACCTCCGCAATAACATTGCAGAAACTTGCCCGTAAAGTCAGTGGAAAAAGTTTCCAGCCATGACTACTATTCCAATACGTGATTACTTTAATTTAGTAACAAAACAACGCGAATGACAATGGAGGCAGTATGTCCGCAATGAACTAATGCCAGCGTTGGGACAAAAGGGAGAAAAAGCAGGTGTCAGTACCACGTCCAGCCATTGTGACAGAGTACAGCAAATTTATGGGAGGGGTGGACTTGCTGGACTCACTGACAGCTCTGTACAAATACACCATGAAATCACGCAGATGGTACATCTACATTTTTCTCCACAGTCTGTCCATCACTTGTGTCAACGCGTGGCTGTGGTACAAGCGACACTGAGCTGCTGAAAGAAAAGCCCATGAAGTTATCAGACTTCCAGAGTGCTGTGGCCGATGCCCTCATCAACTGCAAACGACCCATTGGACGTCCATCGTTGGCATTTGCTGCATCACCCACACCTCCACCCCCAGCTAAAGTCATCAGGCGAGCACTGCTTTGAGAACATGGACCACCTGCCCAAGTGGGGACCAAGAGGCCGCTGCCAGCAGGGACACTGCAATGGCCAAACACAGGTTTCATGCATCAAGTGCAACAAGTTCCTGTGCCTGAACAAGGACAGACACTGTTTCCTCCTGTATCACAAAAAATAAGGCAGAAAAAAACAAGTGCCCACTGTATCAAATATGACACACAACTTTTGTGGGTACTGCTAAAGGCCTAAAGGCATATCAAATTTGATACACTATCAAATTTCAAGATTTGTTGACAGATCAACTTTTTTTCATCTTTTATGCTTTAATATGATTATAATGGAATGTTTTATAAAGCTGCACAATTTTTATGAAGATAGTTCTATATGCTGGCTCTAGAGGGTTAATGTACCTTTTGTAGGAGTGCATCACATATGGCAACACTGACATCAATACCTGGAGATCATGGCTACAGCATAAGTGATCAAACGTCCCACACATATTCACCATGTGTCAGCTGGCTACACCAGAAAATATGGAGAAGAATTTTCTGCAGCGCCTGTTCCGCTGGCTTTCACTGAGATTGGTCAATTCGTTGGTCACTGTGAAGTCTACACACCTCTAGAGAGCCAAACTGCACAGCTGAATGCTGGTTCACTCACAGCTGGTTTCAGACCTGTTGGAGTGATGCTATCACCAGATGCTGCTCCACAAAGGACTTCTCACAGGATAAAGAAGAAACTTCAGAAATTCTGACATCTTCTCCCTACAAAGCAGTACTTGCAGCATCGAAAGCAAAACATTCCCACAGATTAAAACATACCACTCAAATGAAAAGAGCCAGAAACAACAAAGGCTCATCAGATTTGGTATCAGAGGATGACAGTTGATTTTGCTTCTTTTGTTTAGAAAATAGGAAAGAACATATGTGACGCACTACGACGGCACAGCCAAAAATTCGGAGGGGGAGTTTTCACCTGCAAGCCGAAAAGGCTGCGTGACCTTTTTTTAAAAAATGTTATAGTGATTTTTATGTTTTTGCAGTTTTGGTTTCTTCAAACATCTAAAAATCATATTTCAAAGCATCAGACTCCAATTCAGTTTATAAAGTAGTTAAATTTATTATTTTATAGACATACTGTACCAAAATCTGACTCTTAAACGTTGAAATTAGATATTGCAGCCTTTGTTTCGTGGTGCAACCTGCTTTTCCACCTACAACATGACACATTGTCAGAAAGCTGTTTCCCGCCTTAAAGGTCGTGGAAATTTCCAGCCATTCTACCGTAGTCCCATAGCGTGATCTACCTTTAAATTTAGTACAAAACTCAAGCGAAATGACCAATGAGAAGGCAGAATGTCCTCAATGAACGTAGCAACAGATATCTGGTTGGTCGCGTTAAATCAAGGGAAGTAAATCCAACAGGTTCTTTCACACCAACAAGACCGGCAGCCATCGGCGATCGAGAAACCATGGAAGCTGAAAAGAAGGCAGATTGTATAAAAGACATTTTAAATGAAAGCATATTTGCTGGTTTGCCACCAATGGACAAAATAAAAGATTTAATCACTGAGTATTTCGTCACTGAAGGCGAAGAAATTGACATAGATAGCAGTGATGATGAGGAGTTGGATGACGAGCTGGGAACTTTTGAAAAACGACTAGGCCTGCCTAAAGTGTCTGATGAAACTCTCCACAAAGATGAACATTTAGAATTGGAGGAACTGTTTGAAGAAAAAGAAGATGCTCTCCTTGTTCATGTTGAAACGATTCAGGAAAATGCTGAACCAAGTACAAGTAGTGCTGACAGTGCTGGCTACTCTGGAAGAAGCAGCCAACTTTGCATGCAAGTGCTCCCAAATCAAGGTCGCTGCTGATGAAGGGCTACCTCAACAACAAAGAGGGTGCATTTCACAGTTTACGCCAGAAGAAGTCCTGTCAGTGCAGCTGAGCACTCAGGATATGACAAAAGGTGAGATTACATTTTCCCATTTCATGTACACTCTGTGTGTGTGTGTGAAAGTCAACTCAAACTCAGATCTTTATTTCCAAATGGAACAATGTATTTTTATGTAATGTCTGCTCTTTTTTTCCCATCAGTCTGCGCATGCATGTCTTCTAGTCTATTTAATGTCTGTCAACAATAAGTGATCCAAAAATGTTTTTTTAAATGAAGGTGCTGGTGGAGGTGGTGGATGACCTTCAAGAAAATAATGTAACTAAAAAGCATCAACATGATGTACAATTATAGTGTAGCTAATATAACATTAAAACAATGAAGAAAAACTATTATTAATTAACCTATTCAAAAATGCCACAACTGTTCTAAGTTTAAAAGAAAAGTAATTTAATGATAAATGTGTGTACAACATTTACATTATTTCTATAACTGTTATTTTCAGTAAAAAGTACTTGTCAAATGAATAAAAACTATAAATATACCAGTATATGATATTTTGTCCAGAACAAATTGAAAATGTGTTGCTACCTTCACTACCACCATCATCGTGACCACTTTCACAACCTTGGACAACATCACAACTTCGCCATGGCCAGTCCCAAGCCCAGATGAGAAAGGAGGAGGGTTGGGCGTGGGGCTAGCAACCCCCACCCCATAAAAACAAAGCTTGCTACAGAAACGCCAACAACAGACCAAGAGACTACTGCCCTGGGAGAGGAAGGGTCCTCGCCAAGAGGATGTATGACACTGTGTGGTGAAAGCCGTGATTCTACGGAAGCCACAAGGCCGACCCCCCTTTTATCGACCAGGACCATCAACGTCGGAACATAGAATGTGAGGACCATGTATGAGACGGGAAAACAACATAAGTAGCAGCAGAGATGAAAAGCTACAACCTCACATTGCTTGGCATCAGTGAGACCCGTTGGACCCAAGTCAGGACAAAGGAGATTGTTCACTGGAGAGATGCTGGCCATGAAAAAGACAACGCTCCACACACAGAAGGCGTAGCGCTCATGTTGTCAAGACCTGCGCAGCGAGCCCTGATAGGATGGGAAGCACACGGATCAAGAATCATTGCGGCATCCTTCAGGACTAAGAAGAAGAAGATCAAGATGAACATCGTCCAGTGTTGTGCACCAACTAATGACGGTGATGAAGAAGCCAAAGATCAATTCTACGACAGACTGCAGAACGTCATTGCCAAGTACCCAGAAAAAGATATAAACATCCTCATGGGTGGTTTCAATACCAAGATCGGACAAGACAACACGGGATGCGAGGAAGTGATGGGAAGACACAGATTAGGAGAGATGAATGAGAATGGCGAGAGATTTGCAGACTTCTGTGCTATCAACAATCTGGTAATCAGTGGCAGCATTTCCCCCCACAGAAGAGTACATAAGGCCACCTGGGTATCACCAAATCATGTGACTGAGAACCAGATCGACCATATCTGCATGGCCAAGAAATTCAGGAGATCTCTATGGGATGTAAGGGTGAAAAGAGGAGCAGACGTTGCATCTGACCACCACCTAAAAGTCGGTTGTCGTGTAACATTGCTCACCATATATCATATTTTCTTGTACGTATGAGCCAAATGGCCTGCAAAAACTGAACCATCATTATTATTAATATTACTATAATTATCATCATCATTGTACTCACGCGCGTGCACACACAAAATCACACAAACCCTACATAAAACACATATTATACATTTCTGTGTCAACAGGATCCTCTGGAATGATGGAGGTGGTGGCAGCCCGTGTGCTGTGGTGATGCTCAGTGGAACACTACAAGCTCCGCTACACAGTCCTGCTCTTGGATGGTGATGCCAAGACCTTCAATAAGCTGACAACCATCAAGTGCTATGGTGAGGCAATCCAGAATGAAGAGGAGTGCATCAACCATGTCAGCAAGCGCCTGGGATCAGCTGTTGTTGAAAATCTGGTCACCGACTGTCCCAATGGGCATGGTCAGCTTACACAAAATGTGATACACAAGCTGACCATACACTATAACAGAACCATCCAGAAGAGCAGCTCAGCAGAGGAAATGAAGAAGGCAGTGATGGCTTCTTTTTACCACTGCTGTTCCAATGACGGCAAGCCACGCCATGAGCTGTGCCCTACAGGTGCAGCAGATTCCTGGTGTTTCTTCCAGGCAGCCATTGCTCAGCACAAGTGCCTGGCCCCACAACCTGATCTACACTCCCCTCAATTATGACAAGCTCCACAGTCACTTGCTACTCGTCTACGAGAGGCCAACAAAGCCAGCTACTGAGGAGGTGTGTTGCTGGCCAGACAAATTCCAATGAGTATCTACACAGTCTGATCTGGGTTTGCTGTGCAAAAAATAAATTTGCTTCACGCCGGCATGTCCCCTTTGCAGTCCTGACAGCCATCAGTGAGTTCAATTTTGGTCTAGTCGCTGCCCAGGAGAACGCCAGCTTCTTTGGCTTCCAGAAAGGAGCTCACATGAAGAGACTGGGGGCGTCCAGACAACAGAAGAGGGAGAGGAACAGTATAAAGTGCCAGAAGGACAAAGAAACCAAGTGCCGCGACAAAGTGAGAGCTGCCTGTCTGAAGAGACAGGAGGAGCTGATGGTGCTGGAAGGTGGGTGGTCCTGCCTAGGCTGCAGGGCAGTTCTGAGTGAGTGTGTGTGATGTTGCTAAGTGCCTGGAGTATAATTCTGATAATTTCAAACACTAGGCTGCAGGGCAGTTCTGACTGAGTGTGTGTGATGTTGCTGAGTGCCTGGAGTATAATTCTGATAGTTTCAAACACTAGGCTGCAGGGCAGTTCTGAGTGAGTGTGTGTGATGTTGCTGAGTGCCTGGAGTATAATTCTGATAGTTTCAAACACTAGGCTGCAGGGCAGTTCTGACTGAGTGTGTGTGATGTTGCTGAGTGCCTGGAGTATAATTCTGATAATTTCAAACACTAGGCTGCAGGGCAGTTCTGACTGAGTGTGTGTGATGTTGCTGAGTGCCTGGAGTATAATTCTGATAGTTTCAAACACTAGGCTGCAGGGCAGTTCTGACTGAGTGTGTGTGATGTTGCTGAGTGCCTGGAGTATAATTCTGATAGTTTCAAACACTAGGCTGCAGGGCAGTTCTGACTGAGTGTGTGTGATGTTGCTGAGTGCCTGGAGTATAATTCTGATAATTTCAAACACTAGGCTGCAGGGCAGTTCTGAGTGAGTGTGTGTGATGTTGCTGAGTGCCTGGAGTATAATTCTGATAGTTTCAAACACTAGACTGCAGGGCAGTTCTGAGTGAGTGTGTGTGATGTTGCTGAGTGCCTGGAGTATAATTCTGATAGTTTCAAACACTAGGCTGCAGGGCAGTTCTGAGTGAGTGTGTGTGATGTTGCTGAGTGCCTGGAGTATAATTCTGATAGTTTCAAACAAGACTGTAAGAAAAAGGCGTATGTCTGAAAATGTAATGTTTAAAGGTGTTTTTCTCTGTTTTGCATTTTCGTCCTGAATGCTACTTAGGAATAAAAATTTCTCAAAAGCTGTCTGTCCATCTTTCATGAAACTTGGCACAAATAGACAGTGCCTTGCTAACATACTAACAGAGATGTTGATTTTTTTATATGAGTTTTTATTTACAGGGCTAATTGCATATTAATTGTATATAATTCATGAACAATTTTTTTAAAAAAGCTACGACCAGTAATAGAAAAAGGCTTCTGTTGGTATGTAATAACAATCATAATGTACATTTGTGCCAAAAATGATCAGTCTGTGATACATATCATAGCTGTAAGATCATTTCTTAAAAATTCAAGATGGCCACTGTTCATGCTGGTTTCCATGGAAACAGCAAGAAGTTACCATGAACAGATAGTATTTTTACATTTAGGGTATATACTGTAATCAATTACTATCTATAACACTGAAAAAGTTCATCTCTTCTAAAAATTACTGCCTCACATGGCCTTGAAACAGTAAAAACTGTGAATAAAAATTGTGTAAGGAAAGAAGAAATGCTGTCAAGAAAAACAGCATCCATAACTGAGAGAAGAATATAAATGAATGACAGTTCAACAGAAAAAAAAAAGTCATGCACTACACACAGTGTCTGGAATATACTAATCATCATTTAATCTTCTGGCTTTTCATTGCACAACAAATGCTTCTATCTATCATGCCTCTTCTTTGAGAAGAAAACTGAAAATGTAGTCACCAAAAAGTTGCTTCATTTTGTTCTTGCCCACCGAATGAACATGGTGGTATAGCCCAGCCGACCACAGTGGTCATACCAGGGCAAATTTTTGTCTTTGCTTTCATTAAATGTAGAGTTCAACAACGCATTTAAAAGGTCAGAAAATTACCTTTTCCTTGAACCTAATTTTGTATTTATACAGCATTACTGCAAGTGCTCTGTCACTGAAAACCACTTTGCAGATAGCTGTTTTAAATTAAAATGTCTTTTACGACACAGCTGAATACAAACTAGTTTTAGGCCACATTCTGGCTTTTTATAATGCCAAGAAAAATTGGAAAGAAGTTGAGAGTACTTCATAAGTTTGGCACAAGAAGAAGGAAGAGGAGAAGCCAGGACAGCTGTGGATCCCAGGCAATTGAACATGAATCGACTACTCTTGAACAGACTGAACATGAATCGACTACTCTTGAACAGACTCCATCAACATAATTTGCTGAGGAACAACCATCCACTTTGTCAGCATAAAAAAAAAAGGAATTTTTCTCCACACAGAGAGAGGGCAGTGTCCAACTCCAATGAAAAAAGAAGACAAACCTGGACCCAGCAAGACATCGGGGATTGGCAGAAGAAACAACAGAAGTGAGAAATGATGATTTCAACTGATTGTAAATGTGAGCTGCCTTCAGTGTCTCATCATTGGCAGTGGTGTTGTAAGGTTGGAGTGCAATGGGCCAGTAAGTTGATTGCTGATTTCTTTGGGTTGTTTTTTTTCCTTACCATTCGTCTTCCTCTCCCTCTGAAAGTCCTTTTTTTATTATTAAATTAGTGTATATTATATGTCACATGCTGTTATAAAGTATGTGCAGAATTCTGAGTGTGTCTGTGCACCTATTGTGTGTGTGTGTTTCTATTTTTTTCAATCTCAAATTTTTTCATGATTGTAATTTTTTTTCCCCACTAGAAACTAAACATGATGCCTATGTGCATGCTTTTTAAAAATTTCATCTGTTCCTACTGACACAAAAAGGCCTAATCTTCCGAGAGGCGGAACAAGTTTATAACGTGCACAATGTTCTGCATGTATTCGCACACAGGACCTCAGTTTATAGTCTCCTCTGAAGGTGATGTTTTGCCCCTAAAATCATTTTTTATGATGTGTGTTTTTAAAAAAAAATTTTGTCAACTTCAATGAGTATCATGTCTTAAGAAATTGTCAAGGGGAGAGGGGGGTTGAGCTAAACGATCCCATAGGCCTTCCATCCACTTCCAACAGCATGCACTTCAGATGAATGCTCTAGTGCTAAAAAGTTCAAACTGACTCATTTAAGGGTGTCTGATTCAGGGCAACAAATTGATAGTTCACCTCCAAACACCAGTACATTAAATTTTGCATCACCTCGCCTCCCTACAATGATCTGTGATTTGAATGAAATTGCGAATCTGTTTGCTGCTTTGTCATGCCCAGAATGTGAGCAGTCTGTCATAGAGTTGACATAAAAGAAGAAAGAAAAAGGGTCTAGCAGTGTATTTAGAGGTTGTTTGCAGAAACTGCCACACAGTTCTTAGAGCAAACTACACTTCATCAACATTGCCAGGTGAGTCTGGTGCATTTGAAATCACTAGGAGAGCTGTGACTGCCAGTGTCCTCTGTGGGTTTGGCGCTAGAAAGCTTAATAAATTTTGTCAGTACTTAGAACTCCCAGGACTTAGTTCTGAGACTTTCAAAACTCACTGTGATGCAATTTATCAGCTAACTCCATGACTGAAAGACCAACTCTTGGAGCTTGCTGCCCAAGCTGTTAGGGAGGGACACAAAGGCTTGAATCCACATTGTGAGTCAAAGGATGGTGTTCTTGACATTGCTGTCAGTTATGATGGGACCTGGCACACCAGAGGTCACAATTCAAAGGTTGGTTGGTATTGGGTGTGTTACTGATCTGTTCACAGGTATCTGCATGGATTACCAAGTGGTGAGAATGCATACCAGGTTTGGTGGGAAGATCACAGAAAGAACTGTAAAAAGAATTTTGAAGATTCCTCTGGCATGATGGATGTCACTGGTGTAAAAGAAATATGGAGCCGGTCTATAGACAAGCACAAGTTTTGATACACAATGATACTGTCAGGTGGTGATTGCAAAACTTACACTGAACTTTTAGAGTTAAATCCATATGACACTGTGATCACCAAAGAAGAGTGCATCAATCACTTTTCAAAAAGGAAGGGCACTGCACTCAGGAACTTAGTTTCTAACAACAGAAAGCGTGGGGTGACGCTTGGGGGCAAAGGATACGGCAAGTTGACCAAGATGACGATGAACAAACTGCAGGCTTATTATACCAAAGCCATTAGAAGTCAAAGATCCATGGATGACATGGCACATGCAGTTTGCCCTCAAGGGAAAGACTTCGTGTTTTTTCAACCGAGCCAAAGCTCGTGGTCAAGATAACCCACAACACGAGGGCAATGTAACCACTCCTATCTCAAGGGAAATTTTTAACAAGCTGGAGCCAATCTACAGGAAGTTGGTAGATCCTGAATTACTTAGAAGATGCATCCTTGGCAAGATGCAGAATGCCAACCAAACCCTCCATGGTGTAACCTGGAGCAGATGTCCAAAACACACATTTGCATCGCTCGACAATGTAGAGACATCAACCTTCCTTTCTGTTGGTGAATTCAACATGGGGGCAACAGCAAGCTATAATTTTATGACTGCTCAAGGTCTCCCTTGTTTCTCCAAGCGCTTGGACAGCAGCAGGACAAGTCAAGGATGGCCAACAGTCGTCGCAGCCAAGAACAGAAGCAGCTGCATCACAGAGAGAAGGTATGGCAGGCAAGGGAAATGGAAAGGAGAAGACATCTTCAGGCAGAACATGGCTGAAGACTATTTGCTTGACCTTCCAAGTAATTTTTGCAGTGTATTATTCATCTTTGCTTTTCTGCTTCATTTCAGTGGAGTCCCTGCCTGCCAACACGTAAACTGTGAGGTTCTGTGTTCAATTCTGGTATTGCCTTTTCTTCCCAGTTTGATGAAAAAGTAATACTGAATTTCACAGATCTTTGAATAACACTATAAACCAAGGCCCTGTGTGCAAATGCATGCAGAACATCTTGTGCACAAATTCAAACCCCATTCCGCAGCTGTTAAAAGTGTATCTAGTCGGAGGCTTTAATCACTAATAGTTTGCAGCCAAATGGTTTTTGTGCAAAATGCAATAATGCATTTTAATGCTTACACTTTCTAGTTTATTTTGATATATGTCTAGTTTCGTTACGTGGACAGCAAGATAACCACCACTGAAGCTGCAGGAGAAAACACAAAATCTCCTTCACCTTGGGCCAAATCGGCCAAAACGATCGCAGTGTGGTGGCGCTGTCTTTGCAGTTCGCGTGGCAGGGATATATAGAGGGGTGGTTCGGGAGGCTAGGAGAGGGAGGAGAGAACGCCACAGGCTAGGCTACAGGCTAAGGAAGGCAGAGAGAGAGAGAGGGAGAGAGAGACCATTCACCCACACAGCAGTAGATGGCTGAATAAAGAGGTGATAACCAAAGCTGCTGTCTTCCACTGAGTCTTCTTTTGCCTGGTTGCTGTGTTCCACTCTTTCCCTACCCTGCTTCTATCCTTGCCCCTCGGCACGGTCACAAGTGGCGCTGCGAGCAGGATAGTGAAGAACTTGGAGCCTACTGGCTGGAGCATCAAATATGCTAGTCAGTGGCTCACGATTGTACCTCGGGACGCGGTACAGTTGAGCGGGGGTGGATGTGATGGTGTGGTGAGTAATTACCTCCCATGTGTTCAGAGCAATGTGTTACTATTTTGGGACACACCTGCAAATTGTGCAGCGCTCTGTTTCCTTGGGTGGTGGTTGGAAACTACCCATTGCATACACTTTGCCTTCGCAGTAAAATGTAGTATTTATGCAGCCTCTTTCTTAGAGGCCATATCCTCCCTGTTCATACTGTGCTGTCGTAGCCAGTTGTGGCAGATCAAATATCTCCACTCTTGTTACAAGTGGTGCTGCGAGCCAGATGGGCCACCAGGGGCTTGACCACACGCACGCTTGGCCTCCTACGATCAAGGGTCTACTGGCCGGGCATGCACCGAGATGTCAAGAACTACATTGGGTCCTGTGCACGCTGGGCCGACAACATCCATCAGTAAACACCACTTCTGGTCATCTCCTGGCCTCACGACCATCAGTAAACACCACTTCTGGTCATCTCCTGGCCTCACGACCATCAGTAAACACCACTTCTGGTCATCTCCTGGCCTCACGACCACTAGAGGTTCTGGCGATCGACTTCACAAAGCTGGACCAGGCAAGCGATGGCAGGGAGAACGTTCTTGTGATGACAGACATCTTCACAAAGTTCACCCAAGCCGTGCCTACAAGGAACCAAGAAGCAGTGATGGTCGCCAAGATCCTGACCAGCAAGTGGTTCCAGCGATATGGGGTGCCGGAGCGGATCCATAGTGACCAGGGCAGGGACTTTGAATCACGCCTGATTCGAGAGCTTTGCCAAACATTTAACATCGTAAAGTCCCATACCACACCCTACCACCCGCAAGGAAATGGCCAGTGCGAGCGGTTCAACCGCTCAATGCACAACCTGCTCCGCACCCTGCCCCCAGAGAAGAAGACCAGATGGCCGGTGTATCTCCCAGAGCTGGTGCAGGCGTATAACAACACCCCTCATGCCTCCACCGGCTTTGCCCCACACTTCCTCTTCTTTGGCAGGCTGCCCATTGATGACCGCTTGGGTTGTCAAGCTCCAGACACAGCTGGCACCGTTGACTGGGTCCGACAGCACCGCCTCCGCCTCCAGGAAGCCCACCAGAAGGCCTACCAGCAGCTGAAGGAGACTGCCGCGAAACGGGAGAGGTTCACCGACAGGAGAGCCTCTGACCATGCCCTGAACATTGGTGAGCACGTCTATCTCCGCAACTGTGTGGTGGGTCGACATAAGATCCAAGACTTCTGGAGGCCAGATCTGTACCGAGTGACATCTCGTCCGTATGATGAGCTACATGTCTATCATGTGCAGCCAGTGGAAGGTGGTGCTGAGCGAACTGTGAACCGAAATGATCTTCTGCCAGCAACTGCACCCCTAGAACTGGACCAGCCGTGCCACCCAACCCCTTCTCCAGCTAGTTCGGACAGAGACTCAGAATCAGACAGTGAAGATGAACAATCAAATATTGTGCATGCTCCAGCCCCAAGGCGTTCCCTGCGACTGGCTTCAAAAGGAGGAGCCCAGAATCGGACTGCTAGTGGTATGTAGAGCAATCAACATTTTTTATTGATCTAAACAAAAAGGCAATCTTGAAGAAAAAAAATAATCAGAAGACATTTTTTTTGTTTAACTGATATTGTGGTGCTTCTAGTCAAATGTATAACACTGCTGTGATGTAGGTGTTAAAAACACTACATGATTGATAATCTAGTACATTTTTTTCTATTCTTATTCTTGATTGTGGTTGTCCAATACCAGGTGGAAATATTGAATGAAATTGATATGTCCCTGAGGGATAACTAGTGGTTTTGAGGAAGTATGTTTAAATAACAAGTCCTCATAATGCCATTTTCAAAGTTCAAAATAAGGAAAGAAAGTGGCTTAAAATTTGCTCAGAAGTGACATTTTGGTCGATTCATTTTTGTTTTTGTGTGGGAAAATCTGAATTTCATAATTTTGGTTATTTGGTATGTTTATGGGTTTTTTGGTGTTTAGTTTGACATGTTTGGTCACATAACATGGATGGTTATCACTCTGAACTAGTTGTGTATTTTTTATTTGGGTTTTGGTATGTTTATGATTGTGTAGGTTTTGTGTATTTGACATTTAATCATTTGGTTTATTTGGAATGTTGAAAGATTTGAGAACAACTATTATGCAGCTAGTTTATAGTTGGTTAAATGATGAGGCAGAACTGAATAGAGGAAGTTGTCACAAAGTTAACGAGGGAAAGTGGTGGAGAAATGATCAAATAACAAGTCCTCACTACCACTGGAGTTAACTCAAAAGGACAAATCAGTTGCGAATAGAAATATTAGAAAAAGATATTCATTTATTTGTGAAGTATGGGTAGCATACTTGATTCTGAGGTGCCTTGCTCAAATAGCAACCCCTCTGTAGTCTAAAGGATAGCAATTATGATTTTTTTATGATCAGGGATCAGTAAGGATGTTTTTAGTAGGTGACAGGAAAGAGCTGACTTAGAGGATTTTGCTCAAACAGCAATCCATCTGAAGTCTGTTATAATCCTAACCTTGTCCTGACTAAGAATGAAGTTTGTTAAAATACAATTTCTTTCTGTAAGTCAGTCATAGCCTTTATTGTCAGAGCAAAAGCTGTGTAGCAGTCTAGGAAGAATTTTGTTTATATAACAGATCCCCTTTAGACAGCATCAGTACACATAGAGAATTATCCCAAGGAATAAGGAAATCGCAAGCTGTTTTTATGATTTTAGTGTTAAAATAACATAAATCATAAAGGTGCGAGATGTGTTTTCTTTGATATTCTGTTTTGAAGTGTTTGATGTTGTACCACAATCTGTGTTTTATGATTATATTGTTAAAATAACATAAATCATAACAGCATAAAATGTGTGTACACTGTATTTTTCTTGTTGTGAACAGCTGATGCCAGAACCAGTTTTGATTATTATGATTGGCACAGGAACTAATCTTTTGAGCATGTTTTGTTAGAACTTATTTCAGTTGCTTAGTTGGCATGTAGTATATATTTTTGAGAAATGAGTACCAATTTTTATGGATAGTTATTTGTGTGTCAGCGAGGACGCTGACAGAGTTTGTGGGGGGATATGTAGCCGGGTGGACACACGGCTACACTTAACCCTTTGCTGGGCATAGCGTCCCAAAACGTCCGAACATATCGTTGGGCACAATGGTCAAAAACGGCCGGCGACGCGACCGTCACTTCAGTGCATTCATACATTCGAAATTCCCGCCAATCTCGCTTCAAATCTCGTGAAAATAGAAGCAACGAGACTGCCTACGTGACTTCCGCATGTAAATTACAAATGGCGGCTGTTGGAGTGTGTTTGTGGCAAGTTTTGGAGGAAAAAAATCGCAATTTTTCCCAAGATGGACGCTATCTTCGAATCCGACATGTACGATCGTTTTTATGGCTTTCATGCCGAAAATATGACGCTGTGAGATGTGTATCCAGGCTCAAATATCGATGTAAGCGATCTGAGTAGTGTGTGCGCTTCTGACTTTGTTGATTGAAGCGAGAAGGACGGCTTTGACAACAACGAAGTTCGAGACGTAAATCGATCATCAAATCTAACTCGGCCGATGCGCGTTTTGAATTCTGCTTATAGAATTGAGGAAATTATCGCGGATTTCGAGTTTGGCAATGGTTCACAACTTGATATATTTTGTGAATTGAGTGCTGTTTGGGACTTTTGTTACGGTAGCGGCTCGAACTGTAAAGTTAACATGCATCGCGATCGTCGGCGATCGTTGGCAAACAAAATGGCCACCGTCAGAATGTTTCATGTTTTCGTGCATCATTCATCAAAAAAACTAAAAACCCAACAGTAGGTTGAAAACTTTTCTTCTGTAATTGTTTCTGATTGTTTTACTTTTTATTTGATCAAAATCCATGCATGCATTCCAAAGCTATTGCAACACTAACTGTGACACATACAAACCGATCAATGACCTTGCGTGTTTATGCATTATAATTCTTTAAAAAAAAATTTTTTTTAAACCACAATAGCAAATAGCAGTTTCTTTCTTCATTTCTGCATTTTGCTGTTTTTATTTCATTAAAATCCATTAAACCATCGTGGAGTTATTGCATGTTAAATAAACCCACCCACTCAGAGGCCATCAACCTCCATTTTGCTTGCCCAGCAGGAAGTGAACAAATGATTTTGCTGTGCCCAGCAAAGGGTTAACTTAGATCCAAAGAGCGAAACCGATACTAGCCTTGTGGTCAATATACATTCAGTTTTCTCAACTCTCTGTGTAAACTGTCATTGTTGTGCTTAACTTAGATCCAAAGAGCGAAACCGATACTAGCCTTGTGGTCAATATATATTCAGTTTTCTCAACTCTCTATGTAAACTGTCATTATTATGCTTAGGATATATTTATATTTTTATATTCAGTATATTATCTAAATAAGTTTATTTTCCAATATTCTGAATGTTGTCTAAATAATTCTTTTAGTCATTCAATAATAGGGCCCCAGTTATCTCCCTTAAATGTGAGCATTGGTCTGATCTAGCAAAGAAAATCAATAATAATAACTTTATTAAGTCATATTGTTTGCTCATATTCATGGATATGATTGTTGAAGTATTGATCTTGACTCGATTCATTTCAACCACAATGAGAGTTCTCTATTTTGTTGTAAATCAATATTTTTCGTCTATTGGTATAGGTACTGTATGTATTCAAATATTAACTGCTAGAAAAGCAGTTCTAATTTTTATTTAAGGAATCTTTAATAAATCATAATTATTGTGCCATTGAAGAACATGTGGAATAAACTCTATTTAGATCTATAAAACAGCTCATATTAAATAGTAGTAGATCGTAAGGCGTAAGTTGTACACAATGTGCCAGTCCTAAAAGTTAGCTAACCGCCATTCCTTGTTGTAAACAAGTTTGAATTGCCAACTAAATTCTAACAAATGCAGACATAAAAATATAAATGAATGGTATGTTTTGGGTTTTGTTATGAATAAATATAAGATTGGAAGATGTTAGTATGAATAATTTGTAATATTAGAGATCGTTATATTTTAGATCTGACGAACAGCTTTAAGAAGCTTACTTGGGTGCAAGCAGACCAGAAACTGTTTTCACACGACTGGTTAATTATGAATATCTCCTCTCATGGACATCTGTGGTTTATAATATGTATATGTATACAAACTGTGGTGCATATCCTTCTTTTTATAGTCATAAAGTACTTAGTTTTGTTGAAGTTTTAATGTTTTATTTCCGAAAGTTATAGTGTGCAGCTGTTAAAAGTGTATCTAGTCGGAGGCTTTAATCACTAATAGTTTGCAGCCAAATGGTTTTTGTGCAAAATGCAATAATGCATTTTAATGCTTACACTTTCTAGTTTATTTTGATATATAATATGTCTAGTTTCGTTACGCGGACAGCAAGATAACCACCACTGAAGCTGCAGGAGAAAACACAAAATCTCCTTCACCTTGGGCCAAATCGGCCAAAACGATCGCAGTGTGGTGGCGCTGTCTTTGCAGTTCGCGTGGCAGGGATATATAGAGGGGTGGTTCGGGAGGCTAGGAGAGGGAGGAGAGAACGCCACAGGCTAGGCTACAGGCTAAGGAAGGCAGAGAGAGAGAGAGGGAGAGAGAGAGAGACCATTCACCCACACAGCAGTAGATGGCTGAATAAAGAGGTGATAACCAAAGCTGCTGTCTTCCACTGAGTCTTCTTTTGCCTGGTTGCTGTGTTCCACTCTTTCCCTACCCTGCTTCTATCCTTGCCCCTCGGCACGGTCACACGCCTTTCGTAAGAGTAGGTCTTCTTCTGCGTTCCCTGCCTATGCTAAGAACATCTTGTGCACATGTTAACAAACTGGTTCTGCCTTTTGAAAAGCAAGGTGTGTGCAGGTAGGAACGGATAACAAAATTCCAAAAACGTATGCACACAGGTATCGTGTTTAGACACCATCCCCAAGGTTGGCATGCAGTCACCTAAATGGGGGTGGTGGTGGCGCAAGTGGCATACACAAAATCTCGCCATTGGTGAACCTCTGAGCTCTAGTGAGTAATGAAAAAAGAAGAAGAAAAAAGCACAGACCTCACATTGCCTTTGAAGATCATGCACACTTTCCAATCCTATCTGGTACTCGACATTTAAGATCAAGGCCCTTTCTTTAAGAAGTAAATGAGGCCTGAACTCGCAAAAACTCCTCGGGTAGACTTTGTTTCTGAATCAGTATTTTATATACTTTGATGTCAATTACAACTTCTGATTGTCTGTGGTTCACAACAGCATGCTAAAACACAACTTTACTAACATAGAATCACAAATGAGGAACAAAAAATGCAATACTGATACCTCCAGCTAATACTTGGACGAGTCTGCTCCATGCAAGACCTGCTGCTCGATTTGCTCTGTCAATATTTCATTCTTTCTCCGTACCTTTGCAGAATTTTCTGGAGACCTGAAGTCGTAGGTGTAAATGTCCGATTCCCTGGAGCAAATGTCACTGTAGACATGACAGAGCTGGCCTATTTCACCGACAGACAGCATGTAGGAACGTGACTGGGGATCTACGCCTGATGTTTCTATCATCTCTTCCACAAGGTCTACTCTGTGCACAGGAAACAATGTCCTGAAAAACCACATACAATGCTGTCAATGATACCCTTCTCTAAACTCTGTGCACAACATTTTAAAATAAAAAGTCTATATGACAGTTCACAAGCACCTAAAACATATGCTCTTAATTTCTCACATCAAAATACTTACTTGGACTCGATATATACACAGAAAAGCAGACAGTACCATGACAGCAACACTCACTCGATGCCTCGACGGATGTATTTCTGACGAAAGTGGCAGATGCTTCGGGCAACTTTCTCCACCAGTGGAAAGGGCAGCTGTATCAGTGGCCTGACTTTGGGCACGATGTGAACCACTCCTACATCCACCTCTGGGGCTGGCACAAACGCTCGCCCTGAAAACCATACTGGGAGTGAGGTTCCGCTCAAGGTTTAAAGTGTATGGAAACACAAACATACCCAGCATGCACTGAGAGTTTCTCCTGCACACTTGGAAACAGATGACAATATTTACAAAACCGCATACACACGGGGACTGGATGTAAAAAAGCACATGAGTGCTTATTCCATTATCCTCGATATAAAAGAATAAATAAATAAATACATAATGGTCACACATGTATCTGCAAATGACACTTTTTGGCTGATACGGGGAAACATTTGTAAAATGCTCTGCCTGATGATACCTTGGGTAACTTAAATCTTTCAAATTAAATTGAAACTGAACTTGTTTTTATCAAATATAAACTTGATCTTCACAACGTTTTTCCTTGCATGTTGATTGTCCCCATTCCTATAGCACTTACCATTTCATAATTACTGCACAGTAAAATCAACAACAGATGCACTTATAAGACTTTGTTTTCTCACTGCATATTATGCTATCAAAAAATTTCTACCTGGAATAATGAATTTCAGATGAACGTCACACAGATACTGGCACATGATGGACAGACGGCACCTCTGACTGGTCATTGTTTTGGCCACCATGCGCTGTGCCACTTCTTTCTGGAATGTCAGCGTCAATTTGGTCCGGCCAAACTTCCAGGGTCCAGACTGTGTTGACATGGCATCCAGCCACTTGATCAGAAGTGGCGTAGAAACACTGAAGGGAAGATTACCAAGAATATGGATGTTAGGAGGGGAAGAATTCCAAGGTTTTGACAGTTCTTGTGGTATGACGTGTTCAAAATTGAAGCTGAGGACATCCCCTTCATAAATGCTCAGTCGTCCCTCGGCTGCCTCTGACAATAGCTGCACAACACATACACACTCTCTTATCATTTACTAACAAAGGTAACCAAATCAAAGCTGAAAGTAACAATAGTTTACACTTGTCCACCATGTGTGTACACACTTTCAATCTTGTGAACAATAAACCAGAAAAGAAATCAATCCAAATGATATTCGTGCCATCAAATTCTTCAATACCAAATAATATTCATACCATTAAATTCTTCACAAAGTTGTTTTTTTTACTCCTCATTCTAAAAGTATCAATGTTTTGACACAGAGGTTGTGTACTTTGGCAGGGTGGTGGGGGTTTCAGTTGTTGAGGGTAAGGACAGAAATGAGATGAAACAAGAGGGGAAAGTCTTAGATATGAAATAAATGTGTTTTGAGGCTGGATTTAAAAGTGTCAAAGTAGGCTTTTGGCGAAGGGAGAGAGGGAGGTCATTCCAGATCACTGGACCAGAAATAAAGAGCGACGGCCGACTGTGGATTGGTTGAATCTAGGTATTCGTAGGCACAAGGTAACTGCAGCAGAGCGGAGGGATCATGGAGTGTACAGGTGAACAGGGTTCATACAGACTTGGTGGGGGGAAATTTAGGGCCTTTTTAGGGCTTTTATGGGCCATTATTTCCAAATTTAGGGCCTAGCCGCGGGATATCAAAGAATAACTATCAACCTGTGTACACGTTTACTTTGATAAACAAATCTCAAACTCATGTACGCAAAGTCTTCTTGTCTAAAACTGCATACTGGATATTGATTATTGACACAAATCCAAGTTAAGTTCTAGAATAAAATGTCTTTCAATCATTCGTAGACACCAAAATGAATTAAAATCTTCACACAGTAAAACATCAAATCATGGTGTGATGGAAGTCTCCATGTCTTGAAATACCACGCAAAGTGAAAACTGAAATAGTGTCTCTGATTTTAATAGGTTTTTCACAAACAACTAGCAAAGTGAACTTCAGACACTATCCCTGAAACTTCATCTGATGAGAACTAGTCTCCTTGCCTTATCAAAGATGCAGATGATTACCCGGTACTAGAAATGGTAATAACAATAACCTCATACAGTCACAGTGCCTCTTCCAAATTCTCCTTTATTTCAATCTCACACATGCGTACATGCAGGCATTCACACACACATGCGCACGTGCGCACATGCATGCATGCATAAGAGAGAGAGACAGAGAAATGTTGCTGGACACAAGTTCTCTTCACCATGAATACATGTACAAGTCCTGTATCGTCAATGTAGACCGAGTGGTACGCCTAACACTGGCTTGAAAAGGATGCCCATGCCCTCTCCCCATAGTTGTTTTTTTTAAAGCAAGAATCTTCGGATCAAGTCTGCCAATAACTGAATAAGCGTGAATTTTAAAGTAGAGTCAACTAAATCGACCACATTGAACGGTGCAAAATATACAAAGTGCTGGCATTTCTGACTTGCCTTATCAACTGGATTCGTACAAGGCTTCTTGGAAGATGACGTAAACGAAGAGAACAGTGCAGGACGAGCTGCTTTATTAGGACAATTGCTTGTAGGTGTGAATCTAAAAACTTTGCCGACCCTGGGGTAGCCTACCAACGAAATGACTGCCGCAGGAACTGATGAGGACGAACTACAGTTTCTGTGATTGGTCAAAAGTGAGGCGCTTAGCCAATTGGAAGCATCAACAGAGAACTTCGGCGGAAGTAGCGCTAAATTTTAGAGATTATTCAAAAGGCAGCTTCGAGGACACACTGTTTGTTCAAAAATGCGCTGTTCAGGATTTCTTGGTGTTTGCTTGGGTGCACTGCCTACATTGTTTTGCGGCAATGTTGAGCAAGGGCGCACCCTAGAATCAACACTGTACATTCATGCAAGCTTGTGTGCGTGCCAACATGCCAGAATGCAATATGGGAGATAGGAAGGAGATAAGTGCTTGCTGAAGTATTCTGATACCACCTCTTCATGCCACCCCCCCCCCCCCCCCCCCTCCCACCACCACCACCACCACCCACTTCTCATTCAGTCACCTTCAAGCTGGGCATAAATCTTGGATCCTTCTCCACAACGGCCACATGACTTGCCCCAGTGTTGAGCAAGGACCGCGTGATGCCCCCTGGTCCTGGCCCCACCTCACAGACAAAGCTGTCATTCAAATTCCCTGCCATCCGCACGATCTTCTGCGTCAGGTTCATGTCCAGTAGAAAATTCTGTGACAACTGTTTCTTGGCCCGCAGCTGGTACATGCGGATGAGTTCCTGGATGGTAGGCAGTGGAGGTAAGCGTCGTGTAGCCATGGTATGGTCTGTCTGTCAGCACACTTAGTTCCTGCCTCTGTCACAGGAACATGGCAAGTACTGTTAGTGTTGATCAGATGACAGAAACAGCCTTTATCAAATACATTATCAGCATAATTAGATAAACAGGATGCTCATCACTATATCTAGACATCTATATTACTATACATCATTGATATACTGTACCAGTCATGAAGACTACCACACATCCATGTTCTACTTAAACATATCTGTTAAAAGTAATCAAAAGCATATCACTGAAGACACAAAAAAATTATTCCAAAAAAAATTCTGGTTAAGTTTCTTTGAACAATTGCTAATCAGGTACATAAATTTTCTGTTTTTTTAATCAATAGGTTGCACTACATAATAAATAATCTAAAAAAATAATCACTCTCTGTTTTCATTTCGTATTCTCTTTTTAGAATAAACAAATGATTATTAATATTATGCGTTGTAAAAAAATAATACAAATAAAGGATTCTTTTCAAACTAAAAAGCTAACACTTCATTCCTATCCATCCAAGCTGCTTTTTTGATAATCACAGCCTGGATGATTGTGTAAAACTAGAAGCCATCAAAAACTGAAAAAGGTTGGGGTGGGGGGGGGGGGGGGGGAGTTTTTTACCAGCCACCATGGCACAGTGGTTAGCGCCTTGGGTTACGGACTGGAAGGTTGCGGGTTCGATTCCCATAAGAGTCATAGGGATTTTTCGGACTCCGGCCGGCTCCTACCCAGAGTGAGTGGGCTCAGTGGGAAGACTGGGACCACACAGTCGAGCTTCATCCACTTAATGGATGCGAGTTTGAGAGTGTTGCTCAAATTACCTGACCAACACTGCAGGTGTCTGTATCTCTCGGGCCTGGTTGACGCCAGGATATATTATGATAGTAAGCGTGAAGTACAACCCTGTCAAGTAGTCTCAAAGCATATACACTTCCACAGCAGCATAATTACTCATCCTCATTGTAATTGATCATCATGCAATTTTAAAAATGCCTCTGATTCGGTGGTTCCAGTTGCTATGGTCTCATGGTGACCTCAGATTCAGTTTGCCCATACACTTCTGTGCCTGTGGTGAGTTTGTGTCAAAGCCTTTGGAGTTGGAGGTTCGCGGGGGACGGTCGTTGGAGGGACGTTGTGGTGATTGCCACCTCGGGTGGGCAACTCACTCAGTCTGGCTCCGCGACTGAGCTAATACTGTCGTTAGTAGGGGGCTTAGTAGGTGGTGTCCTGCGTATGTTAGCTCAGAACAGGCACCACTGAACACCACCAAAGTGACCCAGCAGCAGTGCAGGGCCCCTCTGGCTGGTGGCCCCATGGTGGCCTGATAATGATTGACTCCCTGTGGACCTCCGACTCTTGAGGATGAGACATAACAAATCTGGGTATGGTTGTGGCGGGGAGATTGGAATGAGCGGTGTGGGAACAGCAGGATTGGGGACATCACAGAAGGTGAGGCAGCAAAAAAAAAAAAAAAGTTTTTCATTCACTAGAGAAAAAAGGTTATAAAGTGTAGCTGACTGGAACAAGTCCCTACGAAATGACAACTTTTAAGCCTTGGCTTAGGTACAAGACTACTTGAACTTCCCATTGCAAGGTCTCAGGAAACAAATCATACCCACAAGTGGTGATTTGGGGGTTTGTGGGAAAGGGTCACTGAATCCATTGCATGGGCATTGTGGTGGTCACCATCTCGGATGACTCACTGATTGTTTACTCAGTCTGGCTCTGTGACCAAGCTATTAATATTATCACCACTCTTTAAGGGGCATAGTTGGTTAGGTGGTGTCCTGCATTACATGTAGAATCAGAACAGGTACCTCTACTGGCTCTAGTGACCCAAAAGCAGTACATGGCCCTCCTGCACAGTGGCCCCACAGCAGCCTCACGAATTTGATGAGCTGCCCATAGACTTCTGACCCTGAAGATGTTACATCAGTCATGGATCTAGGTATGTCTAGGGCGGAGAAATTGGAATGCGCAGCATTGGAACAGTAGATCGGAATTCCACTGAAGATGAACTAAGCAACACTTTTTTTCTGAGGGGGGGAGGGCTAACAGCTTCATTTCTCTTATTTCATAGAAAGGGGGAAAAAGACAGAGGAGAGCAACAGAGTGCTTGCTGTTACAGTTAGTACAAAATGGGAGTTGTGCAGGGGGAATGGGGAGGGGAAGCACATGAGAGACATGAAAAAGAAAGAACATCGTAAAATTGATGCTAACAAAGTAGGCCTGCTGCAGCAAGCAGAATACAACCATAGTCAGCAGAAGGTTCTTGGATTTCATTTCTTCCATTTCCATGTGGGAGCTTTCAGTGCCGCAGTGGAAATGTTATCAAATGATGGCCATATAGCCTAAGCAGCAATACTTGCTTCAAAGGGCAACAAAATTACAAAATTTATTTTCGTTAAGGGGAGAGAGTGACAGCTGGAAATTGGACAGCTGTGAGCCAAATAGAAAGGCTTCAGCCAAGAACTACTTCTGTGCAAAATGAACATCTAAAAAGTGGCAATACCATGACATGCTCTGAGTCTGATGCTGTAGCTTTGTCAATCCTGTTGAATGATTTGCTGGGTGGAACTGGAAGCAATTGGGCACATGATGGGGGATGATGCAGTAACGGAAAACACTGCAAGAGCCACATCTGGGCTGAACTTTGTCCCAGAGGTTTACCTGAAAAACATTGGGCGAGATGAAGCCCCTACCAATTCACAGACTGTGTACCAGTTCAGAACAAGAATGAAGCAGGACTTGAAATGAGTCATGGGCCACACCTATGCTAGCAACAAGGGTACAGCTCCCAATCATCTACCATAGATTTCACTACCCATGTGGATGACAGCAAATCCAAAGTGACAGCAGTTTTGTAACACGGTGGGAGATGTGGAATTCTTACAAAAGGTCAAAACAAGCTCAAATCAATCATCTTGGATCTATCAGCATCACAATGATTCGAATGAATAATCAGATTAATAATCAGATTTTTCATCTATTTTTACCCCTCAAGGTCAAACCACCAAGTGTGCATAGTTTTAATGGCATAGTGAGCAATCAAGCCATAGGGAGACGGGCATGACTGAACCAGACCATTTGGGGGCCACAGTAAGATCTCTATAATAGTACTTAGGCACATGTCATTGTCAGTGTGCCTACAGTATAACATGCACAATACAAAACATTTGACACAGTACCACCAGCAGTAGTAACAGTATGGCACTTTATGGGTGATGGTAAAACTATTGATATTATTTTTTTTTTTTATATACCACTTTAAGTCATGAGATTTCTCTCCGTGAAACTGCTCTCCCCGGGGAAACCGTGTCGCCACAAGAGCAGCGCCACCCTTTTTTTTTGTGTCTGCAACTCAGTGTATTTGTTTCCCTATCAGAGTGGCTTTTTTCTAAGAATTTTGCCAGGACAACTCGCTTGTTCAAGTTGTTGCCGTGGGATCTTGGTTTATCGTCTCATCCGAAAGACAAGCGCCCAGACCACCACTCATGGTGTAATGAATGGGGGAAAAGTTTCGGGCCCAAACAGGATTCGAACCACCGCACACTTTCGACCTGGACTTTTCGCATTCTAGAAAGGCGCGTTACCTCTAGACCACCGATCCACCATATGATATTTCATAACTGCAGTAATTCCAAATTGCTGTTTGATTTGACATGCAGTCCCCTACAATTTCCAGCCATCTGTACTTGCTTTTACTTTTCTTTTTATATAAATTTGTTGTGAGGAAATAATGTCTTGTCTAGCAGTGTAGCACAAGTCATTATAAATTCAAGTTGTAATTTAAACACACACACAAAAAAAAGCTTAAGTTGTGATGGTTGATTGATGGCACAGTTTGCCATCAACCAGCCATCACCACTCTTAATAATTAAGTAAAATTCTGTGTAATTTATACAACTTGTCTTGACAACAAAACTGATGACTTATTGACTGTGTATTAGTTGTAAGTACTTTATTATAATTCACATTTTAATTTTTATGTAGCCTAACAATTTGCCGTTATAATTCTTCTTCTTCTTCCTTTTTTGTCATGATTCTCCCAGGGGAGGTTTGACATTGATGAGCCTTCTCCATCTCTCTCTGTTTTGAGCTTCCTCCTTATTAATACCCCTTTCTCTAAGATCATCTGCAATACAGGCAGCCCAGGTTTTTCTAGGTCTTCCCTTTGGTCTCTTTCCATCCACTAGGAAGTTCATTGCTCTTTTTATGATGTGGTGGTCTGCTTTCCATTGAATGTGCCCAAACCAGTGCAGTCTATTGGTACTAGATACAGACTTCAGATCATCAACTTTGCACATTCTCCATAGTTCTTCATTTGTGATTCTGTGTTCCCATTTAATCTTTGTCATGTAGCGTAGCATTCGGTTTTCACAGCTCTTCAACAAACATTCGACAGTTTTTGTGAAACCCACATCTCCGAACCATACAGGAGAACAGGTCTGACGCAGGCCTTATAATTTATATATCAGACAGCGTCTCTCCAGTGGGATCTTCTGCTTTCCGAGCAGACTTACCAATTCTTTCCATTTCTTCCAAGCACTCTCAATCCTGGTTCTGACAGCTAACTCAGATTTTACTTCGCAGCTCATCATCTCTCCCAGGTAGCAGAATTCGTCTACCATTTCTATCTTGCCTTGTTCAAATTCTAGCTCCTTCTTTCCTGCATCGGTATTGTCTTCACCCTTCTTATTCATACAACTGGGGCAGACAAATACTCCGTCCTCCTCCTTCAGGCAGGGTTCATACAGACTTGGTTGGAAAAAATTTAGGGCCTTTTTAGGGCTTTTTAGGGGCCATTATTTCCAAATTTAGGGCCTAGCCACAGGGTATCAAAGTACATTTTATCAACCTGTGTACACGTTTACATTGATAAACTAATCTCAAACTCATGTAAGCAAAGTCTTCTTGTCTACAACTGCATGTTGGATATTGATTATTGACACAAATTCAAGTGAAGTTCTAGAATAAAATGTCTTTCACTCATAGATACTACAATGAATGAAAATCCTCACACAGTAAAACATCCATGGTGTGATGGAAGTGTCCATGTCTTGAAATACGAAGTAAAGTGAAAACTGAAATAAGTGTCTCTGATTCTAAGATGTTTTTCACAAACAGCTAGCAAAGTGAACTTAAAAGACACTATCCCTCAAACTTGTGAACTAGTCTCCTTGCCTTATCAAAGATGCAGATGGTTGCCTGGTACTAGAACTGTAATAACAATACCCTCACACAGTCACAGTGCCTCTTCCAAATTCTATTATTTTATTTCAATCTCACACATGCCTACATGCAGGCATTCACACACACACACACACACACACACACACGTGCATGCATGCACAAGAGCGACAAAAAGACAGAGAGAGAGGCTGCTGGATGCAAGTTCTCTTCACTATGAATACATGCACAAGTCCCGTATCGTCAATGCAGACAGAGAGGTGGGCCTAACACTGGCTTGAAAAGGATGCCAACACCCTCTCCCCATAGGTTTTTTCTTTTTAAGCAAGAATCTTCAAATCAAGTTGGCCAATAACTGAATAATCTGCGAATTTTAAAGTAAAGTCAGCTGAATCGACTACATTGAGTGGTGGAAAATATTCAAATAATATTTGTATTTTTCCTGTACATTTGTAAATATTCAGGCATTTGTGACTTGCCTTATGAACTGGATTCGTTTCTGTATGCGTTCTGCAGGAAATCTGTGGGATAATCTCCTCAAATAAAGAATAGATCTGGCTACAGGTTTTATTGTATTCCCATTCTGACACACGACTCTATCACTGACTGCCATTTTGTAAACTGCCCACAGGAGAAACAATAGGCCTTGCTATTCACAGTGCAGCTGTGCTAAAATTGACAAATCTCGTAGAGGACTGTAGCGCAGTAAACAGAAAACTGGTATGTTTTTGACTCATGATTGCAGTTTCATAGTTAAACATCATTTTCCAAGCAAATTACGGGCATACCATAGGGTAGGTAGTTTTCGGCATGTAAAAAATAACTGGTGAAAGCAAAGGAATATGCACTTCCAATGGAGGCAAATTACCTCCCTTGGCAAAATAGGTGGCGCGCCATGAATAGCAGACGACAGGCTCTATCGGCGATAATATGATCTTTGGACACCCTTCTTGCTTTCATTTCTAGTAAGTTTTTTGTGTATTTGTTTAATCTACATTTCAACAGAAACTCTCACTCATGGTTCCCAATTTTAGGGCTTTTTAGGGCCTCCAGGGCCATAGGTATCATTTTTAGGGCTTTTTAGGGGCCTTATTTTGGATCTTCAAAAATCAGGGCCTTTTAGGGCTTTTTAAGATTTGTACGAACCCTGTTCAGACTTTTGAGCATCTTTAGTGACACCAATATTGACATTTGGAGCATTTGATCGAATAGTTCCCTATACCTTTGTAGCAGACACCACATGGGTATTTGCCTTGTTCTCTGTGTGTTCTGCAGTCTTTTCCAACTGTCATTGCTTTGGTCTTGTCAACATTTACCTTCATTCCTCTGCATTCTAATCTCTGTTTCCAAATGCCAAATCTTTGAGTAGCGTCATCACTGTTCTCAGCTACCAGTACTAAGTCATCAGCATACAGCAGTTCCCAGATCTCTTCTGACCTCTCCACTTCCTTGGATATTTCATTCATCACGAGGATAAAGAGCAGAGGGCTCAATGCAGATCCTTGGTGCACTCCTACTTTTATCTCAAAGCTTTCTGACGTCCCACTTACAATTTTCCCTTTTGATCTGGAGTTCTTGTACAAAGTCATAACCATTGAGATGGTGTGCTCCGGTACACCTTGTTTCATCAAGGCCCATTGGATTGCCTTTCTGGGTACTCTATCAAAAGCTTTTTCCAGGTCAACAAAGATGTGCATCTAGCTCTTTTTCTTCTCCATATACTTTTCCTACAGTTGTTTCACAATAAATATTGCATCTATGGTTGATTTGCCAGCCTGGAATCCAAACTGTTTTTCATCAATATTGCACAGGCTCTTCAGTCTTCTTTCCAATACTTTTCCCCAGATCTTCATGCCATGTTCCAGATGCCTGATTCCTCTGTATTCTCCACATACTAGTGCATCTCCTTTACCCTTGAAAATGGGAACAGTAATACTGTCTTCCCATTCTTCATTTGTTCTGTCCGCTGTATCTTCTGACATATTTTCGTAAGTTGTTTAACTCCTTCCTCTCCTGCTGCTTGTATTATTTCTGTCACCACTCCGGATGACCCCATGGCTTTTCTCTTTTTCATAGTTGGAATTGCTCTTCTTGTACAGGTCCTTCAACTTTCTCCTCCAATTTGCCTTTATAATATATATGTACATATTGCATAGAAATACTGACTTGTTTTGCTTAAAATATAAGTTTTTATCACTAAATCATCTCTTTATACTTGTAATTGTATAACTTTATAAGTTATAATGAAACCAACAAACACCCTAGCCTAATCTACCTTTAACCACTAGACTGCCATACCCCGGTAATTTTCCGGGGCTAAATGTGCACCCTATAACGCCTACAACCCAGAAAATTTCCGGGGTGTCAGTACATAAGAAGTAAACAAGCCTGCTTCCTTGACTACAGTTAAAGGGAAAGAACTCCAAAATTAATGGAGATCACTCTCCTGTTGCTTGGCAACATCCAGCTGCAAAAACCGTGGCAAAAACGATCACTTTTTAGCTTGTATTTTGTGCTTTTATGCATGACTGTTTAAAATGGCTAACACTTCTTGTTGAAGGCATCAATAACTTTACACAGCTGTAAAAGTGGCAAATATAACTGTAGATTTACCTCAATAACTTTACACAGCTGTAAAAGTGGCAAATATAACTGTAGATTTACCTAACAGTGATAAAAATGATCACGTATGATTCAGGAGATCGTGTATTTAAAAAACAGTGAATGAGATTTGGCCTAGACTTATGTTTGATGTTATTGAGATTGGGGGTATTCAGAATGACAGTGGTGATAAAGAAATCGTATTTTTGGTCGATTTTTTTACATTTGAAATATATTTTCGCAGTGAAATATCATGTTAACTAATTTAAGCTTGCCTCAGTAAGTAATCTACAATATATATACTGTCATAAGTAATCTACAATATATATACTGTCTTTGGGTAGACTATCAGGAATATTCATATAGTAGTTTCTGAGTAAGATGGATATGAACATAGCAGTGGTACATAAGAATTTTATTTCCCGGCATATAGGGTGCACTTGCACTGGGCAGTTAAGAGGTTAAACAAAAATCTCAGGTAGCCTAACTAATCAATCTTCTGACTTGTGCACGATTTCAGCAGTTATGACCAGCACTGCTCTGAATTAGTTATACAAAAGAACACCTGTGATTGTGAAAATAGTTGGGCTCTACTCCTACGTGATCAAAATACTCAGGCCTAGGCTATTGGAACATCTTCGGTAGGCTAACAACACCCATCTGATCTAAGTAACCTTGACAGCTTCGCCATCTTGACCTCAGATGCCAAAGTACAAAACTGATATGATCTATGCTCTTTAACGTATTGGCCTGTTAGTTTTTTTAATTTCGCATTATGCATAACGGGCGAGATAAATAAAACAATGTGAGGGAACATAAAAAATCATATGCAGGATGGGAGATCAGCTCGAGGCATCTCCCCCCCCCCCCCCCCCCCCCCCCCCCCATATGTCTTTACTTCGTTTATAAATCACTATCGGCAACACAATAAAGCTAACATAACTCCAGAAATACTGCAATCATATATTTATTTTTGCTTTTCTCTTTGTGAACCTGTCTTCTGTACAGTAGTCCTATGGCCAAGTTGCAGTAGTTCTGAACGTTTAGCCTAGTTAGGAGAGTCGGCACCTAGACCCTCTGTCTTGTCGAGTGAAAAGATCGATTTTACACAGGTAAAACGCAGTAGCACAAAATTTTGCATGAAAAATTACATGATACAACATTCTACTTCATCAAATTACCTGAAGAGCCTCTGATTGCATCGACGATCTTTCAGACCTGACCCAAGTGTATTCTTCTTCAGCAACTTAGCAGTAGCCAAGCGCCATGAAAAACTTCAAAACGTGGGTATGATTCAAGCCTCGATTTCGCATCCAGACTGTCCCTTTGTTGGAAGGCTACTTTAGTCACGTGATCAAACATGGCGTCGTTGTTTCCGCCAAATTTGAAAGGCAAAACACTTCTGTAGGATCATTGTGTTATTGATCAGAGATATAGAAAAGTTTTATATCATGGCACAAGAAAGATTCAGCAGGTTCGACGTCATTATAACATTGGTTTCATTTATCACTTTGCTTCTGGACGTGGTGACAGGTAAGCTGACTGCACTAGGCTAGTCTACTGTATACAATACGATGATGGTGATGGTGATGGAGTCTCCCGTTGATAATAATAATAATAATAATGTATGGAATTTATGATCTATGGATGAGTAGGCAGGCAGGCTTAGCCTATCTGTCAGAATGTATCCTCATATGGGAGAAGAGGCCGATTCTGGATGCACAGCACTTCCCACAGGTGTTGCAAGGGAAAACGTCTCCAGAAGTTGAGCCCTGCCTCCTTCGATCTTCTCAGATAGTAATTCACTAATTGACTGGAAGCAGGCTATTTTAGTTAACTTAGGCCTAGGCCTACAGGTTAAATTAGCTTTGAAGTTTGATAGGCCTACTGATCAAGAGACTTAGGCGTGGTAGACTATGGACAAGCTCCCACCATTCTTAGGGGCTAGCACCCCATGCCTTTCTTCTGAATAGGGGAAAATAGACTAGAAGTTAAAGTTGCAGCCATAGTTTGAGGCCCATGATGATAAAATCCAGAATGAGAATGCTTAGATTCCCCAGAGATGTTGGAAAGAACTTATGTAGCCTTTTGACTTTTTTTTAAAGTAATAGTAGACACTAAGACAGACTTTTGTTTTGAGAATCAGGTCTATTTTTGTGTAACTTACAAAAACAAAACTAGTAAAGTAGTATGCCTAAGTATGGTCATTGTTTAACTAAGATTAAGAATAGATTGATGTGTGAAGTAACAAGTAATTCAAGCTGCTAACTTAACTACTATGTCTTCACATGTTTTTGTGTGTATCACACACTGTCACTGTATGTGTGTGTGTGTATCACACACTGTCACTGTGTCACCCACAAAGTGACAAACAAAACACAACATTTCAGGTCTTCCAAGTGAGTTACACCATGGGTTGTTCTCAGAAATATGTGTGCCATAGGTGTAACTCACTTGGAAGACCTGAAATTTGTGTTTTCTTTGTGGATGATTGGGATGCTTGTTACATTTGGGTGGTGTTTGTATTGAAGAAATAAAATTTTAAAAGAAAAATGCACAGTTATATCATTTTCATTGTAAATTGAGCATTTATTATAAAAATATAACACAAACAAAATGGCGGATTTGTGACAAGAAGGAACACACTGTAAAAAGTGTAAACTGAATGTTTTTTAAGACCCTTTAAGTTTAACAAGTGTTTTTCTTAACAAAAACAACATCTAACAATAACATCTCTTTAGATGTTTCTTTATCTTTGCAATAATAAAATTCTTAGCTGCAGTTTGAATTTTAATATATATATATATATATATATATGGGCGTATATAATTTCCGTTACGGTTGCTACGCTTGGTTTCCACTGTCTGGTCTATTGTAATGTTTCAAGTGCAAAACTGTTCAGCATTCTAGGGAATGCTTTCCTGCAAAAACTAATGGAGAAGACACTGTATCATAGTGTATGACACTAGGAACAATTGGTGCTGACGAAATGCGGTTCCTTTCCTCTTTAAAGTCATCGCCAATCACAAACATGGCATCGTTTCCACTTTTTACAGTAGCAACTGTACAACATAAATGCTGTATGAACACTGAGACAAAGGTCACTTGACTGAGATTCCAAGTCAGAGCACTTCTCCTTCACCGGAAACATCCCTGGAAATGGAATGCAGGTTTTTCCCGCGTTATCATTCTATGAGTGGGTTCTAGACTCTGGTTTCTTTGTCTTCCATCATCTGCAGAAACGTCTCAACTGTAACGTTTTCTGGGACTGCATCATTAAAAGGGGTGTACTGGTTTGTTCAATCTGTTTTATATTGTTTCATTATGAATAGTTCTTTGTAAAAAGAGTCTTTTTCATTATTAAGGCATTAAATAATGTAAATCAATATTTAAGGTGATAAATTTTATTATTTTTGATGTTATTACGGACTTCATCTTTGTCTTGCATTCATAAAAAGTAAGGTGAACAGTTGT
The DNA here is from genome assembly GCA_028751875.1 of Rapana venosa. Taxonomy (NCBI): domain Eukaryota; kingdom Metazoa; phylum Mollusca; class Gastropoda; order Neogastropoda; family Muricidae; genus Rapana; species Rapana venosa. The sequence continues at coordinate 53,645,491 of CM054150.1, read as the reverse complement.
GACTTGGAAATTAAGCAATGAAGTCTGCTGCCTGCTAAGAGATTTTGCTTTATGTTGTCCATACATCACTTCCTCCTAACCTCAGCCTTTGGTCTTTTGTCAAGATCTCACAAAATTAAAAACCAACAAAATGCTGAGCTCAGCAAAAGTAATTCAAATATGTCAGACTGGTTGGTTTCAGTTGTGATGAGAAGCCAAGAACACCATATCTTCCAAATCATACTAGTTAAACATATTTTTGTATGTGGAAAAAAATGCTGGTTATTAATATTATTATTATATATTATCTTCAGTTAACTTATAACTATCTTTTATTTTTGTTCTAAATATCATATTAATTGTCAGCATCACTGTTTTCACCTCGTGCAAAAAAATTGAAATGAGTACATGTGTGAGTGCTAGTGTGAGTAAAGTGAGCTGACAACAGGCTTTTTTTTTCTTCTTTTTTTTTGGGGGGGGGGTCCATCTCTCAGGCTCCTACCACACTTGGCCACAACAGACAGGTTACAAGAGTGATGGATGACCCATGGATCAATGCCAGTGATCAATACATTTTTTTGCAGTTGATATGTATAAATAATACACAAATGAGTACACTTGTTTTATTTTTCTAAATGGAATTGTTTTATTTTCAGCTGTTTTATTCTTGACTCATATTTGCCATGTACATAGTAGATTTCTCAGTATTTTGTAGAGTTGGTTTCGGCATCTCAACTGTAACAGATTCCATCCAAGGTGAAAAAATGTATCACTATCACAGTATCAGTGGTTTGATTTCAAATCCTTTCTATTTTCTTAACTGTAATTGTTCTGGTGTCAGTTATGTTCATTTTGACTCATGTTTGCCATGTCTACGAGGAGGCACCGTGGTCGAGTGGTTTAGGCGGTCAACTCGTGATCCAGAGGTCGCGGGTTCGATCCCCGCTCGGCTCGGTGTTGTGCCCTTGGGAAAGACACTTTACTCCTATTTTCCTCACTCCACCCAGGTGTACAAGTGGGTACCAGCTCTGCTGGGGAAGTATCTGGCAACAGACTAGCGTCCTGTCACAGGGGTGGTGAAAAACCATCAGTTCGCTTAACGCTACAGAAACCGGGATAAGCTCCGGCTCTATGGGCCTTCTGGCTCGAAAGAACATACTTACTTACTTGCCATGTCTATGGCTGGTTTCAAGTTGTTTTGTAGACTTAGATTCCACGTCATAACTGTAACGGACTCCATGTCACAACTGTAACATTTTGTTTTCATTACATAATCAAATGCAATAAACAGTATATTATTCTGAACAGCTGCTGTGTGCCTCTTGTGAACAAGGGTAAGAAGTACTTCATGCCTGACTTGAGCTGTATATTTCAATAATTATGGAGACATGAGAATGTGAAGTTGCCGTGAGCATGGAGGACTAATGTGGATTTTAAAAACTGCAGAAAAAAGCACATTCATGATCATTTTGACAGTTTTTGTCATATGGGAACCTTTTCTTCCTTGGTTTACAAGTAATTTATACCAGGTTTTAGAAAACATGCAGTTTTTAAAGACCTCAGAGCTCTTCTTTTGGATTCCCTGTCACAACCGTAACGCAGCAAAAAATTATCTTTTAAATCATCTACTACAACAAGATGAATTGGCTGATCATCTTTTCCATTTTAGAAAATGATGTTTATGGAAATGCTGTACTGTATGACATAAAGACGTATGTAGAATGAAATTTATTTTGGGGTCTCTTTGTCACAGAAATAGCACATGTTTTTTTAGAACAACCCATTATATGTGTTGTCTCTGTTGTGTGACATGTATCATGTCATGTTTGTGCATGTGTGTGTACATGATGACATTGATGTGCTAACTAAAACTGTAAAAGGGGGCTAAACAGACTGCTTGACCCTGTGAATCTGAATTTCATTTATTATTTAGTGCCCACATTGATGTTTAGAAGTTGCCTGTGAATAACAACTAAGTAAACAAGACATGCACACAGGTGTCATGTTTAGACATGCACACAGGTGCCGTGTTTAGACATGCACACAGGTGCCGTGTTTAGACATGCACACAGGTGTCGTGTTTAGACATGCACACAGGTGCCGTGTTTAGACATGCACACAGGTGCCGTGTTTAGACATGCACACAGGTGCCGTGTTTAGACATGCACACAGGTGCCGTGTTTAGACATGCACACAGGTGCCGTGTTTAGACATGCACACAGGTGCCGTGTTTAGACATGCACACAGGTGCCGTGTTTAGACATGCACACAGGTGCCGTGTTTAGACATGCACACAGGTGTGTTTAGACATGCACACAGGTGTCATGTTTAGACACAGTCCCTGAAGTTGGAATGCTGCTTCATTAATTGAATGGTGGGTAGAAGTGGTCACATTTATTTATATTATTATTATTAGCAAAATCTTACCATTGGTGAACGTTGGAGCTCTAGCCGAGGAACAAAAAAGTATACCTATGTATGTTCAGCATCTATCTATCTGTCCCGTAGTCTGACGACCGTGGGGGCACCCTCAAAGACTCAGCAACCAGTTCCCTCCATTCCTCTCTCTGTTCTGCCTTTCTCAGGGTTTTGTTGAGTTCTAGGCCTGTCCATTCGCTGATGTTATCCTCCCAGCTCTTCCTTGGTCTGCCTCTTCTTCTTCCTCCTTGGACAGTGCCTTGCAAAACTGTCTTTGTAATTCCTTGGGATCTTGTGACATGCCCATACCACTTAAGTTTACGCTTTTTCACGATCGTTAGAAGGTTCTCATAGGGTCCAATGGTTTGCTGGATTCTGTTATGCACGCTTTTGTTGCTTATGTGGTCTTTGTAGGAGATGCCAAGGAGTCTCCGAAAGCATCTCATCTCCACTGCCTGTGGAGCATCTACTATTATTTAAATGATAGCATTTTCCGTACCTTAATTATGGTATGGTAAAAGGAAACTAAGGTATGATGCTGTGACTTTGTAATTTTGGGGGGGTTGTTTGTTTGTTGAAAAGATGGCATAAAAGCATGTGAGAAAAAAAGGAAAACTGACCCACATGTTTCAGGAAGAAGAAAAAAACGGTAAAGGCTAAAGCTGAGCCCCAGTCTCAGGAAGTAAAACCCATAATTTTTTTGATTTATCAATGATCATGTCTTCTTTTGACCTGTGTCTTACAGTTACACTTTGTTACAGATCTTGCCATTGCAGTATATCTCTTCATACACCTGTCGCTTCTATGGGGCAGTCTGGTCTTGGCTTTCCTGGTTGTTCCCCTGGTGGTAATGAGCATCATCAGCCTCAAGTGGCATTCCACAGATGGATCTCTGACCTGCCGGACTCTCCTACCTCACGCTTGCCTTGTGGCCCCTTTTCAGCGGTTTGTAATGAGGGAGAGGGGGGATTTCCCAGAAAGAATGTAGATGTGTGTGAAAAATACATTACCTCCTTTGTTTCAATTTGAAGGGGTGCTTATTGTTTAATTTCTTTTCAATGGTTTTAAGGTGTATGTTTTTTTAATGAATTCTTTCTTGTTAAATTACTTTAAATCAAATGGCAGGAAATACCCCGCTCCCCTGTGTATTCCACTTTCATTTTTAAACTGTTCAACAAATTTGGAAAGAAATACTGTAGACAGAATATTGATCAACATGATCTGGGAGGAGGGGGGGGGGATGTTTTGTTGTTGTTCCTGGGCTAGCTACATCTCCGAGGTTCAATAATGGTGAGATTTTGCCTATGAGACTGTTTTTGCCCACCAGAAAAGTAGCCACATTGATTCCAAGTTTGGGGATGTATGCTGGGTATGTTCATGTTTCTGTAACCCATTGAATGCTGACATGAATTACAGGATCTTTAGCGTACATATTTTATCTTCTGCATGTGTACATGTAATATATACGCAAAAGAAATAAGGCACTGGAAGGTCTGCACTTGAAGTTGACATGGGAGGGAAATTGTAAAAAATCCCCATTATTAATTCCCGAGACACTGCTGAAATTCGAACCCATGACTTCATGGACCCATGGGATTGAAGTTGAACGGTCTTAACCACTCGGCTATAGCGTCCTTTTGATGGGTGTTTAACATGTGTGCAAAATGTTATACATGCATCAACAAATGGGACCCTGGTTTATAATCTCATTCAGAGGACTTGCAGGCAAATTAAATAAGACCATTGTTAATTCCTGGTGAAAAATTCCCTCAAATGGACATCTCAGCGGAAACTGGAACCCGTGCCTCCAGTTGCTGTAAGGTCATGAGTGTGATGTTTTAACTGCTAGGCTATTTCATGTCCCTACACTGATTTTACCTTTATCAACTGATGGTACATCATTTTGTGTTCTTTGGACAGATATTTGCAAGTGTTGTCTTTGGGGTACAAGTCAGCCTCAAAAGGTCATCCGCGGGACACTGACGCAGCTTTACGGAAGCAGAACGATGCCAGCATCCTGCGCTTGTTTGGAGCTTTCCTGGAGTCGGCTCCACAGCTGGTGTTACAGCTGTCCATCATGTTGCTCTACCCTTCCAACATTCACCCTTTTCAAGGTGAGGTTGTAATACATTGTTCTGTTTGCACTAGACTAGTGATTCATTTACTGGATCTGTGGTCATAGTGAATGCATGTGGAACTATTGAACTTGATCAGTTTTGATTCTAGGGTGCACCCTTGCGGGATTCCCGCATTTTTTTCAAAATTGCCACAAAATGATGTGGGCGTAACAGACGCAAAAAAATCATGGACAACGCGTTTTGAACAAACAATGCGCCATCGCAACTGCTGTTTGTATAATCTCTAAAATTAAGGGCTACTTCCGCCCAAGTTCTCCATTGATCCTTCTGATTGGCTAAGCACCTCACTTTAGACAAATCACAGAAACAGTTCATCCTTGTCAGTTCCTGCGGTGGTCATTACCTTGGTACCGTAGGCTACCCCAGGGGCGGCAAGATTTTTAGATTCACACCTACAAGTGATCATAGCAGTTAAGCCGGCTGTCCTGCTCTGTTTTTATCTTTGTTTACATCATCTTCCAAGAAGCCTTGTACTCCAGAAATAAATGACGTGATTGGGACAGAGATCGTTGAGGAGATAGCAGATGCCGTGGCCCAGCAGGTTCGGAGCTGGTAGATCTGGCAGAACAAGTAGCCTGGCTTCAGAACAGTGAACATGGCATGTGGTAGGCTACGGGCTGTATATCAAACACAGAAACAATGATGCTTTCAGTAAAGGAGGATGCACTAATTACAGAACATCACTTAAAGCATCACGCAAAAACACTGCCCATCACCAAGAGACTACCAAATGAAAATCTTCAGAGACTTCCATCAGTTAGGCGACTGACTATCTCTCTCTCAACATACGATGTGAGGGAAGTGGGGGGGTGGACAAGACTTTGCCATCAAATGGCTCTATCCTATCATGTACATCTATCTCTCTGAATGTAAACAAATTTGATCTCTCGCTCTCTCTCTCTCTATATATATATGTATAATAATAATAAATGGAACTTATATAGCGCTATATCTTGCAAAGACAAATCAAAGCGCATACATATACGTACATCAACTGTGGAAAAACCTCCTGACTTTTCTAAGGACTGAGTGCTCTGTACATTCTATTGGAAGACTGATTACAGGACTGAGTTTTGTTCACTTCTAGATCTCTTTGGCAGTAATCCTGTAATCTCACAGCAGCAGCAGATGTTCGTATTACTTGAGACTTCATTCTTTGGCAGTTTCCATCAAATCATCTCATAGCAACAAGATGTTTGTATTAATTCATTCTCTGGCAGTTTCCATCAAATCATCTCATAGCAACAGATGTTTGTATTGATTGAGACTTCATTCTTTGGCAGTTTCCATCACATGATGTTTGTATTAATTCATTCTCTGGCAGTTTCCATCAAATCATCTCATAGCAACAGATGTTTGTATTGATTGAGACTTCATTCTTTGGCAGTTTCCATCACATAATCTCACTGCAGCAGCATATGTTTGTATTACTCAAAGCTTCATTTTTAGGTTTCTGAGCCATAAAGTAGGAACCATCTGTAACAGAGTGGACATATTTTATGTCCCTTCTCTGCACAAACCTCTGTACAAGGTACAGTTAGGATGTGGCCTCTATAAAGAGGCTGCATAAATTTCACCATGTAGACTAAGTGCATGCAACGGATGGCATTCAACTACCACCCAAGGAAACAGAGCACTGCACAATTTGCAGGTGTGTCCCATAATAGTAACACGTCACTCTGATCGCATGGGAGGTAATCTAATTACCGCACCATCCCATATGTATGGGTGTGTTGAATGCAAGTACTTTGATTTCTTTTGCAAGATATAGTTCTATATAAATTCTATTTATTATTATTATTAGATCAAAACCTAGATCTAGCTCTCTGGAATGTGGAAATACAAATTTGCCCCCTCCCTCTCTCTCTCTCTCTCTCTCTCTCTCTCTTCTTTCTCTCATTCTACCATCTAGGGGGGGGAAAAGACTGATATTGGCTTTTCCCTCTCCTTTCATCTAGATCTAAATCTATCTCCCCAACTCTGGAAATACAAATATGACTTTGACCTCCCTTCTCTCCCCCCCTCTCTCTCTCCTCTCTCTGCCCCCTTTTTCTTTCTCTCTCCTCCCTCTCCCCGTCCCCCCTCTTTCTCTCCTGTGTCACCAGTGACGACACTTAAGGTGAATATTTAATCCTGTCTGCCGAGTATCTGCCTGTTTGTTTTGTTTCTCTTCCTTGAAAAAAAATAGCAGAAACTAAGAGTACTGAGGGTACTGTAAGCAAATACTACCTGTCCCCTTTTTATGGGGGGGGGGGGGGGGCAATGGCCCCTTTTTTTTCATTTCAGGAGGCCCTTGGGGCCCTTGTTTTGAAATCCTAGAATCAACACTGTTGATTCAAGGGTTAAGTTATTGGGTAGATAACCAAGATAGGGATCACATTTCTGTTTGTAGTGCTCTTATGTATTGTAATGATAACATCTTGACATATGATCTGCAGTATGTTTTTTCAAATAGTAACTAAGAGTGTTAGATGGTTAGAAAGATGAAAAGGTAAAAAGATTAAACTCTGAAGACAGACTAAACCACATTTTGAACACAAGAATATGTCTTTTGTTTTATATGTTCTTTCATGTGCTTCTGTTGTTGTTTGTTTCTCTTTTCTTTTTTTTTGTGTTTTGTTTTTTTGTTTGTTTTGTTTTCATTGGCAGCTTTGCTTACAGTGGAAACCCCATAGATAGCATTTTCTGCTGTTGTTGTGCAGTGGTGTCAGCGGTGTGTTCCTTGGTGTCTGTGGCCTGGGCTCTGACTGTGCACTGCGACTCCTCGCGGCTGAACTACCAGACTCCCAACATGCAGCGCTTCCTGGCAACCACTGTACACCTCTTCTGGCAGTTGTTCATGCTGACTGCCAGAGTGACGGCCCTTGTTGTCTTCACCTCCATCTTTTATGCCTGGGTCTGTCTGTGTGTAGGTAAGAAACAAACAGGGCATCCTTTGTCAAATGAAAATCAAATATGACTTTGGGAAAAGGCTTTGGTTACCTGGATGGTAGGTTGAGGAGTGTAAACATTTGATTTGCTGCCCAAAAAGACGAACGTGTGTGCACGGTTGTTGTTTTTTCCTGTTCCTTGGCTAGAGCTCCTAGGTTCACCAGTGGTGAGAGTTCTGTGTATGTGACCGTTTCCCCCCCCCCCCCCCCCCCACCATGTAGGTAGCCACATTCCAACTTTGGGGAATTTGTCTAAACATGACACCTGTGTGCATGCGTTTTAACAATTATTTTTCATCCGTTCCTACTAAATAGCCTACTCTTCTGAAAGGCAGAGAGGGTTTTTACATGTGCACACTGTGTTCTGCATGCATTTGCCACATTTAGCCTCAACGTTTATAGTCTCATCCAAAGGACTTTTGACATCCAGATCTATTTTCTCGTCAAACTGGGAGGGGGGGGGGGGGTGGGGAAGGTCAAGGCTTGAATCGAACCCAGAACTTCATGGTCTACTTGTTAGGCACCTCAGCGTCTTATCTGTCCTGCCACATTCAATCTTACCTGTGTGTATAAAGCCATCTGTAGCATGAGGAGGAATTTGCCAGGTTCAAATGGCCCAATATACACTGCCTGGGAAGTTTCAGTACACTGCTCTATAGGCTGTTTAAGGAGTTATGGGAGAAGTTGACTCAAAGCCTATGAGCTGTTATAGCTACATGTTGTTAATTTTAAACTGGATCAAAATAGATAACGTTGTTTGTGACAGAATGGCTCTCCACATAACATGGATTTCAATACCTCATTTAGTATGAATTGAAGTGGCTTGACATTAGTTAAAAAGAATATACTCTAGACAGACCTGGTGTATCGTTTATCATTGTAACTTTTCTAAGTAAGCACCAAGGAATTACAAAAGAGAGAAGATGACATATGATGATAGAAGCATTCCTGAATTATAATTGTTTTGTGAATACTTTATTTGCTGGTTATACTCAAGCAGGAGTGTTGTGAAATATGCTGTATGCATCCTAATTCTGCATATTATTCACATACTATGAAAAGGCTTTTGATGATAATCTGATGTTTGCCTTTTGTCTGTCGCAGGTCTCCACTGGGTGGTCATGACGGCGTGCATTTGTTGGAAAGGCACAAACTTTGGGCAGGGCAAGTGGGAGAAGATCCTGTTTCACATCGCCTCAGGCTTTGTCTACATCTTCGTCTACCAGAACATTCACGAAGGGCCCTCCAGAAGTAGAATGACTCCATACTATGTCGTGGTGTTTGTGGAAAACGGACTGCTGTTCACAATGTGGCTGATTTATGGAAAACCCGTCATGGCTTTGAAGGTGGCTGCAACTGTGCTCATCTTTGGAGGATTTGTTCTGGGTATGTTAATTTTTTAACATGTACCTGATTTATTCACATTTAAATGTGTTTTATTATGTTAATCTGTACCTCTAACATTCAAATCCATTTGTGTTTTATTATGTTACTTTGTACCTTTAACCTAAAAACCCACGGCAACAAGAGAGTTGTCCCTGGCAAAATTCTTAGAAAAAAGCCACTCTGATAGGGAAACAAATACAGCTGCAGCAAAAAAAAAAAAAAAAAAGGGTGAAAGGGTGGCGCAGCGCTAAGTGGCGACGCGTTCTCCCACTCTCCCCGGGGAGAGCAGCCCGAATTTCACGGAGAGAAATCTGCCGTGACTTAAAGTGGTATGAAATAAAATCTGAGCGCTTTGATTTGTTGCTTTACAAGATTCAGCGCTATATAAATTCCATACATTATTATTATTATTATTATTTAACGTTCAGATTCATTTGTGTTTTATCATGTTACTTTGTACCTTTAACGTTCAGATTCATTTGTGTTTTGTTATGTTACTCTGTACCTCTAACGTTCAGATTCATTTGTGTTTTATTATGTTACTTTGTACCTTTAACGTTCAAATTCATTTGTGTTTTATTATGTTACTTGTACCTTTAACGTTCAGATTCATTTGTGTTTTATTATGTTACTTTGTACCTCTAACGTTCAAATTCATTTGTGTTTTATTATGTTACTTTGTACCTTTAACGTTCAAATTCATTTGTGTTTTATTATGTTTTTTTGTACATCTGACTTCTTCATCTTCACATTTATCTGTTATGTTACTATGTACTGCTGACTTATTCAGATTTATTTGTGTTTTGTTGTGATAGATGTTATGTCTGGGAATTCCAACCCAACCCAGTCATGATGTTTATATCCTCACTGATCACAGTTGCCCCATGGGGATGCCAGGGGCCTGACAGTAGATATAGCACCCCACTTTCTTGATGTAATGCACTAGGAATTCCCTTTTTTCTTTCCCTCATTTTGTTTTGCCTTGTTCCGTTTGTTAATGTCACCTTCTTGTCTATTTTCTGCCTTCATGGTCCATTCTGCCTTTTTTACAGAAAGACTTAAAAGATAACAAACCTCTGCCATGCCAGTGTCAGATGCGCTGGGCCTGCCTTGTCAGGCGCTTAATGGCGGCGCTATGCATTTTCACTCATATGACAGGCGACAATAGTTGCTGTTTGAGCATCTGATGAAGAAGATGAAGAAGTGATCACAGGGACCATAACAGGCTGTCACATCATCACAACTTACAGTTCAGGGAAAAACTGAGCAGTTATATTCAGACTAAGATTAAAACCTGCTCTTCAGACATTTCCTCATATCAGTGCTCTTGCTGACCATAAGGGTCCACCTAGGTAATCATCGCATAGTGTATTTATAAGCCCTGCACATACAGGTGTGAATACATAAGCACTCAGTACAGTAGGGTGCTGAATGGAATCTTTTCATTGATACTCTTCCACAAGAAGGGTCTGCCACCAAAAAAAAAAAATGCATAATAAGAGAAAAGTCCTGACTGGCTTACCCCTTCTCGTTCCCTTCGCTCTGCTGCAGATTCCTTGTGCTTACAAACACCTAGATTCAACCAGTCCACTGTTGGCCGTCACTCTTTCTCTGTTTCTGGTCCATCGATTTGGAATGGCCTCCCTATCTCTCTTCGCCAAAGACCTTTTTGTGACACTTTTAAATCTGGCCTCAAGACATATTTGTTTCAAACCTAAGAATTTCCTATCCTGTTTCATTTCATAGCTATCCCTGCTTTTCAACAGCCAAAATTTCTATCACCCTGCCAAAGTATATGACGTGTGTGTGTGTGCATTTGGACTTGTTAGAATTATTACTTGCTATTGGTTGCATGACTGTGTAAGAATGAGTTGAGTGCAAGCGCTTTGATTTGTCTGTGCAAGATACAGCGCTATATAAATTCCATTTATTATTATTATTACCCACACCAATACATTTTAAATGTGAAATTTGTTCTCTTTACATGAACATTATTTGTAAAATAAGTGATTGGAGACCTTTGGGGGTTTTTTTGTTGCTTTTTTTTTTATAACTTTGAACAGATTGTTGTGTGAAGGATATTATGCCCTATAGGTACTTATTCATTACTCTTATTAAAATGTCACCATTATTATTGGTTATAGAAAAAAAAATTGTGGTCTCAACAACATTGCTGGTCTGCACAGCTTATGCAGCAGGTCATCTAGAGAGTGTGTGATGTGCTGGTTTACAGTTGTCTGCCTGTTTTCCCTGTGTGCCAGGTTGTCTGTGCCTGATGGTGTATTACCGGTGCCTTCACCCTAGCGGGCCAAACTACTTGCTCAGTGTTGGGGCAAAAGCACCCACCTCACACTCCCAGCATCGGGGTCCACAGCTACTTCAGCCAAAGGTGGTTGGATTTGTGTGTGTGATATGTGCATGAGTGTGTGTGTCATGTGTAAAAATGAAATCCTGTGCTATTTAAGTATTTTGTAATGAATAGCTAATTTCTTATGATGAAGCTGATGTGATTGTTTTCACATGTTTGGGAGGTGGATTTGATGGTTAAGAGGATAAAGAAAAAAAATTAAAGTTTGATTTTTGATAGAATTTCAGAAGCAGTAGTATTACCCTCTATGTACCTAAGCAGTTTTACTCTCCCATGCTTGCAGTGACTTTGCAAGTGTATCATAATACAGTGCTGATGTCCCTGAACTTGGAATGCTGCTACTTTAGTGGTGGGGAAATGGTCGCATACACACAAATCTCACCACATGACTCTTGCCACAACAGAAATAAACAAACAAGCCAAACAAACAAAAACAAAACAAAAAAACCCCTGACTAACTATGCTTTTACTCCTGTTTTTTTAAAAAGAAACTCATCCGGCAGCTGTATAGCTTATGTGAAGCAGAAAGCCCTGGCTTTTTTCAGGCTTTTTTTTTTTCATTCCTCAGCTAGATCTCTGAGGTTCCCCCGTGATGAGATTTTGTGTATGTGACCGGTTTTGCCCAGAAATAAGGTGGCCACATTCGAACTTCAGGGATGATGTCTAAACACACCAGTGTGTATGCAGTTTTTGTAAATTTTGGCATCTCCTCTCACCTGCACACAATGGCCTACTCTGTCAAGATGCAAAATGTGTTTTGACGTGTGCGCAAGACGGTCTGCGTGTGTCTGCACACAGGACCTAGGTTTATAGTATCATCCCAGGGACTTTTGAGGGAGCGGAGTCAGCACTGATGTTAACTCTAGAGGAAAGATTCCCTGGAACAGGTGATAGCTCAAACCTGGGATTGATCCCAGGCAGTCAGATTGCAAACGCTATACTCTAACCACCAAGCTATTCCATCCCCCCTTTTTAATATTTGACACAGAAAGCATGCTTATCCCAGAAGGATACTGGAATCCTTTGCTGCTCAGAAAAGAATGTAACATGGCTGATATTTTAAGTCAGCTGAATAATCTGTATACTTCTTTTCTTCCATGGTTGTGAGCAGGACAATGTCCATCAACAAGAAGGAGAGCCTTTAGTGGAGTCCTCACCTGGTCCGATAAATTCCACTCTGGAGTTATGCATCGAGACGGAAACGCCCCAGAGAGGCCCGGGCAGTGGCGGGGACGCCACTTTTGTGATAGACGAGGCCAGACGGGAGGCTCTGGTGTCGGCCTGGCAGAGCGGCATGGAGAGCTCCGACAGTTCCTCCACCAGCTCTCTGGATGCCGCTGACTGCAGTCTGGATGACTTCAATGCCACAGCAAGGTCAGGGTCTCTCCGTGTGTGTGGTATATATATATATCAGTGTCAGTAATCATGGTCAGAAACCACACGATTGTAAGAAAGAAAAATGAAGGACATGTTCTTTTGTCGATATTTTTGTTTTTAGACATTAATGCTAGTTATATTACTTTTAAATAATGAGTTTAAATTGTTCCCCTTTTGTAAAACGATGGGATGTTTAAATTTAGTGTGACTGTATCAGACATGCTGTGCATCTGCTGTTAGGTTGAAAACAAGATTCTGACTGAAAATAAAAACAACTGTATGTTCCAGTTGATAGACCACTAGCTGCACCAGCCCCTGCAACTTATAGGGTGTGAGCTTAGCGTGAAACAGACAGATATTTGCTATCAGACCTTGACAGAGTAGGCTTGTATTGTAGTTTTTCAAGAAACTGTGTATCTGCAACACTTGGTTGATGGAATAACCAGATGCATGGTGCAACAACTGCAGTGCTGGGAACTGCTAATTCAGTGGCCTAGCTGTTTCCATTGTATTACTACACGGCTATAATCGAACCATATTTTAGATGGTGTGGTTTATGTGGCAGTGGCCTTTTTTTTTTTTGGGTAGCATCCATGCACTTTTGAAAATTATTGACATTCATATCGATTATCATTTGTGTGTAGTGTAACTATTTGAAGACACACAATTCTCCCTTCAAATATTTTCATTGCTTTTTTTTTTTTTTTTTTTTTTTGTATGTTACTCTTTACTTCATCGAGGTCGATGTTCATTTACAGATCAGGCAGCTTGGCACAGAAGAACACATCCCGTTCTGAGCAGAACACCTCACAATCTGGGCGATTTTCTGCCTCGGGAAGACCTCGTCATGCTGACCCACCCACTCAGCCCCAGTCTACCCCCAGTTCTAGCGTCTCCCAGAGTTCAGTGGCTGGCAGTGTTCTGCCCATTGACTACACTCTGACTCCCAGTGCAGCCAGTCCTTGTCCCCAGAGCAAACCAGAATCAGGTATGGAGGAGGAGGCAGAAGGGGCTGAAAATAGTGAAGGAGGGGGCGAGACTGTGGTTACTGACGAGCTGCAGCAGCAGACCCAGAGACCCAGGAGCAAGTTGAACAGACAAGTGGCGTCCCCTGAGGTGGAAGCGCTGCCCTCCAAACCTTCACTGCACCGCCACTCCTCTTCAACGCCCACTGCCAAATCACAGAATGCCTCAAGTAAGATGTCAGTGCGAAGTGAACTTTCAGGTGGCGGGCTGGGCAGAAAGAAGCTGCGGAACAGTGTTGACACAGTGTCACAGCCAGGGTCCCGAGTTCCTGCCTCGCCAGCGTCATCAGGTATTGTACAACCAGGGAAGTCTGCCACTGTAGTGGGTCGCCTGTCACAGAGTTTTAACCTGGAGCACTCTCCCATAAGTTCGGGAGACAGCGCTGAACAGTCATCCATGCGCATGGTGAGGTCTGGTGACCCAAGCTTTGAAAAGGAGAAGCGTGAGTCCATGGCTCCCTACCCGGATATTGTAGAGTCCTTGCTACCAGATCCCCAGCAGCCCAAACTGTTCCTGGGCAGTGATGACATGTACGGGGACAGGGCAGGGGGAGAGTCCATGTGGGGTGTCAGTCCAAACATGTCCACCAACTCCAGCTCTCAGAGCGGAGAACAGCGCTTATCTCTGGCAGTCAGCACCTCCCGCCTGCCTCCTGTGGAGGATTGCTCCGACAACGAGCCTGAGCCTGCCCACCTGCAGGCAGAGGGCTTTGAAAGCTTGCAGCCTGCTGCTGAGGACAGTCGGCACGAGGTCAGCCTGAAGGACTGCTCAGCCCCGGCCAGTCCTGAGGATGCAGAGAGCCCTACCGACGACAATGACCCAGAGATGTCCTGGTCCAGTATGGTGGTGAATGAAAACGAGTGGTCCGGACTGAATAACCAGAATGCTTTGACCCCTGAAGACAGTTTTTGTTCCTTTGTTTCTAATGAGCAGGAAGAAACACCACCAAGCAAGCACACAGACAAGGCACTCACACATCCCAAAAGTTCCCCAGCGTGTGGTGGCGAGGAAGAAGCTTTCAGCAGGTCGTCCACCCCAAGTTTGGCCCGCAGCCGCAGCGCCTCCTCTGTGTACCACGAGTTTTCCTCCGCGGGCGTGTCCCCTTCACCCCCGCCTGGCATGAGGACTGGCTCCCGCCTGTCGCGTAACCACAGCTGGGTCAACAGCCCCTTCACCTCCCAGCCCTGGCAGTGGCCGGCAGACAGCTGCTGGCCTTTGGAGCGCCCCAGCGTGGACCCTGCTCCCCCTGTGGAGGAGGACTGCTGCTCCCACAGAGTGGACCCCAGGGAGCTGGTCATCGAGATGCTGATGGATCAGCTCAAACGCACCAGTCTCAGGTCTGGCCGCTCCTCCCATCTTCACGGCCATGGTGGTTCAGTCCATGTGCGGTCTCCCTCTGTGCCTGACGAAAGAGTGTACAGCATGGACGCTCAGATCTTGAGGCGTCTTATTTCAGAAGGAACAACTGCTCCACCAGCAGGCCGTGGAGACCAGGCCATGCCTAGCAGCAGGTCCTGCAGAAGTGACATTGACTTGATGCGCCAGGCTCTGGACCTGATAGAAATGGAGCGCTTCCCACACCGCTTTGGGCAACGAGCACAGGACAGCGATTCTCCTGAAATCTATGTCAGTGGTCAGTACCGTCCACCCATCGTTGACCAGGCAAGAGAAACGCCACCACACCCCTCAGCATCTAGGGCTTTGGCAGGAGCTCACCCTCATTCCAGATCACAGATGAATGCATCACTGAGACAGCCTCCTGTTCCATCAGCATCTCGTTCACAACCTCCATCCTCCCAACACAGAAGTGGTCACCATCCTAGCACTGCGCACGGCTCTGTACTGTCACCTGACATGGAGTCGGGGAGCCCAGAAACGGGTGGACGTGAAGGGCTGTACAGATACTTTGTACACTCAGACAGCCCCATTCACACTCCATTGTGGAACACGCCACAGAGCACCCCGGCCACCACTCCTTCCCACCGCCACCTTCTGCACCGCTACCTCACTCAGAATCATGTGCAGGCTGGGCTGAGAGAGCAGAGCGCGCCGCCTGCAGACACTCACTCCCTGCGGAGACCCCCTATCAGAGACCACCTGTCTCCCGCTCTGCCTGCAGACCAGATGTCTGGCAATCCCCCCTCCACTCTGCTTGCCCATGGCGAGAGAAGGCCGGGCAGTTCACCTGCTGGTGTTGTTCCCCATGTTGGCAGAGCGTCGGATCCTCCTGCTGGCAATCCTCACAGGACATCCAGTCTTCACCCCCACAGTACCACCACCCGAACATCGGGCTTTGTCCCTCACACCCTGATCCCTCGCGCGGGCCGGCCAGCAGAGGTGCAGTGCTACACGGAGAAACTGGAGGTGATGCCAGCCGACATGGTGGTGACCCCGATAATCCTGACAGTGGCATGCACAGTGGAACCCAAAGCGCCGCATCACGCAGGCACCCTCTCCAGTCTCTGGATAACTCCCCCTCCCTCTCCCCTACCTCGCTCACCCAGCAGCCCATCCACCCCAAGCCCACGCCTCAGACACAGGGGACTGTGGGCTCTGACCGACACAAACACACTGTTGCGGGGGGCAGGAGGGGTTCAGGACAGTCTTCTCAACTTACCGTCCATCCCGGCAGTCCCAGACACTCTTCCTGCTCCAGAGCCCACAGCCAGGGTCCCCGGCCTTCAGCAGAGAGGAGCGCTGATCGCAGTCGTCAGGCAGCTACGTCAGGACATGCTCCCCACAGCCAGGCCAGTGGACCTGCAAAATCCGTCGACCGCTTGCGTTGAGATGTGACGCTTGCTCGTGTATAAAGTTCGCCCTATGATTGATGTTGACTTGCATTAAGTTGAACTAGAAAAGAATTTTTTTTTTTAAGTTTCCTAAAACAGACAGCTGTTGCCTTTTGTTACTGATATATGTTCTTAATCATGTGTTGTGTTGTGTAACGTTTTGAATGACTATGACAAAAAGGAATCCACACTATTTATTTTACCCAGGGAGCATAAAAAAAGGGAACTGGATTTGTGTAGGGAAGATGAACAGTGCTCAGTACCTCTCCCTTTCATCAGGTTAACGCAGCTGCTTTTTTTGTTGTTAAACTCAAATCACAACAGTGTGCAATATATGGTGTGAAATTCTATTCACTGCTTTTTTATTACAGTATCTTGTTCAGTGAACTTGGGTTTATTTAAGTATAGTGGATTTCA
This sequence comes from Rapana venosa, assembly GCA_028751875.1. NCBI lineage: Eukaryota > Metazoa > Mollusca > Gastropoda > Neogastropoda > Muricidae > Rapana > Rapana venosa. The sequence continues at coordinate 53,628,663 of CM054150.1, read as the reverse complement.
TTTCAAATAAATTTTAAAAAATCAAAAGTTCTGGAACCAGATTTGGTTATCAAGTATGGCTTTTATTTCATATAATGCATTCAGTTTCAGAAGCGCGTGCACACACACACACACACACACATTAAAAATCCATTGGGCTCAGGTTTTTACAAAATCAGAAAAAGCTTTACACTGTTGGGGCTGTTTTTGTTATTAGAGAACTTTACTAGCTTACCACTGGTGAAACCCTTCAACAAGTGAATTTACAGTGTATTCACTTCTTAGAAATGATAGCAAGTTTCACAAAGTAACTGGCTTTGAATATTTCACTGAGTCACCATGTTAGCAGGTTGTTTTGATTGTAAATTAAAGATACATTAACTTTTTCTTTTTTTTCTTTCTTTTTTAACAGTTACATAAAATCTTTACATCAGTCTTTGTTAAGTGAGACTGAAATGACATATTCAGATGACAATATTTGTCAGATCATTAAATCAAAATATCCACAACCTTGAAGATACCCAAAGTTCACTGTAATGTGACTGTATTTTGTTTGTCTTGTGAATTTTTTTTTTAAATGAATTTTCTAAACATTTGGCGTATTTATATTTAGTTTTCATGTATCAAAATGAAAAGTGCAATTTTGAAAAATGGCAAAAGTGGTTGTAAACTGTCAAGTTTTGGCACCAAAAAACGCAAAAGCGAAGAAAGGTTACAGGAACTATGTAAAAAGGCCTATCATTTAGAACCATATTAATATGTCTGTTTAATATCATTCGTATATGGTTATGCATTTTTAATCTCAATGACGGTTTTTTAAGGAACGATTTGAGAAGAAAAAAAGTACATGTCGGTTTATCTGTTTCATATCATTCATGTATGGTTATGTGTTTTTAATCACGATAGTTGTGTTTTTTAAATGAAAGATTTTAGAAGAAAAAGTATTTTGTATTGCTATACTTTTTTAAATCTCAACAATAGTTTTTTAAACGAAAGATTTTAGGGAAAAAGAGTATCAACTGTTAATGTTGATTTTGATACCTTAAATTTGAGGTAGAAATGTTCAAGCGTGCCTGTATCAAAGTTGAAAGATGGCATCAATTTTGTAATGCTGCTGCAGTTGTGGTTTAAATTAGAATGACTGCAGGGTTGTGACGCTGTATTATATATTGTCTCAAAACGTGAGTATTGAATACTTTTGATAAAATCAAATGGCAGGAAGCATAATGCTATGTAGACCCAAGAACAGGCAGGTTAGCTAGGTTTTGTTGCTGTGTGTGTGTGTGTGTGTGTGTGTGTGTGTGCATGTTGAGGGTGAAGGCCTATGGGGGTTTGGGGTAGTTCATCTTATACAATTCTTTTGTCATTGAAAAAGGAATAGACAAAAGAAAAGATAAGATGAAGGAATCAACTTTTTTTTTTTTCTCCATTGTAATGATAGGTTATATATTTGGCCTGAAATACAAGACAATCGTTGATTTGAGTCACATGTAGATGTGAATGAATTGTAAATCATCTATAGATGTAAAGTCTACAATACAGTTCTTTGAAAGGTGTAAGCTTTCTCCCTCACGTCACTTCATTTACATATTCTTTATGTTGGTCCCCTGGCATAGGACTGGTCTGCTTTGGTAGTTTGGTTTATTCAATTTGATGCTGGGTAAATTTGATGATGATTTTGTTAGGGTGTTTTGTTTGATTAGTAGATTATTTCTGCTATGAAATCTGTTTCAGTCTCTGAGCTTTTTGATTATTGATATAATTATGTGTGTGTTTTGTTTTTATTTTTTTGGTCTCAGTGGTTGTGTTATTTTCTTACTCGGTTACTGTCTCAAATTTGACAAGACACTGTTTTTTGGAATTTAAGGATCTGGAAGAACTGTTTAGTTGAATTTATCATTTGAAAAAAAGTTTTTTAAAGAGTTATTGGGGTTTTGCTTGTTTTAAAGCATCAATGCTTCTGTTTCTAAATGGCCAGTTTTGTTTACTTCAAATGAACACTGTTTGACTTGCTGTTCTTTATGTTCTGCATATTGCCCGGTGCTTGTACATATTGTGCAGTAAATAGCTTGACATGGAGATGCTTGACATGTGTAATGACTGACATACAGAGATGCTTGACATGTGTAATGTCTGACATACAGAGATGCTTGACATGTGTAATGACTGGCATACAGAGATGTTTGACATGTGTAATGACTGACAAACAGATGCTTGACATGTGTAATGTCTGACATACAGATGCTTGACATGTGTAATGACGGACATACAGATGCTTGACATGTGTAATGACGGACATACAGATGCTTGACATGTGTAATGACTGACATACAGATGTTGGACATGTGTAATGACGGACATACAGATGCTTGACATGTGTAATGACGGACATACAGATGCTTGACATGCGTAATGACGGACATCAATATGAAAATTTGGTGTCAGGATTGTCCTAACTTTTTGGGGGGCATATATCATACTGTTTTATCCACAAATACCTCGTCATCACATTTAAAGAGATCATGTGGAGCTCTGGTGAGATGGACAGTACAGCACTGTTTTGCTCATCTCTCATGCACTTGGTTTGTGTGTTCGTGAGAGCTTGTAGAACATGCCAGAAGCTGAATGTCCAGCAATTTCAGAAACTCTAATTTGCTGCTAGCCAGAATGAAACTGCTAGTAATCATAAACAATTAGATTAAACTGGCATAAGAAACAAAACCCTATTGTTTTGTGCAGTGTGGATCAATTGGTATCAAAGCTCAAGTAGAGTGAAAATGCAAAAGCAAGATATAATATCCATTCACTTTTTTTTTTAATAGTATGTACATAATAATGTAGTATGGTATAGTACATAACTTTTGATGGTGTTTTTTTAGCCCATTTTGCTCAGGGTGGAATCCTGAATTTATGCTTTTTATGTGCATTTGTTTGTTTAGGAAATACAGTTATGAGACCAGAGGTACTTATGGTAATATGACATTTGTTTCTGAGGTGGGTTTTTTTCATTTTGTGTGTGAAGAATTCTGATCTGAAATGCTGGGTTTAGACTGCTCTGTATATCAGTTCATCATTGAAACAAGAGTATTTCGGTTGTGTTGGTGTGCATGTGTGTGTGATCTTTATGTGAACTTGTTTTCAAGTACACTGTAAGGTTCATCTTTGCACTAGTTGCAAGATTGTACTTTTGTCATTTTATTGAAACAGACTGGTCAGAATCTCAAGTGAGAGGATTGTACACAAAGCACTTTGTCATTTTAGCGAAACAGACTGGTCCGAATCTCAAGCGAGATGTTGCTGAACTGTGAGTGCATTTTTTCTGTCATGGTATCACAAGTCAAAGTTGTGTAGATCTGTTATCCATCCACAATAGTTTTCATGTCATGCCATACGTAGGCCATGGATGAATATTGAATAATGACTGAATAATGACTGACAGTTGTGGTTTGGACGGAAACACAGAGAAACTGGCAGGCAGTGGATTTAGTTGTCTGCTATACATAGAGGGATTGGTCACAAAGATGAAACATACATATTTATCCCTTGTAAGGAATGAATGACAATGATAATCATGTTTGTTTTCATCCAGAGTATATTCTTTCGTTGTAAGTTTAGACATGTTTTTGTCATGTTCTTGTTTGAGGGTGATGTGTGTGTGATAAAATAAATGTATATGTTTGTGTGTGTGAATGTAATTTTTTTTTTTTTTATTATCTGTTTTCAAATCAGCTTATTAAGCAGTATTCATTACTTTAGTTTATTGTAAACTGTGCTGTCTACAGCAACATATATTTACTTTCATGAAGTATTCATGAGTTCTGACAGCATTTTTCTTACTCAATGACATTCTTTTTGTCACAGACTTATCCATTGATAAGCCATATGTCACAAGCAGAAAACACATTCCCAAATAAAATCCTACCATATTTTAATTTGCATGTTTGTACTCTTACTAAAATTAAACCTCATGGAATTAATTATGAATTTACTATTCAGTATAAATGACCACAATCCAGGCATTTTGTGATTGAAGATTTCTACATGCTAGCACTGCCGTCATGCTACCTTTCATATGTTTGTCTGATTTATTCAACTGAATTTTTTCTCAAAATGTACCAATTGTACCATGTGTTAGTGCTGTCTATCATTCTGCTATCTTTCATATGTTTGATTTATTCAACTGAATTTTGTCTATCATGTGTTAGCAATGTCTGTCATTGTGCTATCTTTCATATGTTTGTCTGATTTATTCAACTGAAAATGTATTTATTGTCTGCTATGTTAGCACTGTCTTGTCATTCTGTTTCTTGTCTGGTTTATTCAACTAAATTCTGACTCAACATATGCCTTTTGTCTATAGTATTATGTTTTAAGTTACCTCTGTCTGTCATTCTGCTATGTTTGATTTATTTGATGGAATGTTCACCCATATACTGATGACGTGTTTGACAATGCAGTAATGTCACTGTTTCTTCCTTGTAGTAGTAGTTTGGATGAGGGTTTTGTTGTTGACAGTCGGGACAAGTCAATGGCTCCATGACATTCTTTTTTTTCTCTGTGCGTTGTTCTTTTAGGAATATATTCATAGTTCATTATGATGTTGGTATTAGCTTTGTGTCTATCTATTCCCATGGTAATAATGAGATGACGTTACCCAACTGCAGGGCCCTGTTATTAGCTCTGTGATTGTACATATTGAAGTAAGTGTGATGGGAGTCGTGCACATGACTGCCATCCACTGGGAGCACTGGTGTTTTTATCACAGCAGCACTCTCGCAACAAGTAGGCCTACACTTGGTGGGAGGAGGAGTTGTTCAGAGTAATGTAGCAGTGTCATGCCGAATTTTCTTCCCTTTTTTTTTTTTTTTTTTTTTTTTGATCAAAGCTTTCTCCCCCTTCCAGCTCAGGTTTGACTGTAGCAGGGCAGGATTACAATTAATCAGTGTTAACATTCAGACATCAATCAGTGTTAACATTCAGACTTCAATCAGTGTTAACATTCAGGTGCCAGCCATCAGTCAGTATTAACATTCAGGCTTCAGCAATCAGTGTTAAAATTCAGGCTTCATTAATCAGCCAGTGTTAACATTCAGGCTTCAGCAATCAGTCAGTGTTACCGTTCAGGCTTCAGCAATCCGTCAGTGTTAACATTCGGGCTTCAGCAATCAGTGTTAAAATTCAGGCTCCATTAATCAGTCAGTGTTAACATTCAGGCTTCATCAATCAGTCGGTGTTGCCGTTCAGGCTTCATTAATCAGTCAGTGTTAACATTCAGGCTTCAGCAATCAGTCAGTGTTAACATTCAGGCTTCAGCAATCAGTCAGTGTTAACATTCAGGCTTCAGCAATCAGTCAGTGTTAACATTCATGAATACTTTAGCCATCGATCAATGTTAAAATTCAGACTTCAGCCCTCCATCACTATCAGTTCAGAAAAGTTATGACCTATCATTCCAAATCCCCCTTTGCTGTTTAAAGCAAAGCCAAAATAGATATTTTTCACTTTCACCTATCCTGCAGCCTGGTCAACCGTTGGGGCACCTGAACATTGTCAACCAGCTTTTATTTTGGAGTAGATATTGTGTCCTATGAATTTAATAGGAAAATGTTTCCTTTATAATGTCTGTAGCAAAAAATAATGTTTTATCTTTTTGATTTAGTTGTCAGTTTACAATATAAGAACTCTGAGAGTTATTTTCTTCTGCTGTATAAATACTTTACTTTCTTTTAAAAAAATCAATTCTTGTGAACTTTGTGTAAAAGAGAAAAGAATTATGTACAGAATTTCCTTGTACAGTATTGCTGAAAATTTGCCTGTTTCCAAATTAGTTTATCAGTCAGGCTTGAATGGGGATTTTTGGTTCATGTTTGTTTTTTTGCCAGGCAAAATTTTGTGTGTAAAGGAAATATAAGAGCGAATTTGTTGGATGTATGATGTGATTGAAATGAACACCATGCTCAGTTGTCTGCTTTTATGAATTTATGATTTTTCTCAGGTTTCTCATCCATTATTTGACACTGTCTTTTGGTAAGCTGTCTACTTACTGCTATCTTCCTACTGCTCCTTTTTGTGAAGGGATATGTATGTATGAAACTGTAATGTGCTATAATATGTGCATGGGTTTTCCTTGCACCTAGTCAGTGTGTCAATCATTCAGTTCAGTACATTTTGGTATTTTTTCTCTTTTTTGCAAGTAAATTGCAATGAACCCAAAAATGAACTGTGTTTTTATTTTGAAATTGGAAAGTTTGTGAAGATTTTATTTTAAAGTGTGTGTGTGTGTGAGGGTACATTAGCAAAAGTAACACACTTGCTTGTATAATTTACATTTCACATGTGCACACACACACACACACACACACACACTTTCAATCCTGCTATATTTCTTAACTGCATATATTGCAAGCTCCTTGGGAGACTCCATACTAAGAGTGGTCTGTGTAGTGCCTAGCAGAGTAAGGATTGAGACTGTTACACGTACAGATCAAATGATGCACAGGCCAGCCAGCGCCTCACATTCTTACAGATCAGACTATGCACGCCGGAGGCCTGCCAGTATAAACAGCATATCCCGTCTTCTGGAAATTCTGTGCAAGGAATTCCCTCTTTTCTATCTCTCTATTTCTGCCTTGTTCCTTTTCTTCCTGTCACCTCCGTCTCTATTTGCTGCCTTGGTCCATTCTCCAACCTTCCACACCAAAGTTGGATGCAATGGGCCTGACTTGTCCGGCACTAAACAGCAGTGCAATGGATTTTCGCTCATATGACAAACAGTAGTTGCTGTCTGAGCATTCGACGAAGAAGATAATGCACAGCCCACTCACCAGCCAGTGCCTTAATCCAGCCCATACATGCAGAAGATAAAATTATGCATAAAGATCCTGGACTTTATGTTGGTGCTGGTGATATGCGAAAATCCCAATGCTCAGCAAACACCTTGGGCATCACAGCTTTATATTACACATTTGGTGAAGCATCTGTTTCATGCTGGTGTGATGTTGTGTATGTGGAATAATGAAAGCATTGATGCAACCAAGGGAAAATGGAGAAACCAATGTTTTGCTCACTTACCAACCCATCTGACAGCATTCACATAAACACAAATATATGCAGGCACACACACACAACACACAGAACAAAACAACCTTGTACGCACAATGTGAGCAAAGAGATAATTCAACAAACTTCCCATCAATATTGAACAACCAATGCAGTTTGATAGATTTAGCATTGATTTGATTTAATTTTCATCACAGAATCTTATTTCACATGAGGTACATAAGAATATTCTGTCAAGTTCCCCAAACATGCATTTTGTTTTTAACACAGTCATCATCACACGGGTTATGCACAATACAAATGCTTTGAGAGCAGTAAACCATTTATTGTCAACAACCAAAGTCCAGTACAATCAATTAAGGGGTGAAAGTATAATACATTACAAAAATGCGCCCAGTATTTTTTTCTATAACCATTATTGTGTCCCTTTCTTTAGCACATTAGTTGCACATTCATTGATTTAATCTCTCTCTCTCTCCCTCTTTGTATTTCACACTTGCTGTGCATTAATTTCTCTCCCTCCCTCTCACTGTGTCACACACACACGTACTCACATTCTATTTCCCTTTCTTACTCCATTCCTGCTTCAAAGATTTATTTTTTTAAGTGGATAGATACAATGTTATCAGGGGAACAACCAAATGTACAAAGTAAGTTCAGTGTTTTGTAAATTACATGCAGAAAGATAGTGTAATAAACAAGTCAATATCTCAGTTTTGAAGTCACGATGATGTCAATTTGTTTTTATTTGTTGGCCATCTTGAATCATCTCCATGGCAACCAGTGCTTCGAGAGTCTAATTTCACTTATTTTTGTGAGTTCTGGGTAATGTTCAACAATGTCCCGCAATAAAATCTACCACATTTCAACATTAATGTCTGACCAGCAAAATCGGTTCTACAGACAATGAATTATGCTCTCAGGAAACCCTTACCACCCTGAAATCCTTATCTACATTAGCAAACAAAGCAAGAGACTCCAATATCATGACAGTGAAAGCCAAAAAATACCCAACTGCACAGTGCAACACTGACAAGTACTAAGTAATCCATCTCCCTCAGTTTACAAGTATGCTAAACATATTAACCCACAAAAATACCACTACAGTATCGATACACTTTGAAACAAAACACAAATGTTGGCCTTACATTACTGAATCTTGTTTGGGTCACTCCCAGTTTTCCCAGTCGTCTTCCTGAAAACAGACAACTTCATCAAAATAAGATAATAATGAGGAAAAAACAGACAAACAAAGAAGGTAAACGTGTTCCCATAACCTGTAAGGTCGTACAGGAGTGAGGTGTCAGAGACCTCACTTCTCTAGGAGCCAGCATATTGAGGGCGGCACCCATCTCCTTTCCCTTCCTGCTTTATCTTCCCTCAACCTAAAGAGGGCAGGCACCCATAAAACAAAGAAACAAAACCAAAAAAACCTGAACACATTAAAACTAGGTTCATGAATTTCGAAAGGAAAGGGGAGAGAACATGAACAAAGTACCAGTCAGTAGTTTGTGCATTAGCTAAACAGTTGGCTGCTAAGGTTCTGAGTTCAATCCCCTTCAGCGGCATATACTACAAATATTTTTGTTTGTTTGCTGTTGGTGGTGGTTTTGTTCTTTGTTTTGTTTGTTTGAGGCTAAAGGGGGGGGGGGGGGGGGGGAGGCTCTGGCCAGCTCTATGGAGTTAAGTGTCAATAACTTACACTCACACACACAAACTGCAAACACACACATACTAATGGCATGCAAAACCTCCATGAACTCATGCCATGCCAAAACAACAAAATTAAAAAATTACATGTTAGTTGTTCAGACAATTGTGTGTGTGTGTGTGCCTGTCTGCATGCGTGTGTTCGCACGCATGTGTGTGTAGGTGTTTGTGCCTGAATGCATGTGTTTGCGTGCATGTGTGTGAGTGTGCATGTACATCCACGCCTGTCAATGTCTGTGTCAGTGCGTACATGCCTGTGTGTGTGTGTGTGTGCCTAATTTAACACAAGACCTTCTAGCAGACAAAATCCACACCTACCTCCAGGTTAACATTCTCTCCCAGTGTCTTGGCCAGTTCTTCAGCAGCCTTCATGTCATCCTCAGTCAGTTCCACATCCAAGTCTTCATCCCAGTCCTCCCCCTCCTCTGGGGATGAGGCTGTGGCCCCTGCCCCAACACACACACACACACACACACACACACACACATATCAGGCAATACTGAACACTTCTTCTCTCATCACAGAAGAGAAGAGAACAGCTCAAATTCTTCACGTCTGTCAACAGGAACACACTGCTCTCAAAGCACTTCTAGCTCTCTTCATTCTTACATTCCCACATAGGGAAATGTTAGTTACAGAAGTAACACAACCCTGACATGAATAACGGGATCTTTAATGTGTATATCTGATCTGCATGTGTATTATATACACAAAGAGAGTTAAGGCACTGGCAGGTCTGCACTTGAAGTTGACCTGGGATATTGTAAAAATCCCCACCCTTAATTTACCAGACAACGCCAAGATTTGAACCCACGACTTCATGGACCCTTGGGATTGAAGTGGAATGATCTTAACCACTCGGTTCTAGCCCCATCTTTTGCGTCTAAAAATGGCACACTACAGAAATGAGCTAAAAATATAAGTTAGCCTATTTCTCTGACAAAAGCAACAAAGCTGAACAGATTTCCTTAGTGTGTTCATTTGATCTTATCAACAAAACAGGAATCATGAATACAATTTACTTCTCTCCACATGGTGAAAAAAACCTGTACACTTTGACACCAACTACCTCAATGTGTTATTGAGCTGTTTTTAAAATTTCAAAAACTGTTTTGCAGTACCTTTTTGCAGTTATTTCTTACAAATGGGCAGGAGGTGGCAGAAGACTGGCAGACCAAAGCAAGTTAAGAGTTCTTTGTGGTAAATATCCTTTCAGTGTAGCATACTTTGATACTGTATGATTTGTCCCATTCTGCCAGCCTGAATTTCTCTTCATGAGACAATGAAGTAGCCGTGAGGTTTTTTTGGGTGGTGGTTTGTTTTATTTAACAAGATTCATAAATGTCTCATACACAATCTATTCTCAAGTATTCATTGAGAAAAATAGTTCAAGATAACTTACTCAAAACGTATGGACACAAAGACTTTGATATCATCTTTAAAATTTTCTAAAATTGCTTTTTCTGTTCTTTTTTTTCTCCCCTGGCTGGCTCTCAGGCTGATTTTTGGGGTAACATCTTTAACACAATCACTGCTGCAGTCAGATTATCCCACAAGAGTCTTGAATCTGCAGTTAAAATAAAGCGGGAAACAGTGCACACAGAATGCAGGCTGGGCATAAACACTTACCCACAGAGTAGGCAGGAACAGCTGATGCAGAATCTCCACCATCAGAAGATGTCTTCTTTTGTTCGGCCACCATCAGCAAAAAATCGTCACCATTGTCTGCCTTGCACCCCTCTCCAGTGGATGGAATGGACTGCTCCATCTGTCCTGTTGATGGCTCCTTGATCTGATTGGTGCCTGAAGCAGAGGCTGTTTTGGGGGCATCATGTGTGGGGCTGGTTACTGAAGAGGTGAGGTTCGCTTCAACCCTGCCTTTCTTCTCTTCTGTCAGGATGCTCACTGCCTCAGCCTCACTGCTCACTGCCTCAGACTCACTGCTCGCTGGCTCAGTCGTGCTGCTCACTGGTTCCACTTCTTTGCTCACTGGCTCAGTTGTGCTGCTCACTGGCTCGGCCACGCCGCTCTCTGGCTCCACTTTTTTGCTAACCGGCTCAGCCTGGCTGTTCACTGGCTCTCTTGTGCTGCTCGTCGGCTTCACTTCTGTGCTCACTGGCTCCGTCTGGCTGCTCACTGGCTCTGTCGTGCTACTCACTGGCTCCACTTCTTTGCTTGCTGGCTCAGCCTGGCTGACCGCTGGCTCTGTTGTGCTGCTCACTGGCTCCATTTCTGTGCTCACTGGCTCAGCCTGGCTGCTTATCGGCTCCAACTGGCTGCTGTGTTCCGCTTTCCCGCTGACCGACTCCTTTTCATCGCTACTGCCCACTGCTTCCTCCTGATCATTCACACCCTCCCTGCCTGACATCCCGGCCACACTGTCATCAGCGTTGGGGTGGATGTTCACAAACGTGGATGAAGACACGTCGACTGCTGCTGAACTTTCTGATTCTGCCGAGAGCCGCAAAGCCGCAGGGGAAACGTCGGCTGAGAGCGGAACTGGAAGGATGGGGGATGCCTGTGAAGTTGCCTCGGCAGCAGCGTTTTTATTACCCGCTCCTTGCTGTGATGGCGGTGTGCTGGGTGCGACGTCTGATGCTGACGCTGCCAGTCTCTCTGAGATGTCGGCGGGTTGTGCAGTCTGGTTAGGCCTGGGGAGCTTCTCCCAGTCACTGCCGCTGTCCTCCACCTCCTCATCCCCGCTCCAGTCATCTGCACACAGAGAGAGAGAGAGAGAGAGAGAGAGAGAGAGAAGAGAGAGAGAGAGAGAGAGAGAGAGAGAGAATGAGAGAGAGAAAGAGAGAGAGAGAAAGAGAGAGAGAGAATGCATCGTGTTTTATTTAGATTTAGGTCATGGCACCCAACTGAGTCCTGACGTGATGCCGTTTATAACAAAATAACTGTATACTACATCGGAGTAACGGACAGTATCAACATCATTTTATGAAGCGACAGAGAGGGAGAAAGAAAGAGACAGAAAATGAGACAGAGAGAGACACACAGGAAGAGAGAACATTAAAACTGTGTGAGGATAATAAATCAAACACAGAACACTGTTATCATACTATTATCGTTATTTAGTCCCATAAATATTGTTGTCATCATTAGATTCTTGTGTCATAATTCTCAATTTTTCAGCTTTTTATTATCCTTTTTCAGGGTCAGAGTGGGTGGGGGTGAAATAGGGCAGGAATGGAGGGAGGAGGGGGGGACGCTAAATTTTTTTTTTATTCCAGCAATTAGGGTTTAATATCTTCAAGAAAAAATGTACAATGCCACATATTCTTCCTTGATAAAAAAAAACAACAACTCCAGCATAAACGACACATGTAACAAAACCCAACAAACTAACAACAAACAACATGAAGGACACAGCCGGACAATGACAACAACGACACCAACGACACCACAGAGTGTGCCTACTGTCCCAGCTGATGTTGCTGTCTGTCCTGGACTGCTCCGCTCGCTTCATGAGGGCTTCTTTCCGCGCCTGGTCCACGTCCAGCTGGTGCCTCTTGTAGAAGTACCGCTGCCAGAACTCCACATGGGACACACGGGCTGGAACCTGCCGTGCAAAAACAGGCACATGCAAGGAATCAACTGTTGCAGATGTCAACTCATCCCTGCAGTCAGAGTGCAGCTGCCTTAATGCTGGTAAAAAAAACTGTCGCATATGCAAAATCTCGCCATTGGTAAACCTTGGAGCTCTAGGTGAAGTACAAAAAGACAAAAAAGAAGATATAAACCGAATAAAAAGAAAATAAGTCAACAAGCACAATGTTCAAGTCTCACTACTGCTTAGTGACCCGCATTTTTTTTTCAAACTGTTGGAAAAATATTATCTAGTTTCAGAAGGCACGTTTATTCTGTGACAGCATAAGTTTGCTTGGTTGTTTCTTTATTTTATGTATTAGCAAAATATTTCTCAAAAATAACTGTTTCTTTCAAGCATCCACTTCTTTACCTCACTGAATCTACAGCTTTCTCAATTTACAGAAGCTTGCAGGAGCTCTGGCCCCAAAAAATGAATCCTAAACTAACAAAAAACATAATGATGGTTTCACACGGGGATTTGGTGGGGGAGGGGGGGAGAGGGGACATAGTCTAGTGGTTAGACTGTTGCACTCACAATCTGACGGCCCAGGTTTGAGGCTATACTGAGATGCCCGTTCAAGGGGATTTTTTCCCCTGAAGTTAACATCAGTACTGACTCTACTCTCCGAAAGTCCATCAGATGAGACTATAAACCAAGCCACTGTGTGTGAACACACGCAGAGCACCTTGTGCACACATGAAAATCCATTCTGCCTTTCATAAGAGTACGCCATTCATGCCAGTAAGAATGGATGACAAAAAATATATATGTGACACTCCACCACATAATAAGTTGCATTGCACTGAAGGTCAATTTTTAGTTATCAACATGTTACTGATCTGCAATAAAAAGGCTATATAACACAGTAAACAGATTGAAAATCAGACAATTCTATGAAAAGTCATTACAAAGTGAAATGATAAACTGCAGAAGGTGAGAAATTGACTAGTTTTGCATGGCAAACAGGTGGACAGTTAGAGGGCTTGGGTGTTTTTTAAACGCATTTTAAAACATTAGGGTACAAAATTATGCCTAGATACTTCATTACAAGCTGGAAGAGTGGCTATAATTTCACAATCGATCAAAGTCTCAAAATCGGCAAATTGATCCCCACCTGTCTAAAATGGCTCCTAGCGGAAAAGTGGGTCAGGTGCAAAGTGACTCATTTCATGGTGGAGCGTCACATATTTTAAAAAACCACATGCACACTAATGTTGTGTTTAGACCTTATCCCTAAATAGGAAAATGGCTACCATAACAGTCAGCAAAAACGGTTGCACATGCTAAAGTCTCACTATTGGTGAACCTCAAAGCTCCAGCTGAGAAACAAAACAATGGGGATCAAACCCAGGATCTACAGCAACACTCTCAACACTGAGCCAAGGTATCCCAACCCATGGACATTCCTGGTCACACCTCCCACCCTACACCCCCAGCTGCCTGGCAAGAAACGTTACCAGACAATCAACCAGCCGACCTACCAGTTTGGTGTAGAGTGCACGCACTTCTGCCTCGGCCACCAGCAGCTCTGAAATCTCCCCCTTAACGCTGTCCAGGTCAAAGTCCTCACACCACCGCCTGTACTCTTCAGGGGTGCCCTCAGGCTCACCCAGGTAGGTCTCTGGGTTTACTTGTATGGCATGAAGCCGTGCCTGTTAAGATATATATACAGCATAAATGAACGAATCCACATTTGTACAGTAGCAACACAGCTTTAAACCTGTTGTCGGTAAGGTACCCATTGTCTTGTCGCGACATTTTTTTGGTATGAAATTTAGAATGATTGTTAATGTAATAGGATGGGAGCATATTTAGATCTTTCTTTCTCTCTCTCTAATTCTAAATAAGTAATTGTTAATATACTCCACATGAAAAAAGCTATTAACCAGCCTTTATCATTACTAAACTATTCCAAAATAACCAACAATTCTCTTTCCCAAAAAATACTTTTGCAGTTATATACAGATTTAAAAGACAGTTTCAGTCCCTTTTCAAGGCTTCTATTAATTCCTAAGTTTGGTCAAGTTTGCTTGCTCCATTTGTTAACCAGTCTTCAAAGCTGCTTGAAACACACAAAACAAAACAAAACAAAACAACACAACACAACACACACACACAGAGTGAAACACACACATACACAACAGTGAAACACATAGATACACTCACACACAACACACACACACACACACATCCCTACCTTTGCCCTGTCATACTGCAGATCGACAGTGGAGGCGGTGACGGGGATCTGGCCCTCGTCGTCAGGGGGAACAGCGATGGCCTTGGAGATCCCCTCCAGCAAACTGTTCAGACCCTGGCTCAGCTTCTCCTTCGTCCCTGACCGCTTCTCCACCTGACAGATATATACATCATACATACATACATATATATATATATATATATATATATATATATATATATATATATATATATATACAGTACACACTGATGATGAGGACAATGATGATGAAGAGGTGGAGGAGGAGGACAATGATGATGATGATGATGATGATGATGATGATGATGACGACGACGATGATGATGATGATGATGATGAAGAGGAGAAGGAGGAGAAGGAGGAAGAGGGTGGTGGTGGTGGTGGTGGTGGAGGAGGAGGGAGAGGAGGAGGAGGGTGGTGGTGGTGGTGGTGATGATGACAATGACATCTACTATGATTTTATAAACAACAACAATAATAATATTAATAATAATGATGACAACAGCAATAACAACAATGATGAGAAGAAGAAGAACAACAGCAAAACAACAACAACAACAACCGTCATCGTTGTCGACATCACCACCCTCATCATCATATTATTATTGTTATTACTACTAATGATAATTCTACAGTTTTCAACCCTGACCTTGTACTCATTACCTTCATAGATTCCTTCAGCGTGGTGCTGGTCACCTCCACCGCAAGGCTTGTGTCCTTCTGCATGGTGCAGCCGAACTCTGCCAGGTCCTTGCGCACCATTTCCAGTGCTGCTGTACTCTAACAAATAAATCCAGTGTCAGTCTTTTGTTAATGGTGCTATTTCCTTCACAGAACTAATCCAACTTGGCACAATTTATCAAAAACAGTCTAAAAAAACAAAGCCTTCTATTAAATCTCTGATGGGAAAGTGAGGTTAGCTTAATTTAGATTAAGTGTACAATACAGATATTGGGTTTTTTTAATCAAATGTTATCCCAGAAGTCAGAATATAGCTACCTAAATGGTGGACAAAAATAGTTGGATACGCAAAGTCCCATGACTGGTGAACCTCACAGCTCTAGCTGAGGAATGAAAAAAACAACAACAACAAACATTCATCATTATTTTTCAACATAAAGGCCCTTTCAAAGACACGTGTTCAGCACCTCAGCATATCCAAAGTGTACACTAATTCTCCCGAAAGGATGTTGTCAATGTTATGTATGCCATAGCACCAAATGATGGCATATCACAAGCCCCCCCCACACCCCCCCCCCTCCAAAAAGCGAGCTTACAAAGACCTCCAAAACTGTACCCTCCCCACCCCCCTATTCACACACACATAAACTAAAACTGTCTAAAAAGCAAGCTGTACTTTACAGGAAGAAGTGAACACAAACTGTCTTTCGTTTTTTTAGGTTGATGGTCTCATTTAAAAGTTCAATATCATTCATTAAGGATAAGATTTTAAAGTTTTAATTTTTAGGGAACAATATGCAATGTCCTAATAAAACATGTCCCAACCTATTCTCTTAGAGTAAGAGAGGGAGTGTGTGATCACTGTATGTGTGTGCGCACATTGTGTTGTGTTTGTATAATGTGTATTTATGCATGCATACATCTAAACTCTATGTATTCAAGGGATGCAGATGTAGAGTTCTTAAAATCCAATACACTGTGCTTACAGTGTACACCATTCTCAAACAGGTGTTCTGAGTTTTAACTTTTACTGCTTATGAATAGAGCCATTACAGGTCTGTAGCTTAATCCAAACAGTCAGGACTACCATCAAAGTTCTTATCAAAATCAAACTTCTGTGACAAAAGGTATTCATGAGCAACTGAATGTACTCTACCTTCTCTTTTGCTGCCTGAAGCCATCCTCCCCACCAGTTCCCACACAGGTCATTTGACCCACTGAAACAGAAAATGGTCCATGTCACATTTCATGAAAATGCATTGTTCCATAGCAAGATAGCCTAGTAGTAACATCATTGTACTTGTGATCTTAAGGTAACTGGGAGGTGCTGGTTTCACCATCAACTGATCAAGTAAGGTGTCCATTCAAGGTAATTTTTTCCTCTGGAGTTGACATCAGCACTGCCTTCACTCCTCTGAAAGTCCTTTGGATGAGATTATCAACTGAGGTCTTGTGTGCTAATGTGTACAGAATATTTTCCACACACACATTAAAACTAAAAGCTAATCTGCCTTTCATAGAAGAGTGCGCCAGATGTGGTTGGCTGGGTGCATGTTGAATTATAAATCCAGCAGCACCCTGCTACCTGGAGAGGGATGGGTTCCACCAGGCTCAGCTAGCCCAAGACACACTGTCTGAAATAATTCAACACAGTGTGCTCTGATGACTTCTTTATAAAAAGTTAACAAAAAGTCTAGCCACAAACAGTCAAAAACACTGACTTTGTCCATTATTCTTAGTGTACACATTATATTGTTAACCATTGATGCTGGGGGCAACAGCAAAGTGAGAGGCTGTATGACCAGTGGCTTTCCCACTCATGGAATTCCACTTTACAGCTTAGTCTTCAGTGATCGACTATGACTCTCTGACTAGGAGGCTTGACTCGCAGTCCTTATGTGCTGCAGCCCTGGGGGCTGGTTGGCCTTTGGAGAACATCTACAAAGCTGACTGTCCTTATGCCCACTTGGCCGAGAGAGTGGGGATGTACTGTGGGCAAGGCATCTCCACTATAATCAAATTTCTGCCCAGTTTCCGAAACAGCAGCTGCCTCCTCTGCTGTTTTGGCGGTCATCGTCGGACACGACGGACAAACATACATACAATCATACACATTATATCTATATAATCGGTCAATTTTTTTTAATAGTTTTTATAAGTTACAGTTGAAGATACTGTCACTTACTAAGTACTGGTTCTGTCACTAACCTCCTTAAAAATGGTGGACTGAAACTGGAAGTAACCAGTAAAAATTATGAAATCATTAAGTTTCTTCTGAACAAAACTGTAGTATCAAATGAAACTGCTGATGAGATGATGCTGGGTTTCTGCCCTAGTTCAAGTTGACGGATGTAACTTGCAAGTGTAGACAAAAACACTATATAAAAATCAATTTATCAATTATCCCCCCCCCCCCCCCCCCCCCCCCCCCCCCCCCCCCCCCCTATTCTGGTGATGATCATGAGCCCTTCTGGCAAGTTTAAACCTCTAAGTTAAATGATTTACTCATGCTACCACGACTTGTCGAAGGTGCTAGGCAAATCACAGCACCCATGGATCGATCCACAACTTAAGAGATAGATGTTTGCATTAATTTTATTCCAGCTGCTGATTTCTTTACTTGTGTCACTGTCAGTCTCGTTTCTTCTTTACACACACACACACACACACACACACACACACACACACAACTTCTCAAGTTTGAAAACTAGTTAAATATCAAGGAAGTTCAAGCCATGAACAATAATAAAACATGAACTTTCTCTGCTCACAGAATTAGAACATAACCAACACTGTTGACAGTGTATGAGTGTTGTCCACTTGGCTTCAAACACTTCAAGTAGTCCAAGTCTGTGCTACAATAATTAGTACACACACACACACACACACACACACACACACACACACACACACAGATGAACTGAAAAAAGAATGTTTGCTCTCACAAATTTCCAGCCATTGCTACGTTGTCTTCCTTTTTAAATAAAAACAAAATGTTTCAGAGCCAAATATAAGAAAATTAGACTAAAACAAAGAAGAGTACCCTTAAATGTTATTTTAAGCATTAAAATTTAAATAACAATATCCTTTATTAATATTAACCAGTCTATACCGATTTATTATACATAGCACTTAAGTTTTTGAAGAGTGTGCTGGTTAGAGATTATAGTACAAGGGAGCAAACTCGGGTCATTACGATTGATATCCCTTTTGCACAGATGGGGGTTAGGGGGGGAGGGCTTGTTTTGGATGACGCATAACAGTTGGTTCTTAATAATATACGATTTCTCGTTTCCATATTTATTTTCACGCTGGCACTGTGTATACAACACTGATTCGCATATGTATAAGATTACTGTTTTCAACAATTTGAAGACATAGTAGGCCTATGCGTATACTCAGACAGACACATATAATATAATAATAATAATATATGGAATTTATATAGCGCTGAATCTTGTAAAAAACAAACAAATCGAAGCGCTGTATCTGTCCAAGAGCTATAAGCAACAAGAGCAGATTGGATTGGATTGGACTGAACGGCAGAATTTGAAAATGAATTGTATTACCTATTCAGGAGGTGGGATGGCCTTGTGGTTGCGTTCGCCATTTGACGGACCCGGTTCGAGCTACCACCGATACGCCCGTTCAAGGGGATTTTCCCCTGGAGTTAACATTAGCACTGACTCCACTCCCCCAATTAGGATGAGACTTCATAGCCAAAACTGAGGCCCCCTGTGCGAATGCGCAGAGAACATCTTTTGCACATATTAGAACTTGTTTTTCCTTTCGAAAGAGTAGGCCATTTGTGCCGGTAAGAATGGATGACAAAAGAAAATCTTAAAAATTGCATGCACACTGGTGTTGTCTTTAGACATCATCCTCAAGTCGGAATGCGGCTTCCCTCGTGGGGATGTCGGGGGCCTGTCAATATAGATAGCATCCCCCGCCTTCGGAAATGTCAAACGCACAGACAGCAACTACTGTTCTCTGTCATATAAACGAAAATGCATCACACAGCCATTAAGCGCCTGACAAGTCAGGTCCAGCACATCCGAGTTCGGCGTGGGAGAGAATGTTATCTTGTAAGTCTTTCTGGGTAAAGGCTGGATGATGGACACCAAAAAAGGCGGGAAGTAGACAAGGAGGTGACCGGCAGAAAAGAATGAAGGCAGAAAGGAAAGGAATAGAAAGGAGGGATCTCCTAGCACAGAATTTCCAGAAGGTGGGAATGCTGTTTACACTGGCAGGGCCCCGGCATCCCCATGGGAGATTCTCAGTACATGATTATGGATACTGCACTGGCAGTGAGACTTGGGCATGCAAGGTGAACTTGAAATAATGCAGCCATCTCAAGCTCAGAATATAAGCTAGATTGCTTCCCTTGGTCCAGTGCTGACAGACCGCCATGATCCCTTAACAAGGTGGTGATCTGATCAGTAGAGCGGAAAATAAGTATCAGCAGGAATCAATAACTACTGCACTGTGAATAATGGGAAGCATAGCTGCATAGATTATTAGCTGATGCAGGTGTTAGGTATAACTGTGTAAGAGCTGGCTGCTGACAACACATTTTGTTTGCTAATGTCATCCCAGCAGCTTCCGTTCTGTGTGTGTATGTGTTCACTAGCCTGTGTTACGTATGTGTAAATGTTATGTCACTAACTGTCTGCAGGTTCTACACACACTCACACAAGCACGCACGCACTCGTGTGTGCACATATTTTTTGTTCATATTTTGGTACCCACTTGCATTTTTTGTTTAAACAAAATTAATCATTATTTAACATCTGTCCTCAGCTAGGTGATACAGATCCACGTGTGTCCCCATGCACAAAGACGCACATTGATTGATCTCTTGGAAGAGCTGGACAGCAGAAGATCTTCAGAGAAGAAGCGTTTGTTTAGTGATTAGGGCGTTTTGGTTCGTAACTGACTGCACTTCAAGTGGGCTGGGCCAAATCCAGAGTATGACTCCCTGATGCCCTTCCATTGTTGCCTCCCACCCCCACCATCCCTCCAAAGTGTCCACTGATTCGCATATGTATAACATTACTGTTTTCAACGATTTGAAGACATAGTAGGCCTATGCTATACTCACATAGATACATGTAATATCTGTCCAACGGCTATAAACAACAAGAGCGGATTGGATTGGATTGGATTGGACTGAACGGCAGAAATTGGAAATGAATGGTATTACCTATTCAGGAGGTGGGATGGCCTTGTGGTTGAGTTCGCGATTTGACGGACCAGGTTCGAGCTACCACCGATACGCCCGTTCAAGGGGATTTTCCGCTGGAGTTAAAACATCAGCACTGACTCCACTCCCCCACAAGTTCTTAGGATGAGACTTCATAGCCAAAACTTAGGCCCCGTGTGCGAATGCGCAGAGAACATCTTTTGCACATGTTAGAACTTGTTTTGCCTTTCGAAAGAGTAGGCCATTTGTGCCGGTAAGAACGGATGACAAAAAATAATCTTAAAAATCGCATGCACACTGGTGTTGTCTTCAGACATCATCCCCAAGTCGGAATGCGGCTTCCCTCCTGGGGATGTCGGGGGCCTGTCAATATAGATTGCATCCCCCGCCTTCGGAAATGTCAAACGCTCAGACAGCAACTACTGTTCTCTGTCATATAAACCAAAATGCATCACACAGCCATTAAGCGCCTGACAAGTCAGGTCCAGCGCATCCGAGTTCGGCGTGGGAGAGAATGTATCTTGTAAGTCTTTCTGGGTAAAGGCTGGATGATGGACACCAAAAAAGGCGGGAAGTAGACAAGGAGGTGACGGCAGAAAAGAATGAAGGCAGAAAGGAAAGGAATAGAAAGGAGGGATCTCCTAGCACAGAATTTCCAGAAAGTGGGAATGCTGTTTATACTGGCAGGGCCCCCGGCATCCCCATGGGAGATTCTCAATACATGATGATGGATACTGCACTGGCAATGAGTCTTGGGCATGCAAGGTGAACTTGAAATGATGCAGCCCTCTCAAGCTCAGAATATGAGCTAGATTACTTCCCTTGGTCCAGTGCTGACAGACCGCCATGATCCCTTAACAAGGTGGTGATCTGATCAGTAGAGCGGAAAATAAGTATCAGCAGGAATCAATAACTACTGCACTGTGAATAATGGGAAGCATAGCTGCATAGATTATTAGCTGATGCAGGTGTTAGGTATAACTGTGTAAGAGCTGGCTGCTGACAACACATTTTGTTTGCTAATGTCATCCCAGCAGCTTCCGTTCTGTGTGTGTATGTGTGCACTAGCCTGTGTTACGTATGTGTAAATGTTATGTCTCTAACTGTCTGCAGGTTCTACTCACACAAGCACGCACGCACTCGTGTGTGCACATATTTTTTGTTCATATTTTGGTACCCACTTGCATTTTTTGTTTTAAAAAGAAATCATTATTTAACATCTGTCCTCAGCTAGGTGATACAGATCCACGTGTGTCCCCGCATGCACAAAGACGCACATTGATTGATCTCTTGGAAGAGCTGGACAGCAGAAGATCTTCAGAGAAGAAGCGTTTGTTTAGTGATTAGGGCGTTTTGGTTCGTAACTGACTGCACTTCAAGTGGGCTGGGCCAAATCTAGAGTATGACTCCCTGATGCCCTTCCATTGTTGCCTCCCACCCCTACCATCCCTCCAAAGTGTCCTGACTTGGGATGGAAGTATTGTCTTCAATGTGTTGGGTATGTCAGTCATGGTAAAGGTAAAGGTGTCCCATAACCTATAAGGGCGTAGGGGAGCGAGGTGTCAGAGACCTCAGCTTCTCTAGGGGCCAGCATATTGAGGGTGGCATCCATCTCCTCTGCCTCGCTGCTTTACCTTCCCTGGCCCTAAAGAGGGCATGTACCCATTTACAGCTGGGTGAACTGGGTTGTCATGGGCAAGTCACATATGTGATTGATGACTGACCTATTGAGGGGACACCTGCTGTAAGTAGGGAAAGGGTGCCCCATGAGAAGAGTTTCGTCTCTTTCCTGGCCAGAAACGAAACAACAACAAAAAATGTCGTCAGCTTACAGGCATGCAAAAGCGGAGAGAATTTGGCGTGGAAACCAGATTCTCTCCATCTCCTGGCCAGGCTGATATACTACTCAGTCTTGCAGATTGGAGGCGTCCTCCGCTCTACTTTAACTTTGAACGCATTTGTGGAGTTTGTAATCAAGACACAATTTTGAAGACTGAGAATGAAGCAGTATTCTAGTTTTATGCTCCTCTTGCTCTTGAATCCTGAGTGTTTGGTTCTCTCCTCAGGAAAAACCTTGTTTCCAATCATCACCTTCTACCAGTAGAGCCCACTTCTGTATTGTGGACGGCACAGCTGTTTTAAGACACGTATACTGGCACTTCCTGCCTTCCGGTAGGATATTGCCAGATTCTTTAGAAGTGTGCCATTTTCTTTGGCAGTACTGACGGCGATCTATTCGGTTATACCTGCAAGCATACTTCACTTGGCTTACTGCTACTTTGCTTAGGTTTCCCTGCACATGCTGTGCTGCTGGTTTGCTCTGCAGAAAGAACACACAGTTATCAGATTTCCCACTCTTCACTTGGTTTGTTTGAGAGAGGGAAGGGGGGATGGGGGTCATAAGCTGATCCCACGATGAAAGGGATCTGAAAGGGAACTCTAGTTCTGCAGCATGTTCAGTCCAACTTGGATGCAGGAAGTCACAGTACAGAACAGAAGGTGAAAAATTTAGATGCTATACAACACTTTGACTTTTAACAAATCATGGTCATCACCATCGTCATCACCATCGTCATCATCATTGTCATCATCATTGTCATCATTATTGTCATCATCTCGTATTTCATTGCACAGAGGGTCTCAGTCCTTTATGTAACAAATGCATATACATCATGCTCTGTGTGTGTGTGTGTGTGTGAGAGAGAGAGAGAGAGAGAGGGAGAGAGAGAGAGAGAGAGCAGCTTGTGACGATGAAAAGGGGCGTTTCCATGACGTATAAATCACCGTGGCGTCATCTGATGTCATGTTTTAAGAGCCATGAGCCTGTTTCGTGTCCAAAGCCATGTCAGGTGTCTAGGAAAAGACGTCATTATCGTGAAGGAGACGTCATTAGCATAAGAGGAGACGTCATTAGCATAGGTAATGACCCACTGGCTGTCTCTGCCACTGCATCACTTTACTCTATTCTGCTGCCCCAAAGAACAAGATGCTGATCCTCTTTACAAGTTGGAAACTTGTTTCCCGTTTAAGAGTACACACTTCAGTATACATTCACTACAGAGTAGGCCACTGAGCATGCATTGCACGTGCGCACACACGCACCCACGAATTTATGCAAGTACATACCATGATCACACACATACACACGCGTGCACGCACGCGTGTGCATGCATGCATGTACCCTTACACGCATGCAAGCCCGCAAGAACGGAGACACATATGGGTAAAAGTTTTAGGGTACCCTCCCTCCCTCCCCCTCATGAAGTCGTCATGCATGAGAGCCCTCTGTCAAGCACCTGGTAAAATCCAGAAAGCGCCTGATCAGAATCGAGGACATCAATCATCAAGCACCTTCAGTTGGTACCACTTCTATCAACCACCGCACAGAGCATCAATGGTCTGGTAACTGGGCAAGAACACTCGTCAAATAACCAGTTGTGAGAGTCCACACCACTTAGTACTCGGGCTTTAGAGTTAGAGGCAGATAATGAACTGATGGAGTTTCAGACACACTCGTGTCCATGACGTGACTACTGCAAGCCTCGAAGGATGTCCTGAAAATGGCTACATTTTTGGCTAATACGTGAAACATTTCAAGACTTTTTTTTTAAGGTGGAGAGGGATGGATGGGTGGGGAGGGCGTAGACATTTGCCAAAGTTAGATCAGTATGGGAAATACTTTGATACAGAATTAATAACAAAAGTAATTGAATAATGACGATCCACTTGTTTGTTCCAGTATAAAACCATACACTGATATAAGTATACTGTATATGCAGGTATAGAAGCAACAGAGAGAAGATAGGAATCAATTTGTTTCTCTGGAAACGTAGTGTGAATGACTGAGGTGTCTGGTATCTCCGGGGTCATGTTCAGCATGTGTGGAGTGTTGTGGTTCAGGGGACATCGTCAGTTGTGGCAGCCTAGCCCAGCACCAGCCTATCACGTAGGTACGCTATCTGTCGCTTCCATCTGGACATGGGTAACGACGGTGAGGGGGAAAAGGGATGCTCCCGCTTCAAATGTGCCCCAGGTATGTGCATACTTGGTTCAGGTGAGTTGATTGGTTGATTGGAATAGCTCAGTGGCCAGAGCAGTCGCTTATACTGGCCCCTGGAGAGGCTGAGGTCCATAATACCTAACTCCCCAACGACCATGGTTAAGGGAACACCTTTACCTTTTTGGTTGATACACAGATA
Source organism: Rapana venosa (assembly GCA_028751875.1). NCBI lineage: Eukaryota > Metazoa > Mollusca > Gastropoda > Neogastropoda > Muricidae > Rapana > Rapana venosa. Next base: position 53,604,022 of record CM054150.1, on the reverse strand, counting down.
GACAGATTGATTGACTGACTGATTGATGGTTGGCTGGCTGGTCGCTTGCATGTTTGCTTGCTAGTTTGATTATGTAGTTGATATGCATAACTTTTGGATAAAAACAGAACGAAAGGCACACAAAAAACTAAACAATTGTTCCAAAACAAAAACAAGAAAGAGAAGAGAATGACAGAAAATAAATACATATTTAAAAGTAAACCTAAAAGCAAAACCCATCAAACCAACCAACCACAACCAAAAAATATTCCAGCACAAACAAAACACACATAAAAGAAGAAAAGAGAAATACCGGGGATGAATTGTTCTGGGTGGAGGGGTTTACTTTTAGCACTGACAGGGAGGACAAATTGCTGATTTGGCGTTGATAATAGCCAGTGGTATGGATGATCCCTGATCAGGTTTGACTGTCACGGTAATCTGTGCGTCTTTTGTCTCCCCACCCCTCCACCCCTCCCCCCTTCCCTCTGTCAGCCCTTTGCCAAGCAGTGGGCATCGTGTATCAATAATTACGCCTTTGTCAGTGACACGCTTAGCTGAAGTGTGTGTGTGTGTGTGTGTGTGTGTGTGTGTGTGTGTGTGTGTGTGTGTGTGTTCGTGCATGTGTGTATGTGTATTTGTGTGTATGTGTATTTGTGTATGTGTGTGTGGGGGGGGGGGGGAAGGGGGGGGGGGAGAGGGGATTTTTAAATATTTATTTCAGTTATGACATTGTTTCTCTTCTTTTGAAAGATTTATACAGGTACACACGCAACACATTGCATTGTATTTTCATTGGTAGAAGTGTGTGTGTTTGTGTGTGTGTGTGTGTGTGTGTGTGTGTGTGTGTGTGTGTGTGTGTGTGTGTGTGTGTGTGTGTGTGTGTGTTGTGTGTTGTGAGTGAGTGAGAGCGAGCGAGCTGTACAGTGACAAAATTTACAAAACTGCATACCCAAGGGGACTGGATGTAAAAAAAGCACATGAGCGCTTATTCCATTATCCTCGATATAAAAGAATATATAAAATAAATAAGATAAAGACAGACAGACAGACACACAGAAACAATAAGGAAAGAGAAGAGGAGAGAAAGAGGACCACAGTGGACGAGTGGGGAAGGAGGAGGAAGTGGGGGGGGGGGGGGCAGGAAAAATGACATTGAACACAATGAAACTGTGTGAAAGGGTAAACAGAGGAAATTGACCCTTCTCTTCAGAGAGAGAGAGAGAGAGAGAGAGAGAGAGAGAGAGAATTCCGAAAGGTGACAGTGATGTTTGATATTTTCTCCCTGTCACTTTCACCACGTGCCATTGTGTGTCATTATTTCCCTCTGTGTGT
>CM054150.1:53587708-53595208 GCA_028751875.1 Rapana venosa | reverse complement strand
AACCTCAGAAACAATTGATGAAAAGTTCAACCACACAAAGCAATACAACTATATCACACACACACACACACACACATACTCCGGCTTCACGGCACACTTCGGGTCCCTCCGACCCACACACTGTCACAGGTGTTGCTGCTCAACTCAACGCGCCTAACTTCGTCGCCCGCTGTCGCACAAATCAAGCCCGGCCCCGAGTGACCGTCCCAACAAAACAGTGTGTGCAGTGAACGCTTGGAATATAGTAGAGTGGGATTTTTCGGTGGTACCTGCCCCCGGCTTTTCGTACCCGCTTTGAAGTGAAGCTGACTGTGGTGGTCACGCTCTAACGGCCTCAAGTTCTCAGTTGGCGAGGACAGTGTGCTAGCTTTGAGTTAGCGTCAGTCAAATTTGTTCGCCAAATATCTGTCGTGTGCTCAGTGTTTTTTCGGGGGAAACGATGGAATAGTAGCAGTACCCCAGTGATTTGTGTCCGACGGTTATGGTGATTTGTGGTGTTTTGTGTTTTTCACGTGAGTCGAAAGAATGGAGGGGGGAGTGAAACAGCCAGGTAAGTCTACAGCCTTCTGTTCGCAGTTTTTTGCTCGGGTGTGGGGGAAAAGAGTGTCAGTCAAAAGTCGTCTGCTTTTGTGTCGTCTGCTGTTTGTGTTATACGTCGTCTGCTCTTCCGCGCTAGCTAGGATTATGATTATCCCAGGAAAGGGTGTGTCAAGAGAAGAATATTCAAGGACTGAAAATTGTTGCCGTGTTTCAGTTAAACTGCTCTGTTGTTTAGATCCGGTTGAAAGTTGTGGGCAAGTCAGTTATTAGTGGGTTGGCGGGGATGGTTAGCTACATTGTTGGGTCACCAGGGGGGTTCACAGGTCCACTGAACTTGTTTACAAGTGTGTGACTGGGGTCATTGTCGTTAAAATTCTTCACGTTTTGATGGCTGGATGTATTTGTCAGTGTGTGTGTGTGTGTAGTGTGTGTGTGTGTGTTGTGTGTGTGTGTGTGTGTGTGTGTGTGTGTGTGTGTGTGTGTGTGTGTGTGTGTGTGTGTGTGTGGACACAGAGAGAGAGAGAGGAGAGAGAGAGAGAGAGAGAGAGAGAGAAGAGAGAGAGAGAGAGAGATTGGTTGATTGACTGATTGATCGATTGATTGGTTGATTGATTGATTGGTTTAAATAGTTTTTATTTAGAAATGAGTATAAGCATTGAAAACAAACAGCATTTTGGAAGAGAGATTGATTGATTGATGACTGATTGTTTGATTGATTGGTTGATTGATTGATTGATTGATCGATCGATCAATCGATAGTCGAATGAGAGAGACTCAAAATCAAACTAAAATTCTTTGATTGCATAGAGCACATCATTTGCAATGGGGAAAATAGCAGAGAATACCAACCAACCAGCCAACCAGCAAAATATGACAACTACCAGCATCTGTGTCATCTCTTAATGCCCTGGTTCCACTATGAGTGTTGAGACTGTACGCGCGCGCGCGCGCGCGCGCGCGCGCGCACCACACACACACACACACACACACACACACACACACACACACACACACACACACACACACACACACACACACACACACATATCAAATTATGTGTAAACAGTCAGAATGGGTGGATGTTCACTTGTCCTAGACGCGCGCGCTGAAATAGCTCTATTTCTTTATTTATGTTATTTTGTTTATTTATTTTATTTTATTCTTTTATATCGAAAATAATGGAATAAGCACTTAAGTGCTTTTTTTACATCCAGTCCCCGTCTGTATGGAGTTTTGTAAATTTTTGTCACCTGTTCCCACCGGTACAAATGACCTACTCTCACGAAAAGCGGAACAGGATTTATAAATTTAACATGTGCGCAAGATGTTCTGCGTGCGGTCGCACACGGGGCCTCACAGAGAGAGAGGAGAGAGAGAGAGAGAGAGAGATGAGAGAGAGAGAGAGAGAGAGAGAAGAGAGAGAGAGAGAGATCCAATATGTATTCATAGATAACCATCTTACATGTGTATGTCACATAGGCTGCATTTGATATTGCACCACGGCTAGAAGAAGCACTTTCAAATATGACTACATGAGTAGATAGGGATGTTATGTATATCCATTTTTATACGTCAGTGTAACGAGAATAGGCACTCTCAAAACGACTGAATGGTGGTCGGAAAGTGGAGGAGGGCTTAGTTCATGCTGGCTGAGGGGTACTGCACCCGTCTTACGGGTGGTAAATCTATAGTTAGAATCCCATTTTCAGAGAGATCTCCTTAGTTAGAATCCCATTTTCTCACACACACACACACACACACACACCACACACACAGACACACACACACACACACACACACACACACACACTCACACACACAACACACACACACACACACACACACACACAGAGAGAGAGAGAGAGAGAGAGAGAGAGAGAGAGATAGAGGAGAGAGAGAGAGAGAGAGAGAGAGAAAGAGAGAGAGATTTCGGATTTGGATTTTTTTCGGATTCGGATTCGGATGCTTATTCATTAGGCCATAGCCCATAATGAAGGGGAAAGTGAACAAAAACCCAAATCATCAGAAACATTAAAAACAAACATACAATCAACAATATGATAATCATAATAATGAACTATGATGTTGCAATTTCTCTCAGCTTGAAGGCTTTGTGAAGGAAGTGAGACAAGTTCCAAATATCGTTATGTCTTGCAGAGGACATCAGCAAAGTTGATTTGAACGTGCAAGGCTGTCGAAAATATTTAGGTGAAATAAACTTATCTCTGAGCTCCTTAAGAAATGGACAGCACAGAACTAAATGTAACTCATCATCTTTACCCCTTTTACAGAGAGAGAGAGAGAGAGAGAGAGAGGAGAGAGAGGAGAGAAGAGAGAGAGATAGATGAGAGAGAGAGAGAGAGGAGATCAAATTCTTTTATTTCGAGGATAATGAGGAGAAGAGAGAGAGAGAGAGAGGGAGAGAGAGAGATGGGAGGAGAGAGAGAGAGAGAGAGAGAGAGAGAGAGTGTGTATGTTTGTGTGTGGTGTGTGTGTGTGTGTGTGTGTGTGTGTGTGTGTGTGTGTGTGTGTGTGTGTGTGAGAGAGAGAGAGAGAGAGAGAGAGAGAGAGAGAGAAATGAATGTGGTGTGTGTGTGGTGTGTGTGTGTGTTTGTGTTGTGTGTGTGTGTGTGTGTGTGGAGAGAAGAGAGAGAGAGAGAGAGAGAGAGAGAGAGAGAGAGAGAGAGAGAGAGAGAGAGAGCTTGCTCCGCAATTAGACTGATATTTTCATTGGGAGTTAGCAGTTTGAATCCCGCGTTCGGAAGTCGGCTTTTATTCTTTCATTCTACTTGACATAGAGTGAGGATCTGTGTGTTTGTTGTTTTGTTTTTTTTTAGGTCAGAAGATAAAGAGAGGTTTAGTATATATAATGGCACAACTGGTGCACGTAAAACAACCCATTCGATTTGCATTGCAAGGTGCTAGTATGAAAATGTCCAGTTTCATCCAGACATAAAGTGTAAACCAGGATACGAAAAACAAAAGAACGTGTGGCGTACTAAGAAAATGATTATGCATTTACTCAAATCGTACACAGCCCACTATAACGCAAGCCAACCCAATACAACCCGAGTCAACCGAGGGTAGTCAACTCAACCCAACTCATCAGCATATCATAACCACACAGCGCAAAGTAACCCACGATAGCACAAGACAAGGCACCACAACGCAAGACAGTGCTTATTCCATTATGCTCGAAATAAAAGAAGAAAGAAAGAAAGAAAGACGACAGGACACACCTGACACAACACAATATCGTATAAAATAACACCATGCAATGAAAAAAGACAAATCTTCTGCTGATGACAAAGAGCGTTTTATGTTTTCATGTCACGCAAATGATAATTCTTTTTCTTTCTTTCTTTCGTTTCTCCTTTCTTAAATGACAAACATGCGAAAAATGTACAGGTTTTTTTTTCTTCTTTCGTTTTTAGATTTAGATGAGGGTATTGCTTCCTAAGTGTTCGGTTCTCTGATCACAAAAAAGACAATGTTAGATAACAGCACATCCGCTCTTTTCTTTTCTTTTCTTTTTTAAACCTCCCTGTTGTTGCCCTCATCTTTGCCATTCACTAGCTTTTCCCATTGATAAGCTTTGGTAACATTGTCTGTCTGTCTGTCTGTCTTGCTCTCTCTCTCTCTCTCTCTCTCTCTCCTCCTCTCTCTCTCTCTCTCTCTCTCTCTCTCTCCTCTCTCTCTCTCTCTCTCTCTCTCTCTCTCTCTCTCCTCTCTCTCTCTCTCTCTCTGTCTGTCTCTGCCTCTGTCTGTTTCTGTCTCTCTCCCTCTGTCTGTCTGTCTCTCTTTCTCTGTCTGTCTGCCTGTCTGTCGGTCTGTCTGCCTGCCTGCCTGCCTGCCTGCCTGCCTGCCTGCCTGCCTGCCTGTCTGTCGGTCTGTCTGTCTGTCTGTCTGTCTGTCTCGTCCGCCACAGCATCCGTTCCTGCCAGTCCCTTTCTTCTTATCTGAAGTCTTTCACACCTAGACCCTAGGCCTGTGACTTTCTGAAAAGGCAGGTATAGAGATTACTGCCCATGCCATGGCAACAGGTCTGAGTGTTCTGTCAATACACATCAGCGTATACAGTGTGTGTGAGTGTGTCACTGTGTGTGTGTGTGTGTGTGTGTGTGTGTGTGTGTGTGTGTGTGTGTGTGTTGTGTGTGTGCATTTACCTGATTGCTTACCACAACAGTCCATTGTATCGAGGTCTTTTTTGTTGTATAATAATATCAGTCTTTGTTACTCAGCTATCCTTTTTCTTTTCTAATTTTTTTCTTTTTATTCTTTCTTTCTTTGGAGGATGGTATGTTGTGTGGCACAATAATCTTCTGCGTGCTATATCTCTGTGCCTGTTTATACACTCGTGCACTTTTCCAAAAAGAAAGCAAGTGTTTTGCTTATTCATTGTATCATCTGTAAATAAAAATTTGACTTTGACTGACTTCCACTTATGGATAGACTTTCTTTTAAGAGCCCCCGCCTCACTCCTTAATGATGGCGATGTCTTCGTATTGGGGTGTGAATGATCCCTTCTTTCTGTTCCGTCTGCAGATCGGTCCATGGTATATTATGACCGATGCATGAACCCAATGGAAAAAAAATCTTCCTTCCCCCAAACAGTCAACTCTTGATTCTAAGACGATGTCCCAGGTTGGGATCTTGGCGGCGCTGGTAGAGTAAAACTTGGGGTAATCGGTAAAGGATGAAGGTGTCCGCCTATGTGGTCGTAGGGGAGCGAGGCATCAGAGACCTCAACTTCTCCAGAGGCCAGCATATTGAGGGCGGCGCCCATCTCCTCTCCCTCGCTGCTTTACTTTCCCTGACCCTAAAGGGGCAGGCACCCATTTATAGCTGGGTGAATCGGGGGACTGTACTGAAGCCAAGACGCGTTAACGGTCTCCCATCCAAGTGGTGACCACGCTCGATGCTGCTTAACCTTAGCTGGGGGAAAGCGAGTGCTCTGACCACTGAGCTATCCTGTTCCCCAAACTTGAGGGCCTAGGGAATTTTGAATAATTACGCAATATTTACTGTGGTAGGTAGGATCTTGTGTGATTGACCCTTGGGGTGACATGCTGAATGTTTATGGTTTCTGTCCTGGATTTTTTTTAAAGGTATTTATTTGTTTGTCTTAATTTTTTAACTGAGTCATGTAGAAGACTCATTGTTTCTATACTGGCTTTTGTTTGGTTATTAATGTCTTTGTTTTGTTTTTATATCTTTTACTGAGGTCCCACGTTACGCACAACCTTACTTTGCGCTTGGAGTGGTGTGTTAGCTTCTCGTGACAAAGTCATCTCCATTCTGTTGTACCGCGAAAATGTATGCGTTCGGAATACTAAGGGATGACAGTGATGTCAGTATTCTCAGTACGGAACAACTATATACGTGTAGATATATAACCGCCCAGGAGGACACAGTGTGTCAACAGTTGCTTCTTCTGATGTGGAGTGATGTACGTAGTGACTGGCGTAACACATTCCTTCTGAAGACAGGTGATATATGGGGTGGCCTTAAAGTATTCTCTTAAAGGGGGGTCATGTATTAGCTGACTTAGTTTGATTGTGTGGGAGAAGATCTGCCTTCAAGTCTACTGTATCCATAGACGGACTGTTCAAGTAGAGGGAACAAACATTTCTTACAGACTTTCGTACTTTGGTTGTTCAGCATTCCTCAGTTTAAACACCCCAGGGATCTACCCAGCTTGTCTCACTCATCACACCTGGGAATCACTGTGAGACCGTGAGACTGTGTGTGTGTGGTGTGTGTGTGTGTGTGTGTGTGTGTGTGTGTGTGTGTGTGTGTGTGTGTGTGTGTGGTGGCTTCACAGTCGGGCGGCTAAAGGGTTACAAGCTCTATAATTGTTCCTAGTTTTTAGTGGAAAGAACGTATTTTGTTCTGTGTGATGGGTTTTTTTCCTGTTCATTGTCCTTAATCATATACGGCCTGTAAGCCAAATAGATGTTTCTATCTTTATTGAGGTAACAAAGTATTTGTGTTGAGTATATACTGGATGAGAATATGGTGTATGTGGCTGTTGTCAAAGACTTCGCCACATAAGCAGCTACTTTCCAAATACAGTGGATTTTTTTTTCTGTAATGGAGATTAGAGGTTTTTAGACTGTAAGCTTGTCACGGTTGAAGACAATATCAACATAAGTTTTAAAAGAATAACAGTGTTATATTAATATAGGCCCTGGGTCGTTGCTTACATCAAGAACTGACAATCTTTTTGCCTGAGACAAGTGTCTGTAGGCTATATTAATTTTAAGGTTTTTATATGTGAGAACTTAACTTTAGAGCACAACAGAACAGGCACAACTGAATACCACCACAGTGACACAGCAGCAATGCAGGGCCCCTCTGGCTGGTGGCCCTACGGCGGCCTGATAGTGATTGGCTCCCTGTGGACTGCCGACCTAGGGTGAGACAACAAATCTGGGTATTGCTGTGGCGGGGATATTGAAATGAGCAGCGTGGGAACAGCAGGACGGGGACGTCACAGAAGATGAAACAGCAACACCCCCCTAAAAAAAACAACCCAAAACCAACCCCCCCCCCCCCCCAACAACCCCCAAAACCAACAACTACCAAAAAATCTTTAGAGCACAGAGAAGTGCTCTTTCCAACAGTTATTCCTAAAGGTGGGCTTAGTTACAGCAACTGTAATGTCTGTACAGTGTTCTGTCATGTTAACCTCCCCCCCCCCCCCCCCCCCCCCCCCTCTCTCTCCTCTCTCTCTCTCTCTCTCAAAGCAGATTGATACTCCCGAGTTTTTATGAGGCATCGAAAACACATTGGTCTCAGATAGCCGTCGCTTTATAGTCTCATTTGCCAGACAGAAGTCCCGTAAACGTCTGCCGTTGTGTTGGGGAGATGTAGCCTACTTGCCTATCGCCACAGTTACTTCGGGCGCCATCTTGCTCCGGAGATTTGGCTCTAAATGACTTTTCAATGAGGGTTTAG
>CM054150.1:53580208-53582708 GCA_028751875.1 Rapana venosa | reverse complement strand
GTTAGCGGGGTCGGGTGGGATATGTGTGTGTGTGTGTGTGTATAATTATGTGTGTGTGTGTGTGAGAGAGAGAGAAGCCTTTTGAAGCGCTATGGCACGTGTGCACTCACGTGGACACTTTGCATTTGGAGAGGAAGAGAAAAGAGGTGGGGGACCGGGGGGGGGGGGGGGGGGGGAGAAGAGAAAAACAAGACAGCAAATCAAAATGCCAATCGTGCTAAGAAACGGAAAAAAAACACCGAGGTACACACACACACACACACACACACACACACACACACACACACACACACACACACAAGAGAGAGATTTCTAAACAGATCTGTCATCGAAACTGATAAAGCAAGAGTCGTGAGCCATTCTAAGGCTTGCTCAAATATCTCCACAGCAAGAAGAGTGAATAGTTTATTTTATAGAATAAAACTTAATGCATTCGTAACCAAATTCAGTAGAAACAGTAAATGTCTATGTTGTGAGAATATTTCTAATACTCGTATAATATTTTTACCCCAATTTTCTGAAAACTCCCTTAGAAGCATATTCAATAATTTGAATTTGGCATTTGATATTGCAAAAGGTCTCTGGCATAGTCCTATAGGACATTTGCTATAGTTTCATTAACGTTAATCACTTTTTCTCGTCTAATATCACTGAGAGTGAACAGACGTAAAATCGAAGACAACAACAACAACAACAACAACACACACACACACACACACACACACACACACACACACACACACACACACACACACACACACACTCACTCACTCACTCACTCACTCACTCACTCACTCACTCACATACACATACACACACACATTCGTCTAATATCACTTAGAGTGAACAGACGTTAAATTGAAGACAACAACAACAACAACACACACACGCACTCAGAGAGAGAGAGAGAGAGAGAGAGAGAGACAGACAGACAGACAGACAGACAGACAGACAGACAGACAGACAGACAGAGACAGAGAGACTCAGAGAGAGAGAGACTCAGAGAGAGGGAACAGCGAGAGAGAGAGAACTCGAACTCAATGATTTATTCATAAAAAGGCCATTGGCCCATACATGAAGGTGGTTGCCGAACTGCTTAGTATTTTGGTTTAACAAAACAACAACAACAACAACAACAACACACACACTGACAATATGTTACTGTATAACAAAAAGTCAGCTACAAAAATATCACTTAGTATAACATTATCGAGAGAGAGAGAGAGAGAGAGAGAGAGAGAGAGAGAGAGAGAGAGTCACACACACACCCGAGAGCAGTAGGCTACTGACGACTGATGAATATTTAGATCTCATCAACACCTCGCTGTCTCCCTCATTATGATACATCTATCTACACTGTGGATAGATCTCCATGTTTACCCAAAACTCGGAAAGCCACGACAAGGATCGGCTTTCTCAAAGTATCACTGTCTGTAGTACATGTCATGTACGCTAACGTACATGATGTCATTCATTCTAAAACAACAACAACAACCAAACAAACAAAAAACAAAAGAAGAAGAAGAAAGAAGAAGAAAATGAGAAAGTAGAGGAAAGAAAGAAAGAAAGAAGAAGAAGAAGAAGAAGAAAAAGAAGAAGAAGAAGAAGAGAGAGAGAGAGAGAGAGAGAGAGAGAAGAGAGAGAGAGAGAGAGAGAGAGAGAGAGAGAGAACTCGAACTCGAACTCGAACTCGAAATGGTTTATTCAGTATAGGCCATGGCCCCTTACTGAAGGGGGTACAATACACCAGTTTCAAAGCCAAACAGTGGCCAGGTGTTCCAAATCTTAATCTGTAAACATGTCATTTACAATATGTAGATCAACATAAAGCACAGGATATCTTTGACAGTAAATGTTTCAAGCAACCTGAAAAGAAAAATCTTCGTTGTTTGATTATGTTCATTTCAGTTGTGTCATCTATCTATAAACTTTATACAAATCAGCAGATAACAAAATATAATCATTACACTTTTACCTGTGTCTGATACACACAAAACAACCAGAGAGTGAGAGAAGAGGAACAACAATAACAACAAAGCCCCATGACGCTAACAGATATGATGTCAATCGTTCTAAAATTACAAAAACAACCAAACAAAAAAAAACCAAAAAAACAAGAAGGAGAAGAAGGAAGAAGAAAGAAAGAAAGAATAAGAAAATGAGAAAGAAGAGGACAGAAAGAAAGAAAGAAAGAAGAAGAAGAAAGGAGAAGAAGAACACCAACAAAGACCGGTGATAATTAGACCTTCTCTGAGCAGATCTAGATCTAATCCGACTTGGCCACGGTACCGTCACTGCTGAGGCCACGTCAGGGGTGTCAGCTCGTTAAAAATTAAAGCTCAGGTACTGAGGAAGATGCTTGACCCACACACAGCCCCACTGCTGTTCTGACCAGTCGTAGAGTTCTGACTGTTTGATCATTCTTTCAGCTGCATTGCAAAGGCGTTGATGCGAAAATAGCAAACCAAATAATAATAATGATAATAATAAAGAAAAACGA
>CM054150.1:53567708-53572708 GCA_028751875.1 Rapana venosa | reverse complement strand
CACATAAAGATAGGGTATTGATTGTCATGTTTGGGTGTTGTGTTTTTAGGGGGGAGGGGGAGTGGCGTCTTTAAGAATGCGTGGTCGCCTTCATCATAGGAATTTTTATAAGGCCTATGTTTGTTATGATTATTAGTACATCTTTTAAAGAATATGGCCAGTGAGTGAGATTTGTTTACTTTTAACATTTGAGAGGTTGAGAGTGGTTGTTTTTTATTGTGGTCATGTTGTTTTTGTTTTTTGTTTGCTTTGTTTTTCTGTTCTGTTGTTTGGTTGGGGAGTTGGTGGTGAGAGGAATTGCAAGATTTTGTTTCTGAGAGAGAGAGAGAGAGAGAGACAGACAGATACAGATGTAGAGATAGCAATAAAAGAAACACACAATGAGGATGTAGGGGGGGGGGGGGGGGGGGGGAAGGCAGAGAGGTGAGAGTGTAAAGAAATTCTGGAAACCAGAAAAGCGAAACAGATAAAATAATACCGTATTACACCTTTGCTTACAAAATACTCTCGTGCATAAGAAAAGTTTGGAATAAAGGCTTTGTCACAGTTCGTTCACTTCATCAACGCTCACTCTTGTTTGTCGTCTGCTGGTTCGATATCTGGAAGAAGGTGGACGTCGTGAGTTTTGGTGTGCGTCACACACAGTGGATGGTGCGTCACACACAGTGGATAGTGCGTCACACACAGTGGATAGAGCATCATTCGAACACGCAAAGGCGATCTTCACCCAGTCACTCCCTGGTAAAAGCTTGTGACAGACTGGTGACTGAAGAAATAAAACAACAGCACATCAGATACCGCGGTATCGTGTGGCTTTTCTTATGGCCAGTATCGACTGAGAGCATGATGGACGTCATTGCCAACATGTTCAGACCGTTTGACTTCAATCTCGTGGATCTATGCAGTCGTGATCATGTGAGTTCGAATTTCAGAAACAGCGGCTGGTGAATTAAGGGTGGTGTTTTACGATCTCCCAGGTCAACTTAAAGCACAGATCTGCCAGAGCCTTAATTCCCTTCGTATATGTACACGTGCAGAAGATCGACTATGCTCGTTAAAGATTTTGTATTTTATATCAATGTTCGGCGGGTTACGGATATACGAACGAACCCAGTATGTATACTTCATACACAAAAGGAGCTGCTCTGACGTCAGAATGTATCAGCTGAGGCCAGAGGGCAGACTTCATGCAGAGTTACAAGCACAGGAGAAGACCAGGCATCACGCACCCCTCCCGGTAAGGGAACGCAGAGAAGAGAAGAAGACTTAAGAGCATCTTGAATCTGCAGACTCTGAAGACTGTCTTCTTCTTGTTGGTGTTCATCGGAAGGACAGTCCAGTCTCTCTGGCACTGAAGGCATTCAGCAGCTGGAGACATTGGTACCAACTTTCATCAAGAACAGAAGGGAGGAAGCCAAACTTGAGATCAGCGGTGCGAGACTAGGGCCACTGAGCCTGAGATACTTTTGTCATTACGTGATAGTGATCATACGAAAGCTGTAGGGATGCGGTTAAGTTTTATATTGCATGAGAGGGCTGTACGCATCACTCGTTTTCATTATGTATTGCATGAGACGTTTGTACCCACCACTCGTTTTCACTATATATTGCATGAGAGGGCTGTACCTATCACTTGTTTTCATTATGTATTGCATGAGAGGGCTGTACCCACCACTAGTTTTCATTATGTATTGCATGAGAGGGCTGTACCTATCACTTGTTTTCATTATATATTGCACGAGAGGGCTGTACCCAACAGTCGTTTTCATTATATATTGCACGAGTGGGCTGTACCCAACAGTCGTTTTCATTATATATTGCACGAGAGGGCTGTACCCGTCACTCGTTTTCATAATATGTCCTGGCTCTAACCATGCTTCGACGTTACAGGCAATCTTGGTCGAGAAATTTAAGCTACGCGCAAATCCGCATCCATAAAGTGGATGATAATCGTTTGTAAGGTCTCGGTCTTCCTCTTGTGCCCAGAGTATATAATTTACCTGTGGGTAGAATATCATCATCATCAAACCCGTGACCTTGGCGGTCGTGGGGGAGACACGAAAGACGATGCCGTGGTAAGCCTCCTCCATCCATCTCGGTCCTCGGCTCTGCGCAGTAGTGCCGAGTCATTCATCCTGGTCCATTCTCTGATGTTGTCCATCCATGACTTGTTCTGTCTCCCCCTCTTTCTGCCACCTTCGAGTGTTCCCTGCAGTACTGTTTTTGGCAGAGTGTTGTGGCGGGTGACGTGGCCGAACCATGTCAGCTTTTTCTTCTTGACGATGGTGAGAAGGGGTTCCTGTGGGCCTGCCAGCCGTGTTATTTGACTCTTGACAAATTCATTGGTCTTTCGTTCTCTCCAGGATATGCCCAGCAGTTTTCTATGGCATTTTGTTTCAAATGACTGGATTCGCTTTGCTGTTTCAGCAGTCAATGTCCAGGTTTCACTTCCGTACAGCTGGATAGTCTGAATTAGGGCTTTGTAGAGCTTTAGTTTGATTGGGAAATTGATCTCTTTACTTTTCCATATGGTGGTGAGGTTTGTCATGGAAGATGTTGCCATGGCTATTCTGACTTTGATTTCTGTCGTCGATCGCCCGTCCTTTGTGAGTGTAGCGCTAGGGTATTTAAAAGCGTCTTCCTCCTCCATTTGTTGGCCGTTCATGTAAATTTTAGCAGTGGCGTTGCTCGTGCTGTTCACAAGTACTTTACTTTTCTCCGAGCTCACCTCCATCCCATATGCTCCAGCTCTGTTCTCAAGTCTGATCGTAAGATCTTGCAGCTCTGTGTTACTTCCGCCCATGAGGTCAATGTCATCAGCAAACCGCAAGTTGTTGAGGGGTCTGCCGCCAATGGAGATGGTAGAGTGGAAGTCATGGAGGGTCTCTCTCATAATGTTTTCCAAGAACAGATTAAACAGGACTGGAGATAACAGGCATCCTTGTCGGACCCCAACTGTGGTTTTGAAGTAGTCTCCGACCTGATTGTTCAGAAGGACTGCACTGCTTGCGGTGTTGTATAGTGCTTGAATGGTTTGCACTAGTCCTTCTTCAATGCCAAACATTCTGAGGGCCTGCCACAGGCCTTCGTGTGCCATACTCTGTCGAAAGCCTTCTTGAAGTCGATGAAGTTGTGGAACAGGTCTCTCTGATGTTGAAGATGTTTTTCCATCAGGATGTGGCAGTTAAAAATCTGTTCGATTGTGCTCCTGCCTGCCCTGAACCCAGCTTGTTCCTCTGCAAGGTGTTCTTCTGCCTCCTTCTTTAGTCGATTCAGAAAAACTTTGAGCATGATCTTGCTGGCGTGGCTGATGAAGCTGATTGTTCTATAGTTTTGGCATTGGCGTAAATTCCCCTTCTTGGGCAGGGGTATGATGAGTGATTGTGTCCATTCTGTTGGTCACTGTTTTGTCTCCCAAATCTTCTGACAGATAGCTGTAACATGTGTGATGACTGTTTCGCCACCATGCTTGAGCAGCTCTGCTGGTATGTTGTCTGCTCCTGGGGACTTTCCTACTGGTAAGCTGCGGATGGCTTCTTCCACTTCTTCCCTCAGTTTAGGTAATGGCGAGGGTGCTCTTGATGTTGCTGCTTTCTCTTCTATTATGCTCTTGTCAGGTTGTATTGGGTAGTTGTACAGTTCTTGACAATACTCAGACCACCTGTTCAATGCAGCTGAGCTTTCTGTGAGGATGTTTCCGGAGCTGTCTTCAATGACTGATGATTTGGTTTGAAGTGGTTTTGTGAGTTTCTTCAGGGTGTCGTATGCCTTTTTACTGTTGCCCACTTTCATGCTTTTTTCGATCTCATCACATTGATCACTGATCCACTTCTCTCTGGCCTTTAACATTAACTTCTTCACAAGATTGTTGGCCTCCCGGTATTCTTTAGGGTTGGAAGACCTGGTTGGTTTCAGTGCTCTTCTTGTATCGCAGAGGTCCAAGATGTCATTGGTAGTCCATGGCTGGTGTTTATTCCTCTGACGACCGAGTACCTCCTCTGCTGTTTCTCGGACTGCCTCATTAAAGTTCTTGGTGAGGTCATTGATGTCATTGTCCAGGAGGGTTAATGCCGCAAAACGTCCGCCAAGCTTAGAATATAGTCTCCTAGAATCAGATATCAGAAGAAACCCAGAAATCCATGCCTCTGACGGGGTTCAAACTCACGACCTCTTTGTCGACGATTCGCTGCTGTAACCACTGAGCAAAGCAAGGCCTCGGTCACACTTGCCGGTGTGTGAGAGGGGGGATGGGATCGAAGATTGTGACATGGGCTCAAAAGTCCACCTTAGGAGGCCATGGACCGTAGTTGATTCTTTCCTCCCCCACTTAGGAAAAATCCATAGGCTTGTGGTCCACATGTGTTGGTACATACGTACAGACAGACAGACATCGATCGTCCGTCCACCTTTGACAAGAATGCCTTTGTGTCCAGATCGCTCCGTCACGTTCTGTTGTGTAGTTTTGTACTTGTGTGTGTGTGTGTGGTGTGTGTGTGTGTGTGTGTGTGTGTGTGTGTGTGTGTGTGGTGTGTGTGTGTGTGTTCTTTCTTTCTTTTATTTAACGTCTGTTCACTCAAGGTGATATTAGACCAAAGATAAAGTGTTACAATATATAGAGAACGTGTGTGTGTGTGTGTGTGTGTGTGTGTGTGTGTGTGTGCATGCGTGCGTGCGTGCGTGCGTGCGCGCGCGCGCGCGCGCGTGCGTGTGTGTGTGTTTACCTATTTGTGTCTGTGCACGAGAGAAAAGAAAGAAAACAACAACAAAGAAATTATGGGAGGGACGGGGTGAGGTGGGGAGGGAGGGGGCAGGCATTGAACAGCTTAAACTGCAGCAAGAATAATTACAAAAGTTTGCCAACAGGACTTTTAACTAAACAACTATCTCCAACATAATCACATTATCGGCCAATAATTGTTCAAATGACATATTTGAAATCCTATCTACAACTGTACCAGAAAAAATATGGTCGAAGTCAAGTCAAGTCAAGTCAAAATTTT
>CM054150.1:53557708-53562708 GCA_028751875.1 Rapana venosa | reverse complement strand
GAGTGAGAGATTCCGATAATGGCTATAACTCTGGCTCTGACTCAAGAAGTGTGTGTGTGTGTAAGTGTGTGTGTGCATACGCACGTTTACGTGTGTGTGCGCGTGCCTAAAACCGGGCGAGCGTGAGAAATTTTATGAAATATCTGTGTGTGTGTGTGTGTGTGTGAGAGAGAGAGAGATAGAGAGAGAGAGAGAGAGAGAGAGAGAGGAGGAGAGAGAGAGAGAGAGAGAGAGAGAGAGAGAGAGAAAACTCGAACTAGAACTCGAAGATTTATTCTCAAAAAGGCCATTGGCCCATACATGAAGGGGGTTGCCGAACTGCTTAGTATTTTAGTGGGGAAATGAAGGAAAAGCACGAAAAACAATATGTTATTGTATTGCAACAACCACCACAACAAAAATCAGTTAAGAAAATGTAACTGATGAAACCAAGATGTCTCTTATTCTACAATTTCCGACACCTTGATTGAGTCAAACAAACTCAAATCCAAGTTCACATAAACGGGTACGTATTTGTGAAGCCCAGGTGTTTTTCCCCTTGACATCTAGATCATAAAGCATCTTGTAAGACTTAAAAGGTAGCCTGCACTCTTCCATATGCAGAATCTTAATCCAATATCTAATGCATCTTACAGCAGTATTAACACAGAGACAGACAGACAGACAGACAGACAGAGAGAGAGAGAGAGAGAGAGAG
Source organism: Rapana venosa (assembly GCA_028751875.1). Taxonomy (NCBI): domain Eukaryota; kingdom Metazoa; phylum Mollusca; class Gastropoda; order Neogastropoda; family Muricidae; genus Rapana; species Rapana venosa. Next base: position 53,562,011 of record CM054150.1, on the reverse strand, counting down.
AGGAGAGAGAGAGAGAGAGAGAGAGAGAGAGAGAGAGAGAGAGAGAGAGAACGATGAATCACTGGTGCTTCATTGGGTATGCTGTGTGTGTGTGGATGTATGTCATATAGCTGACAAACGGCTGTCGTGTCTCTTCCAGTGTCTGCCAGGGCTAATTGTATTCCTCTTCCACCCCCTCCTCCTTCCCCACTTCCCGCCTTTTTCTTACTTTTCATCGTTCTAGGTGTTTCCCCCTGTGTGCCACAGTGTGCGTTTTTCAGTTTTTCTTGTATGGTGAATTTCTTTGTTCTTGTTTTCCTTTCATTGTTGTTGTTTGGTTTTTTTTCTGTTGTTGGGTATTTTGCGTTGGTTACTCTTTGTTTTTGTTGTTGTTGTCAGTTAACTTACGTTATTAACTGACACAGCTTTTGGTCTAAGGCATACATGTCTGTGAAACATTTAAACATCTTTTATAATTATATTCGTTATAATCTTTATAATACACATCTTTATGATATATATAAAAGATTATATATATATATAATATATTATACATATATTATAATGAATATATATATATATATATATTCTATATATATATAATATATATATATATTATAATATATATATTATATATATTATTATATATCAGTTTTTCTTCCTGCCTGACGGTCACCGGTCTGTAGCTTTTCTTTTAGGGGTTTTAAAAAAATTTCTTCTTTTCTTTTTTTGGGCGCCTATCGCGCAAAACAGACAAACGAACAAAGTTGATGATTAACATATCAGTTCAAAATTATCAGGCAGTGTTTGGGTTATCATTTGATGCACTTCATCATTAATGTTTGCATACTTTTGATTTGATCTATCTTAAATCCTTTTGGATTTCAACTACACATTATTGCCGCTTAATTTTTTGAAGATTAAAAAAAACACTGTGGTTGTTGTTCGAATGTCACTTGTTCTTATAGCTTTTTTTTATCGCCAATAATTACTGTAAGAGGAAATAAGAAATGGCTGTAATTTGTTCAGGTGTTCAATAAATGTACCCCTAGTATCTATTTAGCTCTGTAGGGATGTAGTGTGTGTGTATGTGTATGTGCGCGCGTACGTTCATGTATGTGTGTGTGTGTGTGTGTGTGTTGTTGTGTGTGTGTACGTTCATGTGTGTGTGTGTGTGGGTGTGCGTGGTTCGTGTGTGTTTCTATCTTTATTACCCCACCCCCCTGTCCCCTCTAATCCTGTTGCTACGTTAGAACCTTAAAAGACACACAGCCCCCTCCCCGTAAAGCCTGTGTAGGTGACCTGTGTCCTGTCATTACTGACCCTACCGGCCAGCAGACTGACCAGTCAGTCGTCACGTCCACCACTTTTAGAACCATCGCATGATTACCCCCCATCCAACGCCCCCTCTCTTGTTGCCATTGTTTCTTCCCCCACCCACTTCACGTAAAAACTTTCTGTGGCTCCCTCCCTCCCATTGTTCTGGTTCTTCCTTCCCTTTCCCTTTGCCATCACAGATATCTGGGATTTACGGGTTTTTTTTAGGGGGGAGGGGGAAGGCAGGGAGGAGGCAGGGGTGGGGAGGGGATCCGGGAGATAGACAGCGTTGATGAGACAGTTGAAGGAAAGGGTAATGAAGTTTTTGTTTCCTCATTTTTAAGAGGAAAGATTTTGAAGTCTTCAGTAGTACAAGGCTCCTAATTTCTAACCCTTTTCGTCAAAGATATCTGGGATTTGCGATTTTTTTTTTTGTTGGAGGGGAGGCGGGGAGGGGGGGTGGGGGGTGGGGAGACAGCGTTGATGAGACAGTTGAAGGAAAAGATGATGGAATTTTCAAATTTTTTGCATGGAGAAGAGGAAAGATTTTGAAGTCTGGAGTAGAACAAGGCTCCTAATTTCTAACCCTTTTCGGTACAGATATCTGGAATCTGCGATTTGTTTGGTATTTTTTGTTTGTTTGTTTGCCGGATAATTGTTGGATAGACAGTGTTGTTGAGACAGTTGAAGGAAAAGATGAAGTTTTGAATTGTGTGTAAGGGAAGCGTGTTGTATACCCCGGAAGTCGGACTGTGGCTGGCTTTATGGCGGGCAAAAACGGTCGCACATGCAACAGTCTTACCATTAGTAAACCCCGGACGAGGTAAAAAAAAAAAGGAATATGCAAATCACCCTGACAAAACTCCTCACGTTATAAATAAAAATGGAACATCTATAACCAGAGCGCATTTGGTCAAGCCAGTCCTTACAACAGCAACTGCTACTACACTATATTATACAGCTGCCACTGCTGCTGCTGCTTGCCTCCGTCTATCTGCACGTCAAACGATTATGTTGCTGTTGTCTGGTTCTCGTTAGCTTGTCTTTTAGCTGGAAAACAACAACTTTGAAGTAACTAGGACCTTTTTATTTTTGCTGTCAACACTTTACGCCACATTAATGGTCCTGCTTTTTTGGGCTGCTATTTTGTTTTTTAGTTCGTGTCTTTTAGTCGTTGTTATGTGCATTTTTGTTTCATGGTATGAATTCATTCTGTATCATATTCTTTTCTGAACATCTATTTCATGATTATAAAAGTTCTCTCTCTCTCCTCTCTCTCTCTCTCTCTCTCTCTCTCTCTCTTCTCTCTCTCTCTCTCTCTCTCTCTCTCTCTCTGTCACTCCCTCTCTCCCCCCCTCTCTCTCCTCCCTCTCTCCATCCACCTTCTCTCCTTTCCCATACTATCTCTGTTTTTGTAAGTATTATTCTCTGCTTCCCTGGTTATCTGATTCCGTGGTTGTGGTTCTGGTCAGTTTCCCCTTCTGTTTCCCTGTACTGTCTGCCTGTTTCGGCCTCCAGTCATGCAGATAGACACTGGTCTGTGTTGGTCAAGCTTTGCCCTGTCTGTCTGCCTGTTTCGGCCTCCAGTCATGCAGATAGACACTGGTCTGTGTTGGTCAAGCGTTGCCCTGTCTGTCTGTCTGGGTGGCCTGTTGCCTTCAGTGGGTTAGAGCTCCGTGCTGAAATCATGGAAGTTGTGGGTTTGACCTTATGTCTGCCTGTCTTTGTAGCTATCTATCTATTTATCTATTTATCTGTGTATGTGTGTGTCTATCTATTTATCTCCCTGTCTGTCCATCCATCCATTCAATCGTCTGTCTGCCTATCTGTCTGTCTATCTGTCTGTCTGTCTGACTTGTATATCCGCCTGTCAATCCGCCTGTCTATCTCTCTGTCTATCAGTCTGTCTATCAGTCTGTCTATCTATCTATCTATCTATCCTTCCGTCTGTCCATCCGTCTGTCTGTCTGTCTATCTATCTATCTATCTATCTATCTATCTATCTATCTATCTATCTATCTATCTATCTATCTCAGTATCTGTTTGTCTGTCTGTCTGTTTGTCTGTATGTGTATCTATCTGTGTATCTGTCTGCCTGTCTTTCTATCTATCTATCTATCTATCTATCTATCTGTCTATCTATCTATCTATCTATCTATCTATCTACGTATCTGTCTGTCTGTCTATCTATCTGTCTGTCTGTCTGTCTACCTGGTTGTCTATCTATCTATCTATCTATCTATCTATCTATCTATTTAGCTACCTAGCTATTTTTTTTGTCGGCGGGGTTATAAACAACAAGATTAGATTTGTTAATCATCTGTCTCTATGTTTAATATTTCTTTCTTTCTTTCCTTCTCCATTCGTTCGCCCATTTCTTCTTTCGTTGCTTCCTTCCTTCTTTTATTCCCTTCCTTCCATCCTTCCTTCCTTCCTTCCTTCCTTCCTTCCTTCCTTCCTTCTTTCAATCTCCCTTTCTCTCTATCCCCTTTCCCTTTTCGTGCCTTTTCCTGCACCGCACCATCAGCTAGGCCTATTCCCAGTCCCTTTCTGCTGGTCTCCTTCCCCCTTCGTCGTGTATTTCTCTTCTTTTTCTAACCCTCTCAGAGACGGCAGAAGACCAGACCGAGAGACAAAGATTGATTGATGGTGTGGCGTGGTGTGGAGTGTCGTGATATAGTGTGGTGTAGTGTGGTGTGGCGTGATGTAGTGTGGTGTAGTGTGGTGTGGCGTGGTGTGGTATATGGTGTGGAGTGGCGTGATATAGTGTGGTGTAGTGTGGTGTGGTGTGGATGTCGCCTCTGTCTGTCTCTGGGCCTATCACCTCATTGATTCCACACAACACGTACCCAGGAAAAGGGGGGCTTTAGGGATTACGGGGTAAGGAAAAGAGGGATTTCTGCCCTGTCCCAGCTGAAGTATACACACATGGTAGCGCGCCTGTAACCCGTTCAAATGCAGTGTCCCAGTATAGTCATAGTCATGGCAAGTGCCTGAGTGCCATTCG
>CM054150.1:53541044-53552208 GCA_028751875.1 Rapana venosa | reverse complement strand
TCATGTGAAAATGTTTACGCACACTTAACAACCTGTTTTGGCCTTTTGGAGCAGAAACCATTTCTTTTGGGCCTGAAAGAAAGGGAAACGACAAAATTGAAAGAAAGAAAAGAAAAGAAGCGCATGCGACATAGGTGTCGTGTTTAGACACCAGCCTCGAAGTCGGAATGCAGCTACCTTCATGATGAGTCAAACAGCCGCATACGCAACATCTCACCATTGGTGAACCTCGGAGCTCTAGCCGGGGAATAAAAAAAAAACGTGTGTACAAGACGTTCAGCATACATTCGCACACAGGACTTCAGCTTATTATCAAAACTCCAGACTACTTTATGATCTCAAATGAAAAAAATGCAACACATAATATTACAATATACAGCAAAACAGTGGAGATTTGAAAACAACTTACATTAAAGCAAGCAATTTTAGTCATAGAAAATGATACATGATTTAAGCATCATAATAATGACCTTCAACACGAACCATATCGGTTTCACACACACACACATAGACATTTTACATGCACACTCTAGTACTCCACTCACTCTCAGATGCACACTTCTCTTCCTCAACACTACGCTTGCAGACTCGAACTCCCACACCCTCCCGCCATGTGCGCGCGCGCGCGCGCGCTTTACACACACACACACACACACACACAACACACACACAATGGACACACACACACACACACACACACACACACACACACACACACACTGACTGTACTTAAGACTTACTTAGATTTACATGTTCTTGTTTATTGTAGATATAGAAAATTTAACCCTTACCCAAACCCCCCGGGATCCCCTCCACTCCCCTCACCCCTATCCTTTTTTTTTTTGGTTGTGGGGGGGGGGGGGGAGGTCTAATATCACTTTTAGTGAAGAGACAAAATTAAATCGAACACACACACACACACACACACAAGACAACACAACCACACATACATACACACACGCGCGCGCGCGCGACACACACACACACACACACCACACACACCACACACAAATAATATCACTGAGAGTGAACAGACGTTAAATTTTAAGACAACAACACCACAAACATACACACAACAAAAACACACACAATCACACACACAAAACACACCCCACACAACACACACACAACACACACAATCTCATAAAAACACAATCTCTCCCTCACACACACAACACACAAACACACACACGCCGCACACACTCACATACACACACACAACACAGCACACAATCTCACACACATACAACACAAAACAACAGATTTCACAATCTCACAAACACACACAGTCTCTCTCTCTCTCGCTGTCCCTCTCTCTCCTCTCCTTTCTCCCTCTCTCTCTCTCTCTCCTCTCACACACACACACACACAACCACACAATCTCACCCACCCCACAATCTCTCTCCCCCACACACACACAACACACATCACACACACACGCACCCCACCATACACACCCCACAACAAACACCCCTCCCCACACACATACACAAAGCAACACAACAATACACAATCTCACAACACACACAATCTCTCTCTCTCACTGCCCCCCCCCCCTCTCTCTCTCTCTCTCCACACCAACCCCCAAACCCCCACACACAACACAAAAATTTCCCAAAAACACACTCCCTCCCCAAACAATACCGCACGCACGCACAACAACAACAAAACACACAATCTTCACACACATCACCACAACAAACAGAAGACAATCTCAAAAACACACACAACCCTCTCTCTCTCTCGCTGTCCCTTCTTTTTTCCTTTCCCCTCTCTTCTCCCCTCTCTCTCTCTCCTCTCCTCTCTCTCTCCTCTCTTTTCCTCTCCCCTTCTTCTTCTCCCCCTCTTCACACACACACACACACCACACCACAACACACACACACACCCCACAAACACACCACACACAACACAACACACCACAAACACACAATTCACAAAACAAAAATTCTCTCTCACAAAACACAACACACATACCACAAACGCACAAACACATGGATTCAATGTCATGTGATAAAACTCTTGATGTTTTTTAAAATGGACAAAGCCCAATGGAAACCCTAGTTTTAAAATACATGGTGTATTTTTACAAATAAAAATAGTTAAATTCCCTTGGGTTTCCCCTAACATCAAAATTAAATGGCAAAAACATATTGAATATATTTTGACTAAGCAAAAAAAATTTAAACATTTTGAAAATTGTTAGAAAACAGCCAGGGGGGCCAAGATTTGTTCCCTTTTTGCATTTTCAATTCTCCATTCTTTTTCAAAATTAACCTTTGCCCGGAATTTTTTTCTGTGCCCCAAAAACCTTTTGAAAAAAACTTCAAAGCAAGACGCAGGCATTAAACTTCCCCTGGGTCTACCTATCCAGCCCCTTAGTTTAAAAACATACAGTTTTTCGGGGTTTTCCCCATTGAAGATTATAGGGATTTTCTTGCATAAATTTGTTTAAAACCCCTGACTGTTAAAAAACGGTTTGAAATAAGTGGTTATCTCAAGTTGCACCGATTTTCCAAAGAGAGCTAAATTTATCACCAAACACATTGAGAACATACACATAAAACTTTTTTAAAAAACGGGGGTTACCCAAACAGAAATGTAGCACAACGGGATGTATTACCCCCTTTCCCTTTCTGGGAACCAAAAGAGAAGGGTTTTTGACATCAATTATTTTGATTAGCGAAAAAGGACAACATCAATTTATTTTTCTCATGCCAAAAATCACGGGAAAGAAAAATATCCAATACCTTAAAAGTAAAAACCAGTGGTTCAGTATTAGATAATAAGGTGGTGCTGCTTATATCTCCAGTCTAAAAATAAAAACCCACTTTTTCATCTTGGAGAAGGTTTTATATAAATATTTTCAGCAGAACAATCCAATTAGGGCCCCCTCAATTTTTCACCAGTTTTCCAAAACAATCTTTAAAATATTTTTTTGGAGCCCCAAATCGTAATTATTCAATTAATTTTTTTGGGAACAAATTTTAAAGATTGAAGTCTCATCGAAAAATGCCATTTATTCTCTTTTTCTTTAAAGGGGGTCGAAATAACTTTTGTTTGGATTCCATCGCACAGTGGTTTTACTCAAAAAAAAAAAGTTGACACTTGAAAAAAAAAGGAGCGAAGGTTTAAACAAAAGTGACACTTTTGTACTCCCCTTTTTTCATTGCAAGGGGTTTTTTCATATTGTAATAAAATCAAAACAAAGTTATTTAGTGTGGGGGAAAGGAGACTTGGTTGTCAGAGCACACAAAGAGTACGCAAATTTGAGTTTTCGCCCAAAAACGAGACAGATGTAACTTTTCAAAGCGATTTTTCCTTTAAGTTTGTAGATGGAAACAAATTGTTTAAAAGACAAAAAATGCTAAAAATCCCTTTTGCTTTGGGGTAATAATAAACAGCGATCATAAATTTTCATGGGCATTTTAAAGGGGAATTCCCCTTTTTGATGGCTCCTCTTTCCCCAATTTTTAGCGTCTTTATATGTACGCTTTTTAGATCGTTATGCTAGTCCCTTGGTTTTTTTTAATGTTGCTTTGGGGCCCAAAAATTATCGAAAATTTTTTTTTAAAAAAAAAAAAAAAAAAAAAAAAAAAAAAATTTTTTTTCCCCCCAGTTTTGATTTTTTTTTTTTGTTTTTGTTTTTGGCGGGGGGAATTTTTTTTGGGTTTTTTTTTGGGGGGGGTGTTTTTTGGTTTTTTAAGGGGGGGGTTCCTTAGGGGTGGGGGGGGGGGGGGTTCGGGTTTTTTTAAAGGGGAGGGGGGGGAAAAAAAATTGTAGGGGGTTTTTTTTTTTAGTAAATTTTATAGTTAAATTTTTTTTTTTTTCATAATTTTTGTTTTTTTAAATTTTTTAAAAAAATTTTTTTTTTTTTATGTTTTAATTTTTTTTTAAGTTTTTTTTTTTTTTTTCCCAAAATTTTTTTTTTCTAAAAAATTTTTTTTTTTTTTTTTATTTTCCCTGAAAGACCCTAAATTTTAAACCCCCAAAAACACCCCCCCCTTAAAACCCCCCCCCCCCCCCCCCCCCCCCCCCCCCCCCCCCCCCCCCCCCCCCCCCCCCCCCCCCCCCCCCCCCCCCCCCCCCCCCCCCCCCCCCCCCCCCCCCCCCCCCCCCCCCCCCAAACACAACGGAAAGGAAAGAAATTTAAAACAAACTAAAAAACCCAAAAAAACCCAACCCCCAAAAAAACCCCCAATTAACAAAATAAAAAAAAAATTAAAAACCAAATACCCCCCCTTTTTTCCCCCACTTCCCCCCCACAAACCCCCAACCCAAAAACAACCCCACACACAACACACAACACACACACACCCCACACACAAACAGAACAGAAAAGGGTTAAATTTTATTTTAACGTGGGTTTTGGGCCAAGGGGCAAAAATGAATTCTTATTGAGTTAAGATAAAAACCCCCCACCCACCCACAATACACCCCCCCCCCCCCCCCCCACCAAAACCCCAAAAAAAACCCCCCCCCAAAAAATGAAGAAGAGGGGGGGCGGGGGGTGGGGGGGGGGGTACCCGGGTTTTTCGAAAGGAATTCCGGGACCCAAAAATTTTAAATCGTCACCTAAAGGGAGGGAAAAACCCCAAAAAAAAACCCAAAAACAAACCCCCCCCAAAAAAAAAAAAAAAAAACCCCCCCCCCCCCCAGAGGAGGGGGACAATGGGGGAAAGGGGAAGGGGGTTTTAGGGGAAATTTTTTTTAAAAACTTTTTCCCTTTTTTTTAAAAAAAAAAAACAAAAAAAACCGGGTATGTGGAACCCCGGGGAAAACCCCCAAAAAAAAAACAACACACCCAAAAAACCCCCCCCAAAAAAAAAAAAATGAGGGGGGGTGTTTGGGGTTTTTTGGGGGGTTTGGGGGAAAGGGGGGGGGGGGGGAAGGGGAAAAAAAAAAGGGAAAAGGGGAAAAGGGGGGAAGGGGGGGGGTAAATGGGGAAAAAAATTTTCCAGGGGTCCTACCCAAGGAATTCCAGCAGCAGCCTGACCTTTCTAAATCTGATCAGTCACGTAGGATGGAGAAAGACTCGCCCCCAGGCCTCTCCCTTCACAATGACCGACTTTTCTCCTCCCCCCCCCCCCCCCCTCCATTGACGTGAGGGCTGACGGAGGATGGGGAGAGGGAAGGGGAAGGGTTGTTGGAGGCGAAAAGGGGGTTGGGTGGGGGTGGGAGGAAGAAAGGGGGAACTTTTAACTTCTTTGTGTCTGTTTTGTTTTAAACTGATAACTTATGTGCATGCATAAACGCAAACACGTGTGTATGTGCGCTCACACACACATACGCGCGCACGCACACACACCACACACACACACATCAACACACACAACACACACACACACACACACAACACAGAGAGAGAGAGAGAGAGAGAGAGAGAGAGAGAGAGAGAGAGAGAGAGAGGAGAGGACCGACAGACACAAATTACTAAAAGCAAAGAAGAAGAAGAAGCGACCCTAACACTCTTTTGTTGACACAAGCCCTATAGACCTCCTCCTATCTACACCCACTTGCCACCCCCCTCCTTCTGCCACCCCCATTTTCCCCCTACTAAACCCCCCCCCCCCCCCCCCCCCCCCAAAAAAAAAAAAAAAATCGAAAAAAAACTCCACCGCGCTATTGTGGGCGTAAGGCTTGTCGTTTATTGCCGTTGAAGTATGTTTGCTTTAAAAAAAAATTGTCACAACACTAGTGGCCCGGAATGTGAGGCCTTACCTTGGTGGGAATGAATGGTGGGAACAGTTTTGTGTGCGCGTGTCTGTCTGTCTGTCTGTCTCGCTCTGTTTGTCTGTCTCTCTGTTTGTCTGACTGTCTGTCTCTCTCTGTGATTGAATGTGTGTGTGTGTGTGGTGTGTGTGAGAGAGAGAGAGAGAGAGAGAGAGAGAGAGAGAGAGAGAGAGAGAGAGAGAGAGATTCTGAGTGGTGTGTCATGTGTGCGAGGCAAGGCAAAATTCTGCATTTCAATAATACGTATGTGCATGCATAAGCGCGCATGCAATTGTGCGTGCGGGCGTATGCTTGTGTGTGTGTGTGTGTGTGTGTGCTGCGCGCGCGCGTGTGTGAACGTTGCGTGTACATGTGTGAGCATGTATGTGTTTATGCAAGGATGCTTACAGCACGGGCATAACTACATACTCGTTTGCGGCCTGCTTGTTTTGTTCAAGTTATGAAACAAGAGAATGACGAAGAAAACAAGGACATGCTCCTGAATGTCAAACACATTTTCTTAATCAGTTTTGAACTGTTACATTCCTGCAAATTATAATCTGGTTCTGGCCCGTCCTTCCTGAGATTTAATGTTTGCTTTCAGTGTTGTGTGTCTGTTGTTGTGTGTGTGCGTGTGTCTGGTGTGTGTGTTTGTGTGTGTGTGTGTGAGAGTGTGTGTGTGTGGTGTGTGTGTGGGGTGTGTGTGTGAGAGTGTGTGTGTGTGTGTGTGTGTGTGTTTTGTGTGTTGTGGTGTGTGTGTGTAGTGTGTATGTGTTGTGTGTGAGTGAGTGTGTGTTTGGGGGTGTGTGAGTGAGGGGTGTGTGTGTATTGGGTGTGTTGTGTGTGTGTGTTGTGTGTGTGTGTAGCGCTAACGACACCCATTCATTCAGGGCTATCCATACCCCTGTTCGAGTTCTTTTTGTTACCCACCCCCCTCCCATATTTTTAGAAGAATGTATCCATGAAAGTTGTTCGGGATATGGTTATAGGACTGAGAAATGAGTTGGTAGATATTGAGATCGTTGACAGTTGGGTTTTTTTTGCTTACTTATAAAAAAAGTGATCCTGTGTGTGCGTGTGTGTTTGCGTGTGCGTTTGTGTGTGCGTGTGTCTTTGTTTGTGTGTTGGTGTATTGTGTGTTTGTTTGAACGTGTGTGCGCGTGCGTGTGTTTGTGTGTGTATGAGTATGTAAGTTTATTTGGGTTCATTTCTTTCCTTTCTCCTACCCTCGGGGTGTGTGTGTGTGTGTGAGTGTCGTGCATGCGCATACGTGTGTGTACAAGCGCACGTGCATGCCTAGGTTCGAGCATGTGTGGATACGTGCGTGTTTGTATGTACACATGTATATACGCACGGAACTGCTGGTAGAAGTCACTGGCGCAAAGTCCAACACTAATTTTGCACCGCTGTTATGACATTCTTCACTGTAAACTCCGGATTGTCCTTTCTTGATAGCAGATTGGTTTTGGATTTCTTTTTCACCAGTCATATCCATAGTCGGGTATGTCCAGAGAAGAAGAAAAGAACATCATCAATGACAGCTACTTCAACCACGACAATAGCAACAACAAAACCGAGGAAGAATGTGGAGGAAAGGATGAACAACACAAACAGTAACAACACACGCACACAGACACACAGACACACGCACACATATACAGAGTCACATTAAAAAAATTCTTCAAAAAATCAAATAAGCCAAATGGTTGAGTTAAAGGGACAACATCCGTAATTTCAAGAGCTCTTTTTGCTAAATCCATGATGACTCTGTGTCGAGGTGGACCTCTCCGGAAACAAAATGGCCGCCTGCATCACATCTGAGAGCAGCTGTTGGCTGCATTGTATGATGATCAATGTTATCACCGCCTGGCGCGAGCATTCCCTACCAGACAGGTTACAAGTATTTACGACTGTTAGATTGATTAATACATGTGTATTTACAACTGTTAAACTGATTTTTAAAAATCTATCTCTCTCACTCTCTGTTTGTGTGTGTGTGTTTGTGTGTGTGTGTGTGTGTGTGTGTGTGTGTGTGTGTGTGTGTGTGTGTGTGTGCACGCGCGCTTAAAACGCACAGTATCAAATTACCTGTAGGGAGGAGTTTCAAGATTGCTTGATACAAAAAATTCACACTGCGTAGCAATTATTTTACGAAGCAAGTTAAACTACAAAAATTAACTCTTGCTCTTACAACAGACATTGATCTCATTAGTAAGTCTACACAGTCCACAATACCATATACACATTGACTGGTTGTGTGATTCAGAAACCCATCAAAGCCATTCAGTGATGCACGTGTTACGTTACGAGAGTGTCTGCACCTGCAGTGTGTCGCACAAAAACACTGGGTTCTCCTCTGCATGCACAGGCCTGTCCCACACCTTACAGTACAGCCACAGCGTACCTAGCTGCTAGTTCTTCACTGCCGTTTGGAATGGGGTGTAGTGTGACTTAGAGATGATTGATGCCTTTTCCGTTGATCAGCTTAGATTCAAGGGCTGATAATACTGGATTTTATGATTATGTGAGTATGCCACAGTGCCGAGGTTTGATTTTTAAAAAATGCGCTTGATGTAAAATACGAGCACAGTTTTCATCGGAGGCATCTTCTGTATGGTGTTATCCTTGACAAGCGTGCTTGTGTTCACGATAGACCTTGCAGAACTCTCCAATATCTGGGATGGTCGGATCACTGAAAGCAAAAGACTGTCGTGAGGCCTTATTAAAGAAGTGGTGATGCTCAGTTTCATAGCGTGTCTTCAAGAGACATCCAGAAATACTGAATGCGGTGCCGTTCATGTGACAGCATGGAACGAGGGGAGCATTTTTAACAAGATCTTTTGTTCCATTTGCACATGCTCTATCATGACAAGCACAACGATGTACTGCCATAACATTACTGCAGATTTTCTGGTGGGCCATCATATGGAGAGAAACAAAACAGAAAACTGGAATGACGGTCAGTGGAGAACACGATGTTTTCATTCAATGCAATAAACATAAACCTGCACTTTGTTTCTGTCATCACCTCGTCACCAAACCCATTGCAGCTGCTGTTGTCTAACTGTGAGGTCTATAGGCAGTTCCTGCCATGACAACAGTCTGGCAGGAATAACTTTGTTAGAGAATCTTCTGCTCTCTGGGGGAAGTGTAACATCTGATAACGGCAGACACTTTACCTTGGCTCTCTTAAATAGTTCTCCTTATAACTATTTTGCTAGACCTCCATGTTATTAAGTTCTGCTTGAAATATGACAACAGCCGTCACAAGGACGTGGCCTTCCCTGATCAGTCCTGGCTCATCCAGATAGTCAGAACATGGGGATGTTACCAACTGAAAACTGCCAGCAATAAATAATAGGTGTAACTATCAGTAAAGTGTGCTTCTCACAGTGTTTCTTTGCAGTGTTGGGCTGTGTGTTAGAAATGTAAACTATCCCGGAAGTCAGAATGTGGCTACCTCAATGGTGGGTCAAGGCTGTCTCATACCAAAATCTCACCACTGGTGAACCGGAGCTCTAGCCGAGGAACGAGAGAGAGAAAAAGCCACTGGATGAAGAAACAAATCTGCCCGGATTACAGACACGGTCATCACCAGATTCATGTTTCAAGAGAGACTTGAAACCTCGGAGTATAGGACACGTCCTACATGCTGAGGGTTTAGGATATCTTGGTGATGGCAGTGATACCGTCTCTCTTCTTCCCAAACCAGGACAGCCACTCTGACATAGATATTATAATACAACAACGTGCACAGTCTGTGTTGACGTATATTACCGTGGGCATACTTTTGAAAGCTGAAGAGAATGAATGTCCTGTTCGCGTAGCACCTTTGATGTGAAGTGTGGTGTGTTTTCCTCCCCCTCTAAACTGCTTAGCTGTTGAATGTTTCGCTGTCATTTCTTTGAGCGGTTACAGTGGTACTTATATTCTTCAGCAACAGCAGCTAGCTCTTTGAGAATGGCATCAGTCAGATGTGCATAGATTTGTTGGTCATACTTTGATGTACTGGAGAATTTTCTGTGTTGGATTAAGTTTACACACACACACACACACACACACACACATAACACACACACACACACCACACACACACACACACACTCACTCACTCACTCACTCATCGCACACACGCACCCCCCCCCCTCCCCCCCCCCCCCCCCCCCCCCCCCCCCCCACACACACACAGAGCTTTAAGACACCTTGAAATAAACATTTTCACACATTAATTCCAAGCATAGCCTTGCAACACCAGAATGAAAGAAAAGAAATCCAACTCTATTTTACCAAACAAAACAACAAAAAAGACATGATCGCGCGTCCTTTTTCCAACAGGCATTTTTGTGTCTCTGGCTTAGGCCCCACTTTCCCCATTGTTGACAGTCGTTGAGAGTGTTGGCTGAGGAGTGTGTGGGGTGGCTGGATGAGGGGGAACCTGCATTTATCTACCAGCCTCACACACAGATTTGGAGTGTTTACTTTATCATGATTGGGGGACAGGTTGGCCTGTTTACCTCTGCCTCTCTGTATGGGAGATCAGCATAGTGTATAGTGTAGTGTAGTATATGGTAGTGTAGTGTAGTGTAGTGTAGTGTGTGTATGTGTGTGTGTTGCTGATGAGATGGTGATGGTGGTGATAGTGGTGTTATCATTGCAGGAATCATCAGTGTCTGTTTCTTCAATGTAGTGGTGTTATTATCATTGCATGAATCATCAGTGTCTGTTTCTTCAATGTAGTGGTGTTTTCATTGCATGAATCATCAGTGTCTGTTTCTTCAATGTAGTGGTGTTTTCATTGCATGAATCATCAGTGTCTGTTTCTTCAATGTAGTGGTGTTATCATTGCATGAATCATCAGTGTCTGTTTCTTCAATGTAGTGGTGTTTTCATTGCATGAATCATCAGTGTCTGTTTCTTCAATGTAGTGGTGTTTTCATTGCATGAATCATCAGTGTCTGTTTCTTCAATTAGTGGTGTTTTCATTGCATGAATCATCAGTGTCTGTTTCTTCAATGTAGTGGTGTTTTCATTGCATGATCATCAGTGTCTGTTTCTTCATTAGTGGTGTTATCATGCATGAATCATCAGTGTCTGTTTCTTCAATGTAGTGGTGTTTTATCTTGCATGAATCATCAGTGTCTGTTTCTTCAATGTAGTGGTGTATCATTGCATGAATCATCAGTGTCTGTTTCTTCAATGTAGTGGTGTTTTCATTGCATGAATCATCAGTGTTGTTTCTTCAATGTAGTGGTTGTGTTTATTGCATGAATCATCAGTGTCTGTTTCTTCAATGTAGTGGTGTTATCATTGCATGAATCATCAGTGTCTGTTTCTTCAATGTAGTGGTGTTTTCATTGCATGAATCATCAGTGTCTGTTTCTTCAATGTAGTGGTGTTATCATTGCATGAATCATCAGTGTCTGTTTCTTCAATGTAGTGGTGTTTTCATTGC
>CM054150.1:53533544-53538544 GCA_028751875.1 Rapana venosa | reverse complement strand
CTTTCTTCGAAAAAGTGTTGAGATGAAGAGGTTGGTAGGGAGGGGTGGTCAAACTACGAACACAAGCAGAGGCACTTAAGAGAAACACACACCACATGCGCATCATTCCTCAGCCGACAGATTTGTCATCATAAGAGGCGGGCAGGCAGATGACAGAGGACACCGCTGCAGCATTGTCTGTGCTGTGCTGTGCTGTGCTGTGCTGTGCTGTGCTGTATGGTATGGAAACCAGGCCAGGAGGAGCGGGGCATTTATTTCACTGCCGGCACTGACTGACTGACTGACTGGTGGTGAGTGAGAGCAAGGAGCGGATAACATGACAGCCAACTGAAGTCATGCTCTTAGTACTGAAGACTGACTGACTGACACCTGACGCCCGCTGCCTGACACAAACTGGGGGCTAAAGGCCGCCCCACACACGGCCAGAAGACACCCCACACAGGGCTAAAGGCCACCCCACACGAGGCCGGGTCGCCAGGTGTACTGATCAGTGCTCTAGGCGCTTTAAACACGGGGCAGGATAGCTTAGTATTGGACTTGGCTTCTTCACATGACAGCTGTCTGAGGGTGTAGGGGTTGTAATCTCTGCTGAGGTGTCTTCTTCTTACCTTCTTTGTCGAACGCTCAGACAGCAACTCTAGAGGCCCTGACAAAAGCTGAAGTACGCTGAAGGCCCTCCGAGGAGTCCAAAGAGTTTCTCCCTTATTAGCAGGTCAGTAGACCAGATATCGGCCCTCAGGTTTTGGTGTGTTGGACAGGTCTGGAGGAAGTGTTCCACTCTCATGGGAGAAGTGCCGCAGGGGCACATATCAGAATCACCAATATGGAACTTTGTGAATAGTTGATTTCTGAGTCTGCAGTGTCCAGTTCTTAGTCTCACAATTGTCACTTGGTCCTCTATCGGCAGGAGGTAGTAGTCATCCTTACTGTTGAAATTAGGGTGCTGCTGAAGCCATCTCCCCTTTTGCTTTTCCTTCCTAGTGTACTGTAGTGTAGTGTAGTGTAGTGTAGTATAGTGTAGTGTAGTATAGTGAAGCTGAGGTGTTTGTCTGATAGGGATTTTCTCAGTGGAATCCGGCTGATTTTGCCTCCATTCCCCCTGCATATCTTTCGGATGGTGCTGCTCTCTATTCCACGTTCAGACACACGTATCTGCTTCTCCTGTGTTCCCTGGCCGTGCCTGTGATGTCACACTTACTATATCGGGTTGAATACGTAGCGCCTGGACTTTTGGAGGCTTTAAAAAAAAAATTCGCAACTGCGTTCTTTTGTGAATCATTTGTTGATTTATTTTCAGTATTGTGTGACTGGTGTTTTCTTTTACAGTGTTGCTGCTGTTACCTCTGTTTCTTCTACTGCTGTTGCTGTAGCTGTTACTACTACCACTACTACTACTGACAGAAAACAAAGTAGGCTTCGCGTTATATTTGAACCGTGAATCTATCACTTCTTAGACACGTGTACGAACTGCAAGGTCAGCAAATAGTATATTATATAGGTCATGATGACATGTGAGGGAACAAAAGAATGTGACAGAAAACCCACAGAAACAAAACCCCACCCAAAATGGAACATGGCAAAGGGGGGAGGGGGAATCGCGCGCGCGCGCGCGCGCGCGCGCGTGTGTGTGTGTGTGCATGTTATGTGTGTGCGCATGTATGTGTGTGTGTGTGTGTGTGTGTGTGTGTGTGAGGAGAGAGAGAGGAGGAGAGAGAGGAGAGAGAGAGAGAGAGAGAGAGAGAGAGAGAGAGAGAGAGAGAGAGAGAGAGAGATTTATTTATTCTTTTATTTCGAGGATATTGAAATAGGCACTCGTATATGTTTTTTTTACATCTAGTCCCCCGTGTGTATGTGGTTTTGTAAATTTTGTCATCCGTTCCCACCGGTACACAATGGTGTACTCTTCCGAGAGAGAGAGAGAGAGAGGGAGAGAGAGAGAGAGGGAGGGAGGGAGGGAGGGAGGGAGGGAGAGAAGGAACTTAGTCTCTGAAATTTGAATGGAAGGGAATTTTTGTTACTGAACTGGTAAAAATGGAAGGGAACTTAAAAAATGTCGGACTAGGGTGCAAGTCGATAACAGCAAACCCCTTTCTTTAATCTGTCTTCTTTCTTTCTTTCTTTTCCTTCTTTTCCTTTCTTTCTTTCTTTCTTTTCCTTCTTTTCCTTCCTTTCTTTCTTTCTTTTCCTTCTTTTCCTTTCTTTCTTTCTTTCTTTTCCTTCTTTTCCTTCCTTCCTTTCTTTGTTTTTTTCTTTCTTTTCTTTCATCTTTTCTTTTGTTTTTTTCTTTCTTCCTTTCTTTCTCTCTTTGTTCTCTTTCAATGCTTTCTTTCTTTCTTCTTTTCCTTTCTTTTCTTTCTGTCTGTCTTTCTTTCTTTCTTATTTTGTTCGTTCAATCCTTTCCTTTTTTTCTTTTCTGCAAAACTAGCTGAAAATCTAAGGAGAAGAAACTGAACACGCTGTAAGCAGACTAATATTACATCAACGAAGAGAGACTAGTGTAAAAGGAGCCTAGACAAGTGATATAATGATATTCTAAACACTGGAGAGAGAGAGACGGGGAGGGAAGGGGGGGGGGTGAGAAAGGAAGGAAGGAAGGAGAGAAATAGGGAGGTGGTAAAATATGTCAACTTCATGTCAGGGGGGAAAAGGGAGACGAACACAGATACCTAGCACCTCCTGTTGAAGGAAGGAGGAGGGGGGGGGAGAGGGAAAGGTGGTGTGGAATAAAGGGCTTTTTGTTCCCCTTTCCCTCTCTCTCTCTCTCTCTCTGTCTCTCTCTCTTTCTCTCTGTCTGTCTCCTTCTCTTCTCTTCTCTTTCCTTCCTTCCCTTCTCTGACACTTTGGAATGTGGTTACCTGGCTAGCAGCTTGATGATCTGTTTCGGCCGGCCCAGTGAAAGACAGGTGTTCGTAGGCCTCTCTGTCTCTCTCTCTTTCTCTATGTCTCTGACTCCCTTTCTCTGTCGGTCTCTCTCTGTCTCTCTCTACTCTCTGTCTCTGTCTCTGTCTCTCTCTGTCTCTCTCTCCCCTCTCTTCTCTCCTCTCTCTCTCCTCTCTCTCTCTCTCTCCTCTCTCTCTCTCTCTCTCTCTCTCTCTCTCTCTCTCTCCCTCTCTCCTCTCTCTCTCTCTCAGCTTATGCATTTAGGCTGTTTGCTTCGAGGATGTAGTAATCTGTATATCATTGGCAATTTAGCTTTATATCTGTGTAAAGCTTTTGAAAGAAGATATATTATGTCGTAAGACCCCTGCCTCCCGTTCAAGAGGGTTTTTTTCGCTCTGGAGTTAACATCAGTGCCGACTTAACTCCCCCCAAAAGTCCTTCAGAGGAGACTATAAACCGAGGTCCCGAGTGCGATCGTACGCAGAACATCTTGCGCGCACGTTAAAACCTGTTCGCTTTTCGAAGAGTAGGCCATTGTGTGCCGGTGGGAACGGATGAAAAATTTACAAAATTGCATACACACGGGAACTGGATGTAAGAAAGTCATGAGGGCTTATTCCGTTTTCCTTGAAATAAAAGAATACATACAAATAATAAAATAACTCTCTCCCCCCTCTGTCTCTCTCTTTCACTCTCTCTTTCTCTCTCGCTCTAGCTCCCTCTCTCTCTCTCTCTCTCGTAATTGTATGCATTTGTTGCTAAACTGTAGAGGCATAGAGAGGTAATCTTTGAAGCTTATCAGTTCATTCTCTGTGGGGGCGGGATTGATAAAGTTCTGTCTGTCTGTCTGTCTGTCTGTCTGTCTCTTTTTCTCTCCCTCCCTCCCTCTCTCTCTCTCTCTCTCTCTCTCTCTCTCTCTCTCTCTCTCGTCTCTCTCTCTCCTCTCTTCTCTCTCTCTCTGTGCTGTCTGTCTGTCTCTCTCTCTCTGCCTTTCCGTCTGTATGTATGTCTGTCTGTCTGACTCTCTCTGTGTATGGCTGTCTGTCTCTCTCTCTCTCTCTCTGCTGACCCTCTGTCTGTTTGTCGTCTATCTCTCTGCTCTTCCCTCTCTTGTCTGTCTGTCTGTCTCTCTGTGCCTGTCTGTCTGTCTGTCTGTCTGTCTGTCTGTCTCTCTCTCTCTCTCTCTCTCTCTCTCTCTCTCTCTCTCTCTCTCTCTCTCTCTCTCTCTCTCCTATAACTGTAAACACTGTTGTTAAACTGTGGAGGCATACAGAGATAATCTAAGAAGCTTAAAAGTCCATTAGGTGACCAGTTCACTGACAGTTGTCACTCTCTGGCCTGCCGTCGTACAGTACAACTTGAAAAGAAAACTAAAGAGAAAAAAGAAAGAAAGAAAGAAAGGGAGTGAGGAAAAAAGAAAGGTAGAAAGGAAAGAAGGAAGGAATGGAGGAATGAATGAAGGAAGGAAGGAAAGAAGGAATAGATGAAGGAATGAAGGCAGGGATGAAGGAAGGAAGGAATGAAGAAAGAAAAAAGGAATGAAGGAAGAAAGGGGGGGGGGGAGGAAGGGAAGGAAGGAAGGAAAGAAAGAAAGGAAGGAAGGAGTGTAGTAAGGAAGGAAGGAAGGAAAGGACTGAAGGAAGGACTGAAAGGAGGAAGGAAGGAAAGAATGAAGGAAGGAACATCACTAGATTCTTGAACGTGACACGTGTGGACAAACTCTCTGCCTTTGGCATTCCCAAATCCTGTCAAGCGGCAACAGATGCGTAGACAAGCATACACGCAGACAGACAGACAGACAGACAGACAGACAGACAGACAGACAGAAGCGTGCACAAACATGGGTGTGCACGCTTTTCTCTCTTCCAATCAACCAACCGATTGTTCAGTCAGTCAGTCTCTATTTGTCAGTCTGCATGTCTTGTCTGTCTGTATGTCTCTCTGTCTCTGTCTCTCTCTCTCACTCTCTCTCTCTACTCTGAACTCTCTGTCTGTCTCTTTGTCTCTGTCTGGTCTCTGTCTCTGTCTGTCTCTCTGTCTCTGTACCTGTCTCTCTCTTTCTCACTCTCTCTCCTTCCTCTGTTCTTCATTCTCATAGACATGGAATCAGTCACACACTC
>CM054150.1:53481044-53521044 GCA_028751875.1 Rapana venosa | reverse complement strand
TTTGAGCTTCTGTCTTTAACTCTCGCGCGCACGCGTGTGTGTGTGAGTGTGTGTGTGTGTGTGTGTGTGTGTTGTCTATATGTGTGTTGTGTGTGTCTGTGTGTTTGTGTGTGTTTTTATTGTTATTGTTCTTTTATTTCGAGGATTATAGTGTGTGCTTGTGTGTGTGTGTGTGTGTGTTGTGTGTGTGTGTGCGCGCGCGCCCGCGCGTGCTTGCGTGCGTGCCGGTGCACGCGTATGCCATGGGCGTACGTGCATGTTCGTTCTGACATGCTGTACACTAAAGTGGTAGTCAAGTCGAGGAAGACAGAACTCGCATATTGAATTACCACAGAAAACCACACTGGAAACCTTGTTGTCCATGCTTGCCAATTTCCAAGCCTCTAGGTGCCTTTCGGGGGTGTGTGTGTGTGTGTGTGTGTGTGTGTGTGTGTGTGTGTTTTTGTTGTGTGTGTGTGTGTGTGTGTGTTTGTGTGTGTGTGTGTGCGTGTGTGTGTGTGTGTGTGTGTGTGTGTACAGAACATTCCAGTGTTGATGTGTCTTTGTGAACACGCCACTTGAAGAAGCGATAATTGCTACCAAAATGCTATAGTTAGGCTCCTCTGTGTGTCATATATATATATACACACGTATAATATAGACCTTTATGTCTCTGTAGGTTCTTTCTGTTGCCCCTCCCCTCTCCCTCTTCCCTTGTATATCAGTCTCTGTCCTTGTCCCTCTGTCTCTGTCCCACTCTCTCTCTGTCTCTCTCTCTCTCATTGTTTCTCTTTATCTCGGTGTATCTGTCTGTCCCTTCTTGTTCCCTTCTCTCTTTGTTTTCGTTCGTCTCAGTCTGTCTGCCCCCCCCCCCAACAACCACCCCCTTCCCCTCCCAACTGTCTGTCTCTCTGTTCTGTCTTGTCTGTCTGTCTGTCTCTCCTCCCCCCCCCCCCCCCCCCCCTTCTCATTCCCTCCCTCCTCAGTGACTGCTCATTCCCTCTCTCCCTCTCCCCACTTCTCTCTCTGACGGAAACTGGAGAACATCGTCATGAATCCTTCAGTGGTTCATAGGAAATGGCCTGTCCAGAATATCGTCATGAATCCTTTAGTGGTTCATGGGGAAATGGCCTGTCCAGAACATCGTCATGAATCCTTTAGTGATTCATGGGAAATGGCCTGTCCTCGCGGAGCTGTTACAACAGCGAAGTGCACCATCATTCGATCAAACCTTTTCTTCCGTTTTTGTCTTTGTCTCGGCGGAAAACGTGACAAGTTGAATCTAGAGGTATTGGCAGGAAGTCTGGATGTACACAGGTGACGTCACCACACGCCGCAATGGCGTCAAGAGCGTAATATTTCAGATCTGGCAAATCTAGATGAGCACATGGCTAGACTGCGGCACAGTTAGGGGGAAGAGACAAGGCTTGTCGGTTTTGTTTTGTTTTTTGTTTATTTGTTGTTTATTTGTTGATTGTTTGTTGGTTTTAATCGCGGATCTGGAACCGCTGTCGGATCACAAATATCTATCTTCAACCAGCCAGCCAGCCCACTGTCCACAGCTTAATCAATCGGTCACTCTCTTCACCTTTTGGCTACGATGGGAACTAACAAAAACTGAATTGTAGTAGCATGGCCAGGAGACTGAGGGTTACCTGACAAACTACCTTACAGTAAGTGCGCCAGTAACAACCCCCCAAAATGCCACATTCAAAAAGCATGTGGAAAAAGCTTTGGAAGAAATAAAAAGGAAAGCAAGATGTCACTTGCAGACTTTGATTCCTCTGTTTTACAAGGATTAATCCTCGAAGAGATGTGTGCAAAAACGGTTGCATGAGTAAACATGTTACATTTGGTCAAACTTTGAGATCTAGCCAAGGAACAAAAACAAAATCAGCAGCAAAACCAAAGACCACACAAACAACAAACAAACAAACAAAAGAAGAGGGGCGGTAAACTCTGCATCAGCTGGTGGGAATAGGCTCTAGAGTAGGTCAAGAAGCAGAGAGCAACAGCGCCGAGGTTGTTGGCAGCCAGTGCCGTCACAGAATCTATGTCAGATGTCACAGCTGGTAATCTGGATTATAGCCCGCTCTCTAATCCTGTGGAGAGTGTATACACACACACAGTCTGAGGCTAAAACACGAGTGATTAGGCGGTAGGTGATACGTTCACCCCAGACCCAAAACACAGCAGGGGTCAAACCCATACTGTGGCCCTACAAGCTCTTAGAAAAAGCGGTGAAAGTGACCACTGTGTGTACGTATACAAAGGCAGTGCAATGCAAACTTGATCATGAATAAGAACCAGATTTGCCGTCTGCTATGATTGTGGGTTATATACAGAGAAATTGGCCGCAGCCTCTTTGAGGCAGTTTTCCTCCTGTTCCCCTCGCCCTCTGCACCTTTTATGGATCTGTGTGTTAGGCAAATGGGTGACATAAGCAGGTGTTGATACTATTTCCGATTGTTTTAAAGTGAAAGTTGCCCATAATTCGGTTATTGGTAAATTGCAGATTATTAAAACGTTTATTATTTTAAACTATTTTGTTAAGATAAGAGTTTCCAAAAGAAGAAATGTAAGCTTCTGGCGAACATCATATTGGTGTTTGAAAGGGATTGTTGAGCTGTTTTCCTGTGTTTTCTTTGTGCCTTTTCTGTAGTTTTTCTGTCTTTTTCTTTCTTTCTTTCTTTCCGTGGTTCTTTCTTTTTTAAAATCTATTTATTCATTTTAACCTTTTGGTTGTTTTATTTTAGCTGTGTTTCATTTATGGTTTATATACCAAAAACATTGATTGAGTGAGTGGGTGTTAATGATATCCAGGGGTTACAGACAAGTAATAACATACTTTTAAAAAGAGCAAGATCTGTCGTCATTCTTTTTCTTCTTTCTTTGTCTCCCTACTTTTGCTTTAGCTAATCCATCTCCTGTAAAGCTTAGTCCTGCTGACCCCACTGGACTGATGCCATGCCAGTCTCACTGGTCACAAACACCGCCACCCTGGTTCATTCCCCTACACCCCAAAAGTCAGAATTGCACTGGGAATGACCATTGCAGTTAAGCCGCTAAGCAGCCGTCTGATACAAGAGGCCATGCACTTGCCCCAGGGTCAGTGTTATGACGTGAAGTGCTTAAGTGCTCCCTGTCCTGATCCAGTGTGTGCAGTCACCACTTACTAAGTCTCCCACAACAACAACAGCTAAGTTGCAAGCCAGACTTACCGATGCTGCCGCTGTGGAAGATGACCGTCATCACCTCCCTCCAGAGACAGGTGAAGCTGCAGACTTTAAAGACTTTGGTATGAACTCACCTCAGGTATGAAAGCAGAGGAGAAACCAACACGCGGGTCATTATACAGCTAGGACACAAAGTGGTTGAACCTGAGGTGTGTGCCTTTGTTGCATTGTGATCAACATAGATGTGGATGAGGGCAGTGACGATGTAATAGTCAGAAATCTAGAAGGTCTCATACTATGTTAGATGATTGTTTTCTGTACTCTTCTTCATAAAATACCACAGCTTAAACAGGTCTGAGAGATGCGAATGCCTCCAACATTTGTCAAGTCTTTTTGGGCAACACTCTCAAATTGGCGCCCACCAGGTAACTAGTTCACGTAGTTCAACGTTGTCATGAGCTCATGGGACCCTCAGCCATGGTGGCAGACAGAGCACGAGGAATCCAACTCATATGGGTTTTGATAGGAATCAGACCCTGAATCTCTCAATCAGAAGTACAGTGCAGTAGCCACCACACCAAGACAGGTGTTGGGTTCGATCGATCATTTCATCACTGCCTCAGGCCAAGTGGTTTTTCAAAGCACCGAACTACTAGCCATGAAGTATCAGGCTACTAGTCATGAGATTAAACATGGATGAATCCTGATACATTGTGATTTGTTTTTCTGAATCCAGATGACTATCAGACACACTGCACTTGTTCATAGTTCAAACACCCGCAGGTGTTGTGTCACACAACTTTAACAGAATGATTTTGTACACGATAGGGAACTGTTTCTGCATTCCTTAGATTTTTGGGGGGATAAACTATTGAGAGTGTGGATTATATCTGTACTCTAGAAATGATAATAGCAATGCTAACAATGACAGCAAGTGCAAAAGTAATGAGTAATGGCAGCAACAGCGGCAGCATTAACATCAACAACAACGATCGCCTTTGTGAATGTTGTTTTAGTTTTATGGAGTACTGGTCTTTTTCCTTTTGTGGCTGTGGGGGTTGGGGGGTGGTGGTTAGGGGATTGTATAATGTGTGTGTGTTTTTATGTATATGGAGACATCTTTCTTTTATTTTTACTGTCCACACACAGAGCGGAAAAGACATTGTATCAGCAACGTTTTCCTTCGAGACAAAACAAACCCTTATTATTCAGAACAGTCCAGTTAGGGCATAAAATATTCATTTATTCAAATTTATTCATATCTTCATATTCCCAGGCTCGAACATTCTCTGTCCCGCCGGAGGGACGGCTAGGAATCACTGATTAGCACTGGCCTGGACACTACAGCTTTCACTGAGGATCAGTCACATTCCTGCTCTGCTCTGTTCTGGATCACTCTCACACGCAGTCCTCCTATCAGCGGCCAGCCACTTGAAAGACAGTGTGTGGACAGTAAGACATAAGGCCAATAAATATGCCACAGTTCCTGCCTGATACATGCTCTGGCACTTAATGCCTCTGTTCTTGAGGTTACCACCCACCCCTACCCCCATCCGTCTCATCGTCTTTTCCCTCCCTGTAAAGTGCACTGGGCTGTGATGGCCCATAGGCAGTGTGGAATGAGTTATACTTTCTTTTCCCAGGTCATTGAGTCTTACTTTTGGACATTGTCCTGTTGATATAGACTGTTGGGCAGAGAGTTGTTTTAAGCTGTTGATTGGTTTGCTTATGTTTTGTGGGTGACACTGATAGCTATTGTCTGTGGGTAACTGGCAAAGTGACTGACTTTCCTGTTGTTTGTGTCAGTTTCATTCATGACTGACTGATTGATCTTTCTGTCATAAGAGTTGTTTACTGAATGATTGACCTTTCTGTCATATAGAGTTGTTTGCGACAGCTTTGATTGTGTCTGCTTTCTTAACACTGTGATCAGGTTCATTGGTGATTGTTTTGTCTAATTGATTCAGGCCTAGTTTAGAATAGAACTGTGTGTGTCAGTGTTTCCTTTTGTTGCCAGTTGGATAGAGCTGAAAGTTTTTATTTATTGCAGGTTTGAATGTTCTTTAACAGCAGTAGGTACATTAATGTGAGCATAAAGGAGATCCCCAGAGCCATCATTGGGTCATGGACCATTTCACACCGGGAATGTCTGGAGAGCCTGGCCCGCTTTGCCAAACTCTCCTCTAAGCAAATGGTGCAGTGACGATGCTGCCTGTCTGCCTTCTTGGACTCCCTGTCCTTTTGATATGGTCATTTTCAGTTTATCAAGGTGATAGATGATACATGCAGTTGTGAACACTCATGCATGCATTTGCATTTGTAAAACTCGGAACATATGCACTTATATACACATGGACTTCTATGTTTTTGATACTATAAAGTTTTCATATTGGTTTATGTATACACTCAATTGATGAAACACCTCTGATGGGGAAAGCTGTCTAGTTTAGAACTGACTTCAGACAGATGCTATAACTGGGTTCTTCAGTCGGTTAGGCTTCAATCCCATGGGTCATTGAAGTCATGGGTTGGAATCTTGGCAGCTCTGGTAAATTAAGGGTCAGCATTTTTATGATCACCCAGGTCAACTTCAAGTGCAGACATACCAGTGCCTTAATTTCCTTCATGTTTATACACATGCAGAAGATCAAATATGCATGTTAGATTCTGTAAGCTCTGTCAGCATTCTGTGAGTTACGGAAACAAACATGCCCAGCATACAGCCCCGAAGTTGGAATGCAGCCACCTTAATGGTGGGCTGAAACACTGGCAAATGCAAAATCTCACCATTGGTAAACTCCAGAACTCTAGTTGAGGAACAAAAGTATACGAACTTCATGTTTCAGATGTCTTTTCCAACTTTTGTATTGTGTCAGTCAGTACTCCACTAGTGTGCACTAGCTGCTACACCAGGACAGGTGTCCAATCACTTTAGCATCGCTCCAGGCCACCTTCATTTCCAAATATCAGATTACTGATGATGAAAACAGGCCATCAGTCATGAGAAGCTGAAAAAAACAGTAAATCAAACACGTTCTGATCTGGTTTTCAAGATCATGATGTTTATCGGACACACTGTCCGTGATGCAGCCCACCTTGGGTGTTAAGTCCGACCTATCACACATAGAGAAGGAAGAGGACAGGTATCAGGTGTACAAAATAGAACTTTTGCTTCAAACTATATCAAATTTATTGAGGGTGTATATTTTTGTACACTTTTATGCTAGATAATAACAGAGTAAGAAAATAATAGCAATATTGTCTTCATTCGTTCATATTTATTCATATCTCTCCATATTCCAAGGATCAAACGCTGTCTGTCTGCCAGAGGGAAGACTAGAAATCACTGATTAGCACTGGCCTGGACACTACAGCTTTCACTGAGGATCAGTCACATTCCTGCTCTGCTCTGTGTTCTGGATCACTCTCACACGCAGTCCTTCTCCTATCAGCCGCCAGCCACTTGACAGACAGTGTGTGGACAGTAAGACATAAGGCCAATAAATATGCCACAGTTCCTGCCTGATACATGCTCTGGCACTTAACGCCTTTCTTCTGGAGTCCCCCCCCCCCCCCCCCCCCCCCCCCCCCCATCCTTTTTTGTCCCCTGTATAGTGCACTGGGCTGTGATGGCCCATAAGTGTTGGAAAACAACATTATACTTCTGCTGTTCTGGCACATTACTGAGACTTCCTTTTGGCCCTTGCAGCACCAGTGCCTTGTGACGGAGATAGTGGCCTTATTTTGTTTAAAGGATTTGGTAGGGGTTTGGGTGTTTCATGGTTGGTTGCCGTTTCTTTTGTTGTTGTTGGCTTGCTTTGTGGCTGATTCGTTTGTTTTTGATTGGTTTGTGATTGTCATGTCATTGGTTGGTTTGTGATTGGTTTGTTTGTGATCAATCTCTTTGTGAAGGGCTTGTTTTCTTGATCAAATTCAAAACTATAACTTGTGAGATGACACCTGTGAGGAAACTGGGTGATTTGATAATTTCATTGTTTTTACGTTGTTGTTGTTTTTTACACTTTGAATGATTTTTTTCCTTTTTTTAGCTGTTGTTTTGATGCTGTTCAGCATCATTAATACTAGACACAGTCACACACACACACGCTCATACACACACAAACACAACACACACACACACACACACACACACACACACACACACACACACACACACACTCACACATGACAATGGTACCTTCAGCATTCACTGCACACTCCTATCATTTTAATTTGTGAGGATATTGATTTCTTGTTAGCTCATCAT
Organism: Rapana venosa; assembly: GCA_028751875.1. NCBI lineage: Eukaryota > Metazoa > Mollusca > Gastropoda > Neogastropoda > Muricidae > Rapana > Rapana venosa. The sequence goes on along the minus strand of CM054150.1, from coordinate 53,513,622 downwards.
AGTGGTGGAGTACACAGGTGAGCGCACGCACACGCACACACGCACACGTGCAGAATATTGGCAATGCCCCTCTGATTATGCACGCGTATTGGCACACACGAACCTGTAATACAACAAAGCTTTTTTTTCTCAGGGCAAGACTCCCGAATTATATATCGACTTTAGATATAATTGATCAGCAACCCCTTTCATGTATGGGCCAATGGCCTCTTTATGAATAAATCTGTCCGATTGCAAAGATCTCTCTCTCTGTCTCTCTCTGTCTGTCTCTGTCTTCTGTCCGTCTCTCTGTCTCTGTCTCTGCTGTATGTGTGTAGATTTTTTTGGTACTATCTTAAAGTTGTATCATTGTAGTCCCAATCAAGGACGAGTGCTGGATAAATAAACGATTATCTGAATGCTTCTTGTTAACCCTTGGAAGTAAATATCATCATCATCATCATCATCATCAACTTGTTCTTCTTAGTCATCATCATCATGGTCCCCACCTCTCTCTCTCTCTCTCTCTCTCATTCTCTCTGGCATGGTGGTGGTGGTGGTGTGTGTACACGTGCGCGCGCAGGTGTGCGTGGGCGCGTGCGTGAGCGCATTTGTGCGTGCATGTGTGCACACGCAAGGACTTGCATTTTTTTTTCATTTAGGTATAAGACTGGAGACAGTAGGAGGTGATTGTGAGGGGGAAAACAGTGTAGGTGAGGGAACAATGCAGTGGTTGTCTTCATGTGTGGCGTGGCTGTGTGTCGGTCACGGGTCATTGGACCCTAGGGGTCGGCTGAAAGGTGGCGATCGTTGTCACGCCTGATCAGTCACTGAGGGAAGATCGTTTGAACCGTGACATACCTGCCCGCACTCGACCGGAACACAGCGTTGACTCTCCTTCAGTGGGACGGAATTAACAACGTGTGGGAGGTGAGAGAGAGAGAGAGCGGAGGGAGATTTAGGTAGCCGCATTCCGACTTTGGGAATGAACTTCATTTGAGAGAGACAGACAGACAGACAGACAGACAGACTGACTGACTGACAGACAGACAGGCAGTGGAGGGAGATTAGGGTAGCCGCATTCCGACTTTGGGGAGGAACTTCATGAGAGACAGACAGACAGACAGACAGACTAATCGAACGAACGAACATTTTTTCATTAGAAAAAAAGCAAGGTGCTTTTTTTTTTTTAAAAACGCAGCCGTAGAAAGAAGACAAAGTAGAAAAAACTAAAGAAGAAAATGATGTATATATACATTAGGGAATGTGTAGAGAAGAAAGGAGACACCAAATTGAAAGACAGAAGAAACCAAAAGTAGAAGAGACAGCAAAACCAGGCTATCATCAACCCGGTGTCTACTTTTGCCTGCACCACCTGTGGCAGAGACTGCCATGCAGGGACTGGTCTGCTGAGCCACTCCAGACGTTGCATCAAACAAGTCTGATGTGGTGGCCAAAGGCGCAGCCATTTTCTCTCTGTCTCTCTCCGTGTCTGTCTGACTGCCTTTCCGTCTGTTTCTGTCTGTGTGTATGTTTTTTAATTAATTTTTTTATTCTAATTTTATTTATTTTATTCTTTTATTTCAAGGATAATGGAATAAGCACATACGCTTTTTTACATCGAGTCCCCGTGTGTATGCGGTTTTGTAAATTCTGTCATCTGTTCCCACCTACACACAATGGCCTACTCGTCCGAAAAGCGGAACAGGATTTAACGTGTGCGCAAGGTGTTCTGCGTGCGTTTGCACACGGGGCCTCAGTTTATAGTCTCATCCGAAGGACTTTTGGGGACAGTGGAGTCTGCATTGATGTTAACTCCAGGGGGGGGGGGTGTCTGTCTGTCTGTCTGTCTGTCTGTCTGTCTGTCTCTCTCTCTCTCTCCCCTCTCTCTCCTCTCCCTTCTCCTCTCTCCTCTCTCTCTCTCTCTCTCTCTCTCTCTCTCTCTCTCTCGTCGATCAGGGCACACTTGTTCTCAGTATGCCCTTATGACAGCAGAACTGAGGTGGGAATGAAACTTCTTACTTCATAGCGTTTTGAATCTTAGTACTCTGTATCGCTTTTGAGAGGGAAGGAGTTCAGTGTATCTAGCCAGCACATGATCGCGTGCGCGCGCGCGTGCGTGTGTGTGTTTGTGTGTGGTGGGGTGCGTGCGCGCAGCGAGTGTGGGGTGTGTGAGGCGCGCGTGTGTGAAGTGTAGGTGTGACAGAGAGACAGAGACAGACAGACAGACAATGACACAGAAAAATACAGCGACTCGCAATATCCGAAAAAGGAGACTTGGTAAAAAGAAAAAAAAAAGTCTTCGAAGTGTCAGACAAGTAGAGCGGTCGTTAACCTTGAGTTCTAGTCTCCCAAATCCCCGCCTCTTCTCCCTCCTCCCCTTCTCCCTCCTCCCTGCCTGCCTGCCTGCAGTCCCTGTACTGACGGACACGTTAAACCAGACAGGTAAACTGTTGCAGGTACAGGCTAGCTAGTGTGGTTGGGCCTTGCTTTAAGGGCCACCTGTTTCGTTTTGGTGAGGATTTTTCCTCACAGCTTTCGTTGTTGGTTGGTTGGTGGTGTTTTTTTATGTTGTTGTTTAGGATAAGAAAAGTAAGAGTTCGAGTAGAATTTTTTTTTAAAAATCTGTTTGAGTGGATGGATGATTGATGTTTGGTGTGTGTGTGTGTGTGTGTGTGTGTTGTTGTGTGTGTTGGTTGTGTGTGTGGTGTGCGTGTGTTGTGTTTGTGGTGTGGTTGTTGTTGTAGTTGTTGTTGTTTTGTGTTGATTGTTGTGTTGTTGTATTTTTTGTTGTGTGCGTTGTCTTGTTCGTGCGCCCCACCCCAGAATCATTCATTCATATAATGTCCAGTCAACTGGCTTTGTTAGACAGAATCGTCCGGATAACTTTCTTCTTGCTGGGTTCTTTGACGCTACCCCAATGGACATAGCACCCCAGACCGCCTGCATCATGGTTCTGTAGATGGTGGTGAAGTCCCGCTTCAGACAGAATCGAACCCTCAAACTTCACTGTCTAGACAGTTGCCTTTATCCACCTGGCCTACCCATCTACATGGTGCTTAATAGATACAGCCTTCGCTCTGGCCATTCCTTAAAAAATAGTCATGGAAGCTCCCCGTGGAGATGGCGGGGGGCTCTTTCAGTAAAATAGCATCCCCAATTTCTAAAAATTCAGTGCTAGAAATTTCCACTTTTCTATCCCTCCCTTTCTTTCTGCCTTTCCCCTAACCTCTCTATCCCCTTTCTCTTTTGCTTATCTTCTTCTGTCTACCCTGCCCTGTCTCTTTCTTTTTTCTACTGAAAACTTTTTCAATGACCTTTGTTAATTAATGAGCTGCCCTGTGAAGTCCGAACATGTCGGCTGAGGCCAGCGGGCAGACCTCGTGCAGAGTTACATTACAAGCGCAGGAGCAGACCAGGCTCTACATATTCCACCCAGTAGTATGACCATATGGCCATTCGTGGAAACTGGAAGTATATGGGACACATTATTTTGTGGTGGAGAACAGCAGTAAATTACAGGGTGATAATGAGTTTCGTTCACATTGTGCCAGCCCATGGTCACTACTAGCAGTAAACTAAGTTAGCATTGTGTCTGGCAAATAATGTTAGAGGACGCTGCTACAAAATGAATGTGAATGTCGGTATGGAGACAGGTTGACCATGATGTACACGAGTCAGAAAGGTGTGTGGTTGAGTTACTCGCGTTGTACTGACGTGTTGCGTTGTTTGGGGTAGCAGCTGTTTCCTCTGCGTCGGGTTTTTTGCTTTCGTTTTTCGTGTTTGTTTCTTTCATTTTTATCTGTCTTTGTTTCTTTCTTTTAGTTTTCTTTCTTTTATCTTTCTTTCCCGCTTTTCACTTTTTTCTTTCTTTTTTTTCTTTCTTTCCTTTCTTCCTTTTTCTTCTTGTTTCCTTGTTTCTTTCGTCCTTTCCATTCTTTGTTTCTTTCTTTCCTTCTTTTTCTCATTTGCATTTGGTGAGGTAGTGGTGTGTTGTGTGTGTGTGTGGTGTGTGTGGTGTGTGTGTGTGTGTGTGTGTGTGTGTGTGTGTGTGTGTGTGTGTGTGTGTGTGTAAACGTCAAAGCAGTTTTGTAAGCGTATTACGTACCGTATATTCATGTCCTATTACTTTTATCACATTTCTTTTCCTGCACTAGTGGGCATCTTCTTTTACATGTCACTAGCTTTCTGCGCAATGCAGGCACTAGGGTGGGTTTGGTGTGTGTTTTGTGTGTGTGTGTGTGTGTGTGTGTGTGTGTGTGTGTGTGTGTGTGTGTGTGTGTGTGTTTGTGTTTGTGTGATTTTTTCAGATTCAGATTCAGAATATTTGATTGCCATTTAAGTCATGTAGACTTATTTAACGCAACAACAAAACAAACATCACTTATAATTATCTACTTGGCTCAAAATGATGTACACTAAAAGCATGTTGCATTCTACTTCTCATTTTCTCTTTTCTTAAAACATTCATAATCCGATTTATTTTCCACAGAGAGAGAGAGAGAGAGAGACAGACAGACAGACAGACAGACAGACAGACATTATTACTTTGATAAAAATGATAGTGTGTGTGATTGTGTGTGTGTGTGCGCGCGCGCGCGCGTGCGTGCGCGTGTTTAAGCCTGTATTTTTTATATCTCTCTGTCTGCCTGTCTGTCTGTCCTTCTGTCTGTCTGTCCCTCTCTCTTTCTCTCTCTGTCTGTCTGTCTGTCTCTCTCTCTTTCTTCTCTCGTCTGCCTGTCTGTCTGTCCTCTGTCTGTCTGTCTCTTTCTCTGTCTGTCTGTCTGTCTCTGTTTTCCCTCCTCTGTCTCTGTTTCCCTCCTCTTCTCCTCTCTCTCTCTCTCTCGCACTCTCTCTCTCTCTCTCTCTCTCTCTCTCTCTCTTTCTCTCTCTCTCTCTCTGGAGATCTATCTCTACCTGTCTGTGTCTGTCCGTCTCTGTCTGTCTGTTTGACTCTTGACTCTGTCTGTCTGTCTGTCTGTCTGTCTGCTCTCTCTCTTCTCTCTCTCTCTCTCTCTCTCTCTCTCTCTCTCTCTCTCTCTCTCTCTCTCTCTCTCTCTCTCTCTCTCTCTGGGAAACAATTTGGATTGTGAATCATAAATCAGGAACTTTGGGTCTCTAAGCTACATATAGCGTCATGGTAAGTGCAGGTTCGCGCAAGGTGACCCCAGGAATTATGACATTGGGTGCTTTTTTCCATTCATCTTTTTCATTTCCTAAAGATTTTTTGTTCTGGATAAAGTGGGTTTTTTCTTTGTTTTGAAAGTTACACCCCCTCACCTCCCTAAACGAAAGGAACAGACATTCCGCCACCAACAGCAACGAAAATAGAAAGACCCCCCACCCTCACCCCACCACTCCACCCCCTTTCCAAAAACAAAAATCATTAACTCACAAGCTGCTTAACTTCTCATTTTTACACAAAAAGAATCTCGATTCTCAATATTAAAAAAATGCAGATTTTCAACATCAAAAACACCCTTTCTCTTTATAGTTAAACCAAACCAAACCAAACAAACAAAACTCCTAAGAAGATCAAAGACACAAGGAGATCACAACCATACGACAGAACTTCTGACACAAATGTTCGACCATACATGTTAGAGGGGGGCGAAATCAATGACCACAGTGGCCCTACCTGTCCAGGTGAGGAAGGAGTGTCCAGTTATTATGGACCTTACCATAGCTGTCATCTCGAGCTGAGCTGGGATGATATTGATTGATTTTCCCACCCACCTACTGGCCGATCGATCGCTCGATCGATCGCTGGATAGATCGATTGGAAGAGAGGTTTGTCCCTGAGAGGATAGAGTCCCGTCCCCCACAGACTGGCAGTGTAATACCGATCACTGATCACTGACCGGATCAGAGAGAGGGGGAGAGAGAGAGAGAGACACAGAGAGAGACACAGAGAGAGACACAGAAGAGAGAGAGAGAAGAGAGAGAGAGAGAGAGAGAGAAGAGAGAGAGAGAGAGAGAGAGAGAGAAGAGAATTCTGAGAGAGATAGATTTTTTTTTTTTTTTTTCGAGGATAATGGAATAAGCCCTAGTCTACTTTTTTTTTACATCCAGTTCCCTTGTGTATACAATTTTGTAAATTTTGTCATCCGTGCCCACCAACACACAATGGCCTACTCTTCCGAAAAGCGAGAGAGAGAGAAGGGGGGGGGGGGGGAGAATGGTCAGTGGAGGACTATGGAGGTTTAGAGTGGCGATGGTGTGGGTGTTGGGGGAGGGGAGGTGTGGGTGTTGGTCGGTATACAGTATGAATGTGTGGGTGTGTGTTTGGTAGGAGGAGGTGGGTGAGTATTAGTGTGTGTGTGTATTAGTGTGTAGTGTGTGTGAATATGAGGTCGGGGTGTTTGTAAGGGCGATTGTTGTGTGTAGGAGTTCTTTTGATGTCTTTCTTTTAGTGGCACTGGTAGTATGCATACACTCACTAACTCAATCACACAGACAGACACATATACACATAGCCACACACACACAGTCTCTCTCTTCCCCCCCCCCCCCTCTCTCTCTCTCTCTCTCGTCTCTCTCTCGCTCTCTCTCTGCCTCTCTCTCACTCTCTCACCACATACACAATCCCACACACCCACATAAACGCACACACACACACATCTTCTCCTCCTCCCCCCCCCCCCATCACCCCACCCCCCACTCACTCCCACCCCCACACCCCCAACAATCCCACACCCACACACCTCGCCACACACACAACGAATAAAGATCTGTGGCCTTCAGGCTTAGGATTGAGATAGCGATCAGCCAACATAACAGCAGAAACAGAATGATAGACAAAGGCACACTAACTAAACTCACACACACACACACACACACACAACACACACACACACACACACACACACTACACTACACTACACTACACTACACTACACTACACTACACTACCTACCTACGCAACGCTACACTGCACTACACTACACTACATACACTACACTACACTACACTACACTACACTACACTACACTACACTACACTACACTACACTACACTACACTACACAACTGCACCACACTACACTACACTACACTTCACTACACTACACTGCACTCACTACACTACACTACACTTCACTACACTACACTACACTACACTACACTACAAGGTCAAAGTCCTTCGGATGAGACTATAAACCGAGGCCCCGTGTTCGAACGCATGCAAAACATCTTGCGCACACGTTAAATCCTGTTCCACTTTTCGGAAGAGTAGGCCATTGTGTGCCGGTGGAAACAGATGACAAAATTTACAAAACAGCATTCACACGGGGACTGGATGTAAAAAAGCACATGAGGGTTTATTCCATTATCCTCGATATAAAAGAATAAATAAAAATATATTTTAAAAAAATAAATAAGGCAGGCAAGTTACGGTTGAAATAACTTTTTGAGGTTGGCCTTGGTTCACGGTACCTGGTCATTGAGGCATGCCTGTTTCAAGATTTGGGCTTACAACGACCATAGGGAACCCCCATCTCCCCCCCGCCCCCCCTCCCTCTCCGCCTCCCAGTTATAACCGCCTTCTCCCTGTCATTCCCCTTATGCACGCACACATGGACCGACAGATACACGCGTGCAGTCATGCAAACTGATGTGCACAGGTGTGGGAATGTATTCATGCAAGCCTGTCCGTTCTTGCTTATACATTGTACAGATGCAAGTTTGCATGCATGGACGTTCAGACAGACAGACATAGAAACACACACAGACACATGCACACACCACACACACACACACACACACACTCACACACACACACACACACACACACACACACACACACACACACACGCACACACACACACAACACCACACACACACCACGCACACACACATACACACACACACACACACACCACGCACACACACATACACACACACACACACACACACACACACCAAACGCACACACACATACACGCACGCACGCACGCGCACACAAAGCACGCTCGCTCGCACGCACGCACACAAACACCGCCATCTTTTTTCGTAGATAGATTGCTTGATGAAAAAAAGCAAATGCATTGCTTATTCAATGTACTATCTGGAAATAAAAAGTTGGACCTGACTTGACTTCACACACACACACACAACACACACACACACACACACACACACACACACCACACACGCTTCCTTCACATATCCACCCCCATGGTTTTTTCTCTTTTCTTCCTTCCTCCCTCCCTCCCTTCATTCCTTCCTTTTTTTCTTTCTTTCTTTTTTCTTTCTATCGGCCTTTCTCTTTTCCCTCTTTCTTTTGTTATTCTAATCGCAGTTGTTGCCTTTTAAGCTTTAAGACTGTCTGAGGAGAACTGGTTGGGAGAACAGAAGTAACTGGAATCATTGTCCTTTCTTCCCCACCTACTTACCTACCTACCCTTTCCTGAAATCACCTGTGTGTGTGTGTGTGTGTGTGAGTGTGTATCGTGGTGTGTGTGTGTGGTGTGTGTGTGTGTGTATCGTGTGTGTGTGTGTGTTTGTGTGTGTGTGTGTGTTGTGTGGTGTGACGTGTGTGTGTGTGTGTGTGCGCGCGCGCGTGCGTGTGTGTGTGTTTGAGTTTGTGTGTGTGTGTGTGTTTGTGTGTGGGAGTATTTGTGTGTGCGGGCGTTTGTGTGTGCACACGTGCGCATGCGTGTATCGTGGTGTGTGTGGTGTGTGTGTGTGTGTGTGTCTGTCTGTCTGTCTGTCTCTCTGTGCATAGGCCTGTGTGTGGGATTTCCACATGGGGTGGCACATTGGGTGACACAGTTGGTTAGACATCAGCCGTGGACTTTGCAATGTGTGTGCTCTGTAGATATATCGGATAGATCTGCTGCAGTGAATACAGAATGACCGCACACTTGTGACGACTGCTTGGGAAAACGTAACACTCTGTGTGTGTGTGTGTGTGTTGTGTGTGTGTGTGTGGTGCGTGTGTGTGTGGTGTGTGTCGTGCGTGTGTGTGTGTGTGTGGTGTGTGTGAGTGTGTGTGTGTATTTCCAGTTGTGTGTGTGCGCGCGTGCGCGAGCGTGCACGCACAAGCGTGCAGGAATGCGTACGTGGTGTGTGTGTGCGTGCGTGCGTGCGTGTGTTTTCTTCTTTCATTTCAAGGATAATTTTACACCCAGTCCCATTGTGTTTGCAGTTTCGTAAAATTGTGTGGTGTGTGTGTGTGTGTATTCATGCACACGCGCACGCACGCACGTGTGTGTATGTGTGAGTGTATGTGTGTCTGTCTCTGTCTGTGTGTCTGTGTTTTCAGGTCCATGTGTGGATGACTAGGCAGGCTGGCACATTGGGTTACACACTTGGTTAGACACTGGCCATGTACTTTGCAATCTGGGTGCTCTGTGGATTTCTTGTCCTTTTTTTTTCCCTGGTTGGTGGGGGTGGGGGGGACGGTGGTGGTTAGATGTGCTGAAGTGTATACATTATGACCACACACCGTGACGACTGCTTGAAAAGACTCCGTGTGTGTGTGTGTGCGTGCGTGTGTGTGTGTGTGTGTGTGTGTGTGTGTGTGTGTGTGTGTTTTGTGGTGTGCGTGTGTTTCGTGTGCGTTATGTGTGTGTGTGTGTGTGGGGTGTGTGCGTGTGTGTGTGTGTGTGTGTGTGTGTGTTGTGTGTGTGTGTGTGTGTGCGTGTGTGTGCGTTTATGTGTGTGTGTGTTTGTATATATATATATATATATATAAATATATATATATATATATATATGTGTGTGTGTGTGTGTGTGTGTGTGTGTGTGTGTGTGTGTGTGTGTGTGCGTGTTGTTTATACTTTTAGTTCGAGAATAAGGGAATAAGCACTTTTATGCATTTTTACATCTAGTCCCCGTGTGCAAGCAGTTCTGCAAAGTTTTGTGATCCGTTCCTACCAGCACACAATGGCCTCTTCTTCCAAAGGCAGAACAGGCTGGAACGTGTGCGCAAGATGTTCTGCTTGCGTTCGCACACGAGACCTCAGTTTATAATCTTATCGAAGGACTATGTGTGTGTGTGTGTGTGTGTGTGTGTGTATGTGTTTGTGTACACGTGTGTGATGTGTGTGCACGTGCGTGTACATGCGTACGTGCGTGCATGTGTGTGTGTGCGTGCGTGTGTGAGTGCGCGCGCGCGCGCGTGTGTGTGTGTTGTTAGGGTTTTTGATGTTTCCCGTTGGTTGGTGCCGTTTGTTTGCTTTTTATGTACCGAATGTTTAAATGAGCGCTCAACCGAAACCGTCATTGTCATTTTAATCATGATTTTGTTATTTTCAATGGTATGCCACTTTAGTCACGGCAGGTTTATCAGCGTGAAATACGGGTTTCTTTCCATGGGAAGAGCGCGTGGCAACAAGAGCAGTTCCACCAACCATTATGTATTTGTTTATCTATAAGAGTGGGCTTTTTTTCCTGCAGAATGGTGCCTAGGTTTCTTTACGTGCTTTGAATGCGTTTTACACATAAAACCTCGTTCTATCATCTCATACGAAAGACTAGCACCCCGACCACCTTTCAAGGTTTCGTGGATTGGAAAAAAAAAGTGTGGGGCACAAACGGGGATCAAACCGGTACTACTCGCTGTCAAGGCAGGTGTGCTGTCTCCAGACCCCCGACCCCCAGCGTTGAGTCCTTGGATTTTTGTTTAGTTTGGGTTAGAACACCGAGGTTCACCAATGGTGAGATTTTTGCGTATGCGACCGTTCTTGCTCACAATGAAGGTAGCTGCTTTCTGACTTCGGGGATAGTCGTTAGATCAGTGGAATATGCTCCTCTGCGAGCAGGTGGAAGATGTTCTAAAAATGTCCATTATCATTGTTTTTATTGCTGTTGTTATTATTGGTAGTGGTGGTCATTACTGTGGGGTTGTCATCAGCATCATTGTCGCTGCCATCATCATCGTCGTCGTCGTTATCATTATCATGGTCGTTTTTGCCATCATCATAGTCGTCGTCATTATCATCATCGTCGATACCATCGTCGTCGTCGTCGTCGTCATTATCATCATCGTTGTTACCATCATCATCGTCGTGGTCGTCGTCGTCATCAGCAGCAGCAGCAGCATTCTGATCGTCGTCGTCGTCATCATCATCATCATCATCATCATCACTATCATCATCATCACCGTTCGGTTTCGTGTCATCGCCTTCTTCTTTCAACCTTTCCACTTTGATCTCTCACTTACGGTCGTTCGTTTTTCGGTTTTCTTCATCGAAAGTCAAGGCCAAACATCAAAGAGACGAGAAGTGACGTTTTCATTGTGCTGTTGTTAGTGGCCCTAGGGCTGCCTCCCCCCCCCCCCCCCTCACCCCCCCCCCCCCTCTTGCTTACCGCCTGGCCACAACAGGAGGGAGAGGGTTAATGTGGCCTGTCAACATTGGTTCACTTGCTGCTTCTGTCGCCATCCCGCGGTATGCGGCGCGTGGGAAATAGGTGGTGTTGTCGTTGTTGTTGTTGAGAGAATTTGTTGTTGGGACAGGAAGGATGGTGGTGATGGTGGTGGTGGTGGAGGGGGGGGGGAGGTGTTAGGAGAAAATGAGTCTCGCATCGTGTGTGTGTGTGTGTTGTGTGTGATGTGTGTGTGGTGTGTGTGTAAGAGAGAGAGAGAGAGAGAGAGAGAGAGAGAGAGAGAGAGAGAGAGAGAGAGAGAGAGAGAGAGCTCGAATGATTTATTCACAGAAAGGCGTTTGGCCCACATATAGAGGGGGTTGCCGAACTACTTATATTATTTTTTTAAAGCAACAATAACGACGACAACAACAACAAAGAGTGATTGTGTGACGGAAAGCGGCAGTTAACAATAATATGACTAGTAAGATAGAGAGAGAGCGCGGGGCGGTGGGGTGGGGGGAGAGAGAGAGAGAGAGAGAGAGAGAGAGGAGAGAGAGAGAAAAGTGGGCATTTTTCGAATTTCTCAGTACGATAGTATTTGCTCCCTGTTGTGTGCGATAAAGAAATAGGTTTTACCCCCCCCCCCCCCCCCCCCCCCTTACCCCCGTTTTTGTGTTGCTTCCTTGATCTGTCTCAGGGTTGTTTGTGTGTCTGTTTATTTTCCCAATATCAACAAAACAGTTCCTCACAGCCATATAGCCACACATTTGGATAGAACTTAGACTCTCTGAGAAGTATGTTGTTTTAGTTTGTTTGCTTTTTGTGTGTGTTGGAAATAGTAACGTGTTACTATTCCCCTAAACCGTGTTCATGCTCTCTGGCACACACCACACTGTAACGTGGCTGTATCTCTGTTTACAGTTTGTGGGTAAACCGTCAATTTTTTGCTCATCATGACTTTGATGAATGCATTCTATACCTGTCATTTTTTGCAGGTACACCTTTTATGTATGTTTGTTAAGGGTTTCTTGTTTCTTTTGGGAATTTTGTGGTGTGCTTATTTTTTTGTTTTTTGTTATTGTTGTTGCGCGTTCCCCATTTTAACTCTTGAGGTCAGCCAGAAAATGCACTCAGACTCACTCATCCCACCTAGGGATCACCGTGAGATTGAAATTGCACACTGAATGAGAAGTTTGCGTGTATGACTGTTTTTGAGTGTCTCGCCTTATAGGCAGCCTTACTCCGACTTCAGAGGATTTTTTTCTCCTTTAAAGGAGAGTGCAGGTTGTTTATGTTAAGAGCTTGTCATGGCTGAAGGCAATCTCAACACAACATTTTACAAGATAACTACATTTTAGTGTAGGCCTTGGCAATTTAGCTGACATCAATGATTGACACAGCTTTTGGCCCAGGCCAGGCTTATGTATGTGATCTAACGAATGCCCTTGACCTTTCCAGGAACCTGGCAGACGTGAGCAACGACAACGTGCTGAACGTGCACGAGTTTTCTCTGGTGATGCACCTCATCCGGGGTCAGCGGAAGGGCCTGAAGGCGCCCCCGACCTTGCCGCGGAAACTGACGCCGCCCAAGACCCAGCCTGCCCCTTGTCCTGCCATGAGCTCCAAGGAGAGAGAGGCCTACTGCAACATCTTCAAGGCCCTCGACACTCAGGGGTCCGGCTTTCTGGATGGTACGTCCTGTGGGGGATTAGGGGAGGACGTTGGGAAGGAAGAGAGGGACCGGGGGAAAAGATGGATTTTTTCATTTTTCATTTATACCACTTTAAGTCACGAGATTTCTTTGCGTGAAATTTGGGCTGCTCTCCCCGGGGAGAGCGCGTCGCCACAAGAGCAGTGCCACCTTTTTTTTTTTTTTTTTTTGTCTGCAACTGTATTTGTTTCCCTATCAGGGGCTTTTTTCTAAGAATTTTGCCAGGGACAACTCTCTTGTTGCCGTGGGTTCTTTTACGTGCGCTGAATAATTTTGTGTAACACACGGGACTTCGGTTTATCGTCTCATCCGAAAGACTAGCGCCCAGACCACCACTCATGGTCTAATGGATGGGGAAAAAGTTTCGGGCCCAAACGGGATTTGGACCACCGCACACTTCCGACCCGGACTTTTCGCATTCTAGACAGGCGCGTTACCTCTAGACGACCGATCCATAGGTGGATGGTAGGTTTGGTTTGGTTGGCTGGCTGGTTGGTTGTGTGCCGGTGGGAACAGATGACAAAATTTACAAAACCGCATACACACGGGGACTAGATGTAAAAAAAAAGCACATGAGTGCTTATTTCATTATCCTTGATAAAAAAAATTGTCATCTGAGCGCTTTGATTTGTTCCTTTACAAGATTCAGCGCTATATAAATCCCATACATTATTATTATTATTTTGGTTGGTGAGTTGGGTAAATAGATCATGGGTGGATCGAAGGTTGGATGGTTTGGTGGGTGAGCGAGTGGGTGGGTTGGCGTGTGGGTTGGCTGGCTGGCTGGTTGATTTGTTGGTTGATCGAGAACTCATCAGATTGTTAGTATGTACAGTGTGCAAATTTGATCTTCGAGTGCAGTCTCTCTTTTTTCAAATGCAATGTCATCAGAATGATTTATGAATAAGATGGTACTAGATCCAGTGCAGTCGTTTGTTTAAAGAGTGAAGGGGATAGGAGACATAACTGTACTTTGTGGGGAACCAGAGGAAGCTGATTTTTTTCCCCTGAGAAAATAGCATTTTGAAAGTGAAGAAAGTGAGTTTATTTAATCAAAAAGTTCAGACTCCACAGAATGAGTCGAGAACACACTCAGAGAAAACGATTTCACAGCAAGAAGATGGAGTTGAATTGTTTGAAGGCAGATGAAAAATCCATAAAGACAATGTTCAAACAAAAACCAGAAAACGGAGAAGAAAAAGGAGGAGAATAAGATTGCATTGATGTGATGAAAATGATAGATGAATGAATGAATGAACATTTACATGATTACGATAAGGAGGAGAAGAAACAGGACGAAAATTATGTCATTAGTAAAGTTAAAATACAAAACCTGTGTGTGACCTGATCTTCTCGACTATCCTCCCATCTTGACCAAGCAATTTAATAAGCTACTCAGAAATCAGAACTACTGTTTCTAGAAAACAAAACCGGCGCAGTATCAGCTGAGCTACCTGGGAACCCAGGCTCACTCAGGAAAGGGTGGTGGGTTAGGGCGGGTCATGGGCGGAGGGAGGGGGTGGGGGAAGAGAAGAAAGAGTGGGGCAGCCAGGGTGTGTTTTGAGGCGAGGTGAGGTGTTGCGTTGGTTGTCTGTTCAATGTTGCCCAATCTGTTGCTGGCAGGAAACAAATCACTATCGATCTGTCAATGATCTTTTGATTCTTGGTGTTCTGTTTTGTTTGTCTGTCTGTTACAACCCCCACCCCCTCCCCAAATACCCCCGCCTCCTACATCCTCTCAGTCTGTCTGTCTGTCTCTGTCTCTCTCTCACACAAATCACTTAATGTGAATAGACGTTAAACTGAAGATATCACACACACACACACACACACACACACACACACACACACACACACATGCACATACACACACTTTGTCACCCTTTCTTTTTACCACTTCCGTTCGCACAGGTAGCCTAAACACACACACACACACACACACACACACACACACACACACACACACATACAGTACTTCTCCACCCCTTTCCCTACCCTCCTAAATCCTGACCGACTTTGGTGGTGACAAAAGCCGTTAAAAAGGTTTTAGAAGGGGAGCCCAGTCAGCACAGTATTAGCTAATGGGGTGTGAGTTGTGGGGCTTTTAACTTAACTGCACTGCTTCAGACAATTGCCTAACCTTTAAAGGGGACAGAGAGTGAAACGCAAAATATTGGTATCGAAAATGGTTATCAGCAATAGCACTTGGCATCGTTTCTTTCTGTTTCTGTTTCTTTTTTCTTTGTTATTGTTGTTGTTGTTGTAAAGCTCCTGTTACTGAATTAACAGTGCGGAATTTTCTATTTCAGCTAGCTGTCATGAGGCCAGGGGAGATAATTATATATTAGATGTATTTTTAATCCTACGGAGTCAGCTCCAAATCCGGCCAAGCTTTCACTAAGAGAAAAAGAATCTTACAAACAAAACAAAGCAAAAGAAACAAAAATTAAAAGAATTTTTTGAAAAGCCGTGTAGATCTGTATAAGGGGGGGGGGGGGGGGGGGGGGGGGGGGTCTCTGTGATTAAGCCTGCTTTTCCTCATGGATTTTCGCATCACTAGTTGTGATTTTTATGTATCTTTGTCAAACTCTAACACTGTTTGAACTTCTCATAACTTTGTAGTTGCACAATGGAAAAAACTGAAAATCTGATCTCAAAAAAAACAAAACAAACAAAAAGCCGTTTGTTGGGTTGAACAAGTTTTAGACGGGGGGGATTACACCTTTTGGGGTTTGACCCTTTAAAAATTGCAGCGCTGGAGAGGGGTTTTTATCTTTTTTTCCATAGCCTTTGTTAAAATAACGTTGGGAGGTCTTTTTGTTTGACTTATGTCCCATTTAAAACTAAAAATCAAATTTTCTTGCGCTGAATTAATCCACTATTGTATGGAATTTAAACGCTGTTTCAAGTACGTTCGATTTTTTTATTTAAGCTTTGGAGTTTTGTGTTCGTGGTGAGGGGAGGAGAGGGGGCTGTCGTTGTGGAACCTTAAACCCTTTTTTTTCTTTTTTTTTTTGATTATGTCTACGGTGTTGAAAATTTTGCCAAAACTCTTTGTTTGGTGGGTTTTTTTCCCTAATTTTGCCAAAATTCTTATGTAACCCAAAACCCCCAAACCACCATGCAAATGAAAAAGGCCAAAGGGACAACCCCAACCTCAACCACTTTCCTTTTGCCCCTTCAGCCAACTATCTGTATTACCATAGCATGAAGCTTTATGGGACAAATGTCGGGAGGGTTGTTTTGTTTTGCTTTGTTTTGTTTTGCAAACGGTAGTCTTTCTGTAGTTGTAACTTGTGCCTTTGCTTACCTATCAGAGTAGTTAATCGAATTTTGCCAAGGACAACCCATGTTGCTGCGGGTTCCTTATATGCTCTATGTTGCACATCACGCTTCGGTTTATCGTCTCATCGGAAAAGACTAGCATCCAGACCACCACTTGTGGTCTAGTGGGTGGGGGGGGGGGGGGGGGGGGAGAGGTCCAGGTTTAGACAGGGAGGGAAAACCAACGTCCCCTTACTTTCCAGACAGATGCATTACTTCCAGACCACTGGTTCCTTTGAGCACTTCAAAACAGGTGCAATGCTTTGTGTTTTCTGCCTGTTTCCAGGGGAGTGCTGTCGTCACGTCTTCGAAGCGTCAGAGCTGACGTCAGAGGTGCTGGCCCAGGTGTGGGACCTGTGTGACGTCACGCGGGACGGCAAACTGGACCTGGCCGAGTTCTGCGTGGCCTGCCACCTCCTGCGCTTTCTGAAGGCTGGTCAGTGAGAGAGAAGACGAGGACAGAAGAAAAAGAACAAGGGGAAGAGACGAGAGAGAGAGAGAGAGGGGTGAGAGAGAGAGAGGGAGGGGAGAGGAAGAGGGGGAGAGAGAGGAGAGAGAGAGAGAGAGAGAAATGTGAAAATTTAAAAAGAAGGGAAGGAAGGAAGCGGAGAGAGGAGGGGGAGAGAGGGGGGGAGAGAAAGAGAGAGAGGGGGAGAGATGAGAGAGAGGAAGAGATGAGAGAGAGAGAGAGAGAGAGAGAGAAAATTGAAATTGAAATAAAACGAAGTTTATTTAGTATAGGCCACAGCCCAGAGAGAGAGAGAGAGAGAGAGAGAGAGAGAGAGGAGAGAGAGAGAGAGAGAGAGATTGAAATTGAAATTAAAAACGAAGTTTATTCAGTATAGGCACAGCCCGAGAGGAGAGAGAGAGAGAGAGAGAGATGAGAGAGAGATGAGAGATGAGGAGATGAGAGAGAGAGAGAGAGATTGAAATTGAAATTAAAAACGAAGTTTATTCAGTATAGGCCACAGCCCAGAGAGAGAGAGAGAGAGAGAGAAGAGAGAGAGGAGAGAGAGAGAGAGAGAGAGGAGAGAGAGAGAGAGAGAAGGGGGGGGGATGGAAGGAGGGAGAGACAGACAGGCAGACAGACAGACAGAGACACAGAAAGACAGACATTTTATCTCGTCAGAAACATCTCATCGCACACAAATGCACGCATACAAGCTGGTATACTGAATAATCTCCAGCTAAAAATGTACTTAGATGTGTACTCGTAGTGTGTGTGTGTGTGTGTGTGTGTGTGTGGGTGTGGTGTGTGTGTGTGTGGAGGAGAGAGAGTAGAGAGAGGAGAGGGAGGATGAGGAGAGAGAGAGGAGAGAGAGAAGAGATTCAGATGCAGGTTCAGATCATTTAATTGTCATGAAAGTCATGTAGGCTTTTCGACACAACAAAAACAAACATCAGTTATAATAATCTATTGACTCAAGATGATGTATATGAAATGATGTGTGTGTGTGTGTGTGTGCACGCGCGCGCGTGTGTGCCTGTGCCTGTGTGTGTGTGTATGTTGTGTGTGTGTGTGTGCTGTGAATGTGGTGTGCGTGCGTGTGCGCTGTGTGTGTGTGTGTGTGTGTGGTGTGTGTGTGCGCGTGTGCATGTATGCGTGTCCTGTGCATGTGTGGTGCGCTGCGTGTGCTTTGTGTGTGTGTGTGGTGTGTGCAGCGTGTGCCTGTTGCGTGTTGCTCCTGTGCATGTGTTGTGCTGTTGCGTGTGCTGTGTGTGTGTGTGTGTGTGTTGTGTGTGTGTGTTGTGTGTGTGTAGGCAACGCCTGTCCGGACCGTGGGGACGTCTTCCGGAACTCCGACAAAGTGGACTCCGGTCTCTGGAGTCGCAAAAGAAGGTCACTACTAGTAGCCAGGCTGTTTTGTTGTTTGCTTGTTTTGTTTTAGTGTTTTTGTTTGTTTCTTGGTTGTGTTGTTGTTGTTGTTGTGTTGTTGTTGTTGTTGTTGTTTGTTGTTGTGGTGGTGGTGGTGGTGTTGGTGGCGGTGGTGGTACTTTCTTTTCACCTCTGCCTCTGTACATCTCTGTCTGGTTGTCTGTCTGTTTCTAGAATTGTGTCTGTCCTGTCTGCCTGACTGTCTAAACTTGCCGTCAAGTTTGCTTTTTTGATGTCTTCCCCTCTGTGTTGTCTGTTCTGTTTCTCTCTTTGTGTGTGTCTCAGTCTCTGTTGCCTCTCCGTTGTCTGTCTCTCCGTCTATTGTCTCTCTGTCTGTCTGTCTGTTGTTCTCTCTCTCACTCTCTCTCTCTCTCTCTCTCTCTCTCTCTCTCTCTCTCTCTCTGGTCTCTGTCTGTGTTGTCTGTCTGTCTCTCTCTTTCATGTTTGCCAGTCCCTGACTGCTTGTTTGGTTGTTTGTGAGTCCATCATGTTATGTACAGTGCGCCTGTTTCACTTGCTCTCTTCCCTCTGTCTGTCTGCCTGTTTGCCTGTTTGTCTGCCTGAGTGCTCATCAGTAACAGTTTGTGTATTATGACATAAGGAAAATCAATTGCTGTAAATGGACAGATATGATTAAACAATATTTTGTAGTTGTACTTTCTTTCCATTGCAGACACACTCGCGTTCGCGCGCCGCGCGCGTATGCACACACACACACACACACACACACACACACACACACACACACACACAGGCAGAACAGATACAGTGTCTTGGGTGACTGGTTTTAAACAAATACCATAAGAATATTATTTGCAATAACTTAGCATTTTGGCTATGACAGTTAGTCTGTATGTTTTAATCTTATTACCGCTATTTTTCAACTCTAACAGAGTAGTAGATCTATTTAAAAAAGTTTGGTATAACATGTACTGATATCAGTAAGCATTTTTTTTCCTTTAAATAGTTCCCTAATTTTTTTAAAAATAGTTACTGGATTTTCTTTTTGTTGTTGTAGTTGGTTTTTTTGAGTGTATTTGTCTTTTTTTGTTCTAAAAACATTTACTTACTGCTGTGGGAAACAGTAGCTTCATTGATAGTTATGTGCAGAACACATCTTGTAAAACTTATGCAATGGAACTGTAGATTATCAATACAAATCATTCATATTCTTCAACATTCTTGCATCAGAGAAGTATAAAATACTTATTTTTCAGTCCCTCAATGTAAATGTCACCAACTTACCAAGTGCCTCCCTTTTACTACCTCCCATTTTTGAAAAGGCTGGCATTGATGGTAAAATCAAAACAGCGATTTATGTGCATGAATCTGTAGGTATAGTGTAGGGTCCTTCCCCTGTTCCAGACAATACGCCAAACATTTATTCATGTGCACCCGTGAAAAATTTTAAGTAATGATCAGATCGTTAATATTGTTTCTGTCTCCCTGCCAAAGGTCCACATGAAGATAATACAGATGGGTGAGATTATACAAATATCAAAAGAAAATGGTTTAATAGCTGGTGATTTTAATGCTCATTCTCCTTTCTGGGAAAAAAGATAATGTCTCTCTTATTCAAGTAAGAGATTGTTAGAAAACATTGTTGATTCTTCTTTATACTCCTTAAAATGACGGAAGCGTTACGAGGATTCCAGATATTTCAACTAAAGAGCTACTCCCATAGATCTCTCCCTTTTTCCTATTCTAGCCCCGCCTGTGCATGGGAAATTACAGTGACTCGCTAGGAAGTGACATTTACCAATTATCATAAAACTGTATGGTAGGTCAGGCATAATGAAAGTGTCAAAGATAAGATTCAAAATATAGTTACAATAAAGCAAACTGGGACCCTTTTCAATCTTTTCTAAAAGTTTATGACACTAGCTGTATAGAATGTGATGACATAGAATGTTTTATGATGGGATTTACTAAAACAGTTTTACAAGCTGCAGATTGTTCATTCCCAGATGTTATCTATAAAATTGATAAACATGCAGGGAACCTATGGTGGAATAAAACATGTGAAAATGCTGTTAATAAGAAAAAATAGCATTCAAAACTTATATACGAAATAAATCACGGCTAATCACATTTTTCAAAAATTAGATCTAAAACGTGTGACAAAATTATTGAGCAAGTGAAAACGTGAGTTTTGGTCTAATTTTGTAAAAAGGAAAAATTTGTACTCACAAGGATATGCAAAAAGTAGGGAAAAAATTTAATGAAATGAAACACGGTATAAATCACCCTTTTGTGCCCAATTGCAGTTAAAGAAAAGGGGTTTCCCCCTCTGATTCAGACAAGCAGAAGCTTTCATTGATATGTTTGCTAATACAATGGTGATACATGTCTTTCACAGTCAGAAGTTACCTTCGAAAGGAAGAAACAAAAAAGATATTTATAAAGATCCATTCCAGATAATACTTATTCATAAAACACCCAATACTTTACAAGAAGTTAGGATGGTTATTAAATATCTTAATAATAGGAAAACATCAGTGGGGAATAGATGCTATTTCAAATCAAATGTGAACATTTACCAGAAAACGGGGTTTTCTTTTACTACACCAGTTATTTCAGAAGTGCGGGGTTTAGAATGTAAAATACTTTGTTTTGAAGCAGTCTATTATTTTTCCCCTACTAAAACAAAAAAATTGAAAAGTGATGCAAAAAGTATAGACCTGTTGCACTTAATCACACACTGGAAAACTTATGGAAAAAAGTTTTTTAAATAGAACTAGTTGTATTATTGTAGAAAATAAAATGGTCCCATTTAAATCAAGCAGGATTTCGAAAAGGAAGATCAACCATAGACCATTTAGTTAAGCTGACTACCCAAAATAAAACATCAGTTTGCACGAAGACAAATATTCTTGCACGTTCTTTGAATAACAAAGTTTTATGGACCAAGTTTGCATGCTAGATTGTTATATAAATTTAAATGTATTGGATTGTCGGGTTTTCATCTATTCTTATTTTAGAATTTTCTTACAGAAAGAAGCATTCAGGAAAAGGGTTTGGAAATACTTACCCCACACTTAGTTTCCACAAATGGGATACCTCAGGGTCTGGATTGCGCCTATTTATTTAATATTTTACTATGATACCCCTGAATATGTGTTTTGAAAATGTTGTTCTTGTCCAAATATGCTGATGACCTTTGTATGTGGAAAAGGGTAAAAATGAAAAAGGTAACACCTAAAAGACATTTGAATTATGTTAGAAAGTTTATCAGCTTGGTTGGATAAAATTTATAAGTATTTTGGGGGAAAAAATGGGTTAGGTCTTTCTACAGAAAAGACACAGGTTGTGCTTTTTAAACAATGGTGCTGATCTCTACATTTCCCTGTTTTAAAATTGGTGAAAAAGTTCTGGATTATAAGCCTATGGTAAAATTTCTTGGTATCATACTTACTTCAAAATTAACATGGCATTGTCATATCAAATATGCTTTAAACAAGGCAAGAAGAAGTCTGAATGTATTAAAGGCAATTAGTAGGCAATATGGGCACAAGATTCATTAGTACTAAAGATTTATCAATATCACTGGTCCGCTCAAAAACTAAATTTTGGGCAAGAATTATTCTTTAGTGCCCCAAATATCTTTTGAAAAAAATTTCAAAGCTTAGATTGTAAGCTTTCGGATTGTTTTGGGGTTCCGTTTCATGGTCTTCTTTAGGAACGTAAGAGAAATAGGAGTATACCTCTAGGGGGATTATCGTAACTTAGCGTTTCAAAGTATATCTTAAGAAGTTCAACAGTTGAAAACAATATTGCATCGGAAATTTCAATTAGATCGATTTAGGTTTCCCCAATAGAGCTAAAAATATTTTCTCTTGTCACTATTAGTACTTACGCTTCCGATATCTTAAAAGAGTTCAAGTATCAATCAAAAGACTGGCAAAAATCCAAACCTCTTTTAGCCCCTTGTCCAAAATGGGAACTTCAGAAAGCGGATTTTGATATCTACCATCTTCTTTAAAAAAAGAAGAAATGAGGTATTCTAGCTTTATAAAGTGCCCCTAGAAGATACATATCCTTCTCATCTTAAGATATACACTGACGGACCCCTTCTTAAAAACAAGGAAGCAGGGGCCGCATTATCATTCCAGCTTTAAGGTTGAAAAGTCCTATCACATCGGCAAAAATCATTCCATCTTTACTGTGATTACTGCTATTTTGATGGCTTTGTACTTTCTGCTTGATTTCCCAATTTTTACTGTTTTGCAGATTTTGTTCTGTGTTTGATTCTAAATCTGCATTAAGTCTCTAAGTAATCGTCATCGCCCGTTAGGCAGAATCTTATTACTGAAATTAATTTGTTGGTACTTTTTCTAATTTGAGGGGTTCAAAATGTTACTTTTGTGGGTCCATCTCATTGTGGTATTTATTTTAATGAAAAAGTCGAAAAAGCTGCCAAAAAGGCAGCAAAACATGATAGCTATTCAACTGGTTTAGATATTCCTCTTTCTCTTCATGAAGGTTATGCTTTGTTTCAAAATGTTTGCTGGAAACATGTAAAAAAGAAACAGGAAGGGGCTGGTTATCCCTGCATACTTGTCAGTTCTGGATTTTGAGAACATTTTTGTTACTCAGTACGGCTTTCGAAAATCCTGTACTAGAAAAATTGTTCTCTAATCTACAGATTGAAATTAAATCCCTTGAGCAAAATTTGCCAAAAATATACAATGTATATGTGGTGAAAATTTTCAATTTTTCATGTTCTGTATCAATGTCAAGGTTTTTAAAAGCGTTTTTTACTCTTTTTAAAGATAAGTCTCTGCAGGAATTTTTAAACCCAATCCAGAGTTATTATGTGAGATAGCCTTGTCTCTGTTGCAATCCCAGTATTCTCTTTTTTGTAAAGTATGATCGTCGGAATCTATATTTTGTTGTTTCCAGCTGCCGTTTACAAGTAGTTCACAATTGTTTGTTTTCCAACTTTAGGGTATTTTTCAATTGTTCGGGGGTTTTGTTAATTTTTGTATTTCTTTGCCCTGTTTTTTGCAACTTTCTGTTTATATAGTTTGGAATAGTCTTTTAATGTGCATTCTTTTCCAAAACGTATTTTTCTACTTAAAAGCCTTATTCATTATGTGCCCCCCCCCCACTTCTTCCCTCCCCCCCCCCCCCCCCCCCCCCCCCCCCCCCCCCCCCCCCCCCCCCCCCCCCCCCCCCCCCCCCCCCCCCCCCCCCCCCCCCCCCGCAACCAACCCACACCACCCACCCACACCCACACACATACCAACACACACACGACGACGAAACCCCCATACACACACAAAACACACCACACTCACACAACACACACCACCACCACGCACGCACGCAAACTCACACACCACTCACACAAAAACCCCACCACACGCACACACACCACACCACCAACCACAGCACGACCACCACACAACACCACACACACGTACACCACACACACACACTCCACCACACAGAATGGAGGGAACAATTTTCCATCCACATTTATTTGCTGGGACATAAAACAACAGTTCCTTCCAATAAATTTTACTGTTTTTCCAAGAAAAATAATATCTAAATACATTATAAACGGCCGTGTGTGTTTTTGTGGGCGCAAAGTGTTGGGTTGCTTGCTTGCCATTCACAAATACGTTTCTTCCTCCAACAACATAGTTCAAGAAAAGTGAATTATACTATCTAACTCATATATCGAGCACGTTAGGTTGGGAGGGGCACTGGGCCCCAAGGTTGGTGTGGGTTTCGCGGTGGGGGGGAAAAGAAACTTCTCCTTTGTTACGGCCCCTCCATTAGATCCTTGGCAAAGGGAACCTCTTGTCCCATCAAAAACCTTTTCATTCCCTTTCATTCCCCTTAACTTAAACGACGCTTTAGGCTGGGCCATAAACCCGTTCTATCAATCACCTCTTTTCAATGCCCCTCTTCTCTCTCTCTCTCTCCTCTCTCTCTCTCTCTTCCTTCTCTTCCTCTCTCTTCTCTGTCTCCTACTTGCCCCTCTGTGTCGGTCTTCTGTTCTCTCCTCTCTCTTCTGTTCCTGTTCTGTCTTGGGTTTTCTTCTTCTCTCTCTCTCTTCTCTCTCTTCTCTCTCTCCTCTCTCTCTCTCTCTCTCTCTCTCTGTGCGTCTTACCCTATAAATGTTTCCCCGAGTTCAATAAGGGGGTTCTTTTATTGTTACGTTTTAAGCAGGGGGTGGGGGGTTTGGGGGTGCAAGTGGGGGGGGGGGGGGGGGGGGGGGGGGGGGGGAGGTGAGGGTGTTGAGGACGGTACAGATTTTGTGGAGGTTCTTTGAGGAGAGGGGCGGGGAGGGTAGGGAGATGATCGGAGAGAAAAAGTTTGAAAACAGGTGGAAAAGTGATCACGACATTCAGACCCACCTCATCTTTCCCCACACTCTTCGTCTTGTCTGTCTGTTGATCTCTCTCTCTTCCCCTCTTCTCTCTTCTCTCTCTCTCTTTTCTTTTCTCTCTCTCTCTCCCCTCTCTCTCTCTCTCTCTCTCCACCACACACACAAAACCCAACCACACACACACACACACAAGAGAACGCATGTACGCGCGCGCACCCCACACCACACCACACACACAACAACACAACACCCACACACACGCAACGCACGCACGCACGCCGCACGCACACACTCATTCACTACAAACAACGTTAGCACGCACGCACGTCACTCATCATCCACTTTCCACATCACAACACACACACCACAGAAATTGTCCTGTGACTTTTTCCCCCCCCCCCCCCCCCCCACCCCCCCCCCCCACCCCCCCCCCCCCCCTCCCCCCCCCCCCTCCAACCCCGACAAACCCCCTCCTTCCGCCCACCCCTTCAGAGTGTCTTTTTTTGTCCCGGATGCTTTCTGGGATATTTGTGTTTGCAGAACCCACCGAACGTGCCTGAATTCGTGATCTTTAACGAAATTTTTTGGGCTTCTGCATGCGTTAATTTGCTATACAGGAGGAGAAAAAAAGCATGGAAGGTATGCACTTTAAATGACATGGGAGATCTAAAAACAAAAAACCTCTTTTAATGCACGACAGCCGAGTCGGATTCGCTGGTCTGACTTTCGGCGTTAACAGCATTGTTTCACAAAAACTAAGCAGAAAAGGTAGTTGCAGTCTGAGTGTTGACGAGACGAAGAAGGGGATTTCCATACACGTGCGAGATTCAAACCCACGATTCATGCCCACGAGGATTGAAGACAACGGTCTAACCCTGGCTCTTGCCCTTGTCACATCTTTTTTGCCATTTCAGCCTTTAAATTTCAAGTTTTTCAAGCGGTGACGTCACTGCGAGCAAAGCTTTATTCCATTATATACGCTACACCACGTCTTCAAATCTAAAATGGGAGGGGAGGGGGGGGGGGGGAGATTGCGCGGAGGGGGGGGGGGGGGGGGAGGTAAAATGGTCGTGAAAGACACAGCTAAGGAATAAGTACATTGTCAATGGGATAAGTGTGTGGCAGAGGAAAGGGGATTTGTGAGAACAGGTTATGTCCCAACTCCCGTTTTTCTTGTGTGTGAAAGGCTAGCTACCTACAGGTGGTGCTTGGAGGAAAGGGGCTCTGTCAGGTTCAAACTTTCAACCCGCTCCCTTTTTCAAAACAGCCCTTGGAGGTTTGGGGGCAAATGCCCACACCACTCCTCGGGGAGTTAGGGGAGAAATCATGTAGAAAACAACTAAAACAAAAGCAACAACAACAAAAACCCACCCCGGCTTAAACACTAACTTTGCGGTTCATTATCTTAAATCCCACGTGGGGATACCGTGGTTTATATTTTGATATTTTATTTTGTTAAAGTGGGGATACCGTGGGTGCCTGTCAGTATTAATTCGGTGCTAGGAATTCCCTCTTTTCTATCCCGTCATGGGGACGGGATAGCTCAGTGGTCGGAGCACTCGCTTTCCCCCAGCCAAGTTAAGCAGCGTCGAGCGTGGTTACCAGTTGGATGGGTGACCGTTTGCGCGCCTTGGCTTCAGTACAGTTCCCCCAGTTCACCCAGCTGTAAATGGGTACCTTCCCTCTTTAGGGTCAGGGAAGGTAAAGCAGCGAGGGAGAGGAGATGGGCGCCGCCCTCTATATGCTGGCCCTAGAGAAGTGAGGTCTCTGACGCCTCGCTCCCCTACGACCTTATAGGTTATGGGATCCTTTACCCCCTTTTACCTATCCCGTCTTAGTTTCTGCCTGGTTCCTTTTCTTTTGTCACTCTTCTTGTTCATTTTTCCCTTTTGTCATTGTCTGTTTTTTCCCCCCCCTCCCTTTCCCAAGATTTTAAAGGATAAAATTTCTGCCGAAGTGATGTGCTGGGCCTTTGGGGTCAGGCGCGTGCGTCAGGCAACGTTTTTCGTCATATGAAGACAATTTATTTGTTGCTTTTTGGCGTTCGCGAACAACTTTTTCTGCTTCCACGTGACCAAAGTTGACTGTTGTTCCAATAGACAAGCTTTGACTATTGTCCAAGCCAAAGGCTTGATATTTTTTCAAGGACAAGGCTTGATTATGTTCAATAAGCCAAGGCTTTGACTTTTTGTTCCACAGAGTCAAGGCTTGATATTGCTTTCACAGAGACAAAGGGTATGCTTCTTTTTTTCCTAAGACAAGGTATGGCTTTTTGTTCCAGGCAAGGCTATGACTATTGTTCCACAGGCCCAAAGGCTGATATTGTTCCTAAAACGAAGGTTATGACTATTGTTTCACATTTTCAAAGTATGTATTGTTCACATAAAGACCAAGGCTTGATATTGTTCACATTTAAAACCAAGGGTTTGACTGTTGTCCATCGGAAAGGTTTGATTTGTTACATGCTTTGGCTTGATATTGCTTCCAACGGCCAAGGCTCCGGTATTGCTTCCCATGGCAAAGGCTCTGACTATTGCTTCACGAACAAAGGCTCTGCTATTGCTTCAATAAGACCAAGGTTTGCTATTGTTCCATAGACAAGGCTATGGTATTGCTTCCCAGACAAGGGTATTTACTATTCCCCTGCTGTATTTTGGATGATATATGCTCCGGGTAACAGTGTCAAATCCACCTGCTTTTTGTTGTGAGAGTAGGTTGGTGTGGTGTATGGAGGTATTAAATTTAAAAGTGAGGGGAAACAAAGTAGAGATTACTATGATTGGTGAAGTGTTTCATGGCCAGTGGGCACATTTCGCTTTTGTTTGACAGTTTTATTCTGGTCACGGTTTGATGGAGTTGTTTGTAGAATAGGCCTAGATCTGGGTGATGATGACGTGCATAGCTTGAAGTGAAAAGGAACGCAAAGGAGAGACAGACAGACAGACAGACAGACAGACAGACAGACACACACACACACACACACACACACACACACACACACACACACACACACACACAGAGGCAGACACACAGACAAAGACAGAGAGTACTAACAGACAGAAACAGACAGACAGAGAGAGAGAGAGAGAGAGAGAGAGAGAGGAGAGAGAGGAGAGGGAGAGAGAGAGAGAGAGAGGAGACAGACAGACAGACACACACACACACACAACAGAGGCAGAGAGCCTAACAGACAGAAACAGAGAGAGAGGGGGGGAGGGGAGGGGATACATTGTCAAATTGAATAAATCTTAGTTTTCAAAGCATAACGGATTAAGCCTTGCGTGCTTTAAAAAAAATTACATCAAGCCTGAGAGAGAGAGAGAGAGAGAGAGAGTTTTGTCAGAAATTAAAACTGTCTGTAGGGAGGTGAAAATATCTGTGACAGGAAAAGTGCATATAGAAGAGGTATGACACAGAGAGAGAAAAAAGAGATGAGGAAGAAGAGAGGGAGGGAGAGAGATAAGGGTGAGGGGGAGAGGGGGGAGAGGAGGGAGAGGAGAGAGAGCAACAGGCATTATTATAAAAACAAAGCGATGTAGACCAGACGGCTTTTTTTTTCATGTCCATACCTGTCTCCTCTTTCAGACAACGCCGTCTCCATACGTCATTTTCCACATGCGTCATAGCTAAACCCGACACTGTAAGAACAACGATGTCATCAGGCCGACAGCTCCCCCTTCCCTCTCTCCCCCTCCTCCGCACCCCCCCCCCCTTTTTTTTCTTTTAATTTTTTTTTAACTCATTCTGTTCAAAATAGGGATGGATGGTAGAGGGGAAGAGAGGGTGAGGAGGTGGAGGGGGAAGCAAAATGGGGTGTGGAGACGGTCAGGGGTGCAGTAAAGAGGTCGTCTTTTGTGTCAAGGTGACTCCTCTTAATGCATGCAGTCATTCACACATATTTTGGGGAACACACTGAAACAGGAACTTGTTCGCGCAAGCATGCGCGCGCGCGACACACACACACACACACACCCCACACACACACACACACCCCACACACACACACACACACAGGGATTGCTAACCATGCAAACATGCATGCATAATCAACGCAAGATTTCTTTTCCTCGAGTCACGTATACATACGCACAGGCCCATGTATGCCGGCAGACTCATTGCAAGCCCACAGAAAGACATGTGCATTTGTACATGTATATTATACAGTCAGAGAAATGTTAGTCTTTTTTTCTTTTGACAAATGATCCCCCTTCCCCTAAATAGATGTGCTATTTTGGCCTGTTGATCAGTATGGTTTCCAAGTTCGTGCTTACGTTCTTGTTTTTAAGAAACATTTCGTTTTGCTGTCTGTTCAATGGCCAAAGTGTTCGTCGCACAACGCTTAACTGAATTCTTAGGTTGTTGTTGTTGTTGTTGTTGTCTTCGATTTTACGTCTGTTCACTCTCAGTGATATTAGACGAGAAAGAAAAAAATATATATATACAAGGGGTGTATGATAATTGAGGTGGTTGTAGAGGCCCTACTGAAAAATGCGAGGGGGAAAAAGTAGTCTAATCATGAAAAGAAACCGTGCAAAGCGAAAGATACAATAAAAAATATTTTTTTTAAAAACACACCACAGAAACAAAAACATAAAAAGTGATTAACGTTAATGAACTATAAAAAAATGTTTCCCATAGGGGCTATGCCAGAGACCTTTTGCAATATCAAATGCCAAATTCAATTATTGAATATGCTTCTAAGGGGTTTTCAGAAAAAATTTAGGTAAAAAAAAAAACTTTCGTATTCTTACATTCAAATATTATTTGAGTATTAGAAATATTCTCACCACATTAGACATTTACTGTTTCTACTGAATTTGGTTACGAATGCATTAAGTTTTATTCTATAAAACAAACTATTCACTCTTCTTGCTGTGGAGATATTGCAACAAGCCTTAGAATGGCTCACGACTCTTGCTTTATCAGTTTTGATGACAGATTTGTTTAGAAATCTCTCTTTTAGGTGATACGTTTCTGTGACCTTTTTCCATGATGTTTGTTCTAATAAGTGGTAGCCCTCTTGTAATGATAAAGGTACGTGCAATGTTGCTGATTCCCGTTCATGCTTTGCTCCTCTTTTAGCAGCTCTATCAGCCCACTCATTTGGAAAGAATCCACTGTGTGAAGGCACCCAACTCTTCTTAGGTTTCTTAGGTTAGGTTAGGTTTCTTAGGTTAGGTTAGGTTTCTTAGGTTAGGTTAGGTTTCTTAGGTTAGGTTAGGTTTCTCAGGTTAGGTTAGGTTTCTTAGGTTAGGTTAGGTTTCTTAGGTTAGGTTAGGTTTCTTAGGTTAGGTTAGGTTTCTTAGGTTAGGTTAGGTTTCTCAGGTTAGGTTAGGTTTCTCAGGTTAGGTTAGGTTTCTTAGGTTAGGTTAGGTTTCTGAGGTTAGGTTAGGTTTCTGAGGTTAGGTTAGGTTTCTCAGGTTAGGTTAGGTTTCTCAGGTTAGGTTAGGTTTCTCAGGTTAGGTTAGGTTTCTCAGGTTAGGTTAGGTTTCTTAGGTTCAATTCCCCACTGTGCCCCTGCTGTCGGCAGCTACCTTAATGGTTGGGCGGGGTAGAGACGGGGACGGTCGCATGATATGCAAAAAAAATCTCACCATTGATGAACTTCGGAGATAAGAAGAACAGGTTTTAAAACGTGTGCGCAAGATTTTCTTTGTGTGTGTGTGTGTGTGTAGATGCTCATGTGTGCGTGTGCGTGTATGTGCACGTGCACTCAAGTGTGTTACCTTCTTCTCGGGGGCTCCGAAGGCAACATGACTTTGATGTTTAAATTAAAGGGGGGTGGGGGTGGGTGGGGAGAAAGGCCTGAAAGAGGGCACAGTTCAGAGGGAGGCAGTGCATTCCCCGCTTATTGGGTTGTCGTGTTTGCTCTTTAACGCGAGGGCTGCACACTACCACTGTGCAGTTTTGTTCCATTCCCTGTTGACTTCCTCCCTCCATCCCTCCCTCCCTCCCTTTTATCACCCTCTCTCTGTCTGTCGTCTGCTGTCTGTTTTTGTATTGTTGTTTCTCCAGACAATGCCTTTTCTTTGTCTGACTGTTTGTCTCTCCGTCTGTCTCTCTGTCTCTCCGTCCGTCTGTCTGTCTGTCCCTCTTCTCACTTCTTTACTTCTTACCCGTCTCCTCCCGTCTCCCTTTTCCCGTCCTGTCTTTTTCTTCCGATGTGTCTCTTTCTCTCTCTCTGTCTTTCCCTGTTTTTCTGTCTGTTGCCATTCAGAAAGCTTTCGGATATTGCTCCTATTACCCCCATTTCCCTGAGTGTGTCAGTAACGTCTTTTCAATAGATACCATATCAGATGGGAAAGTGTGTGGGGAATGGAGGGGGGGGGGGGGGGGGTGTACGTAGCTTATCCTTCGTAGTAAACTACAACAAATAAGCTTTTAAAAAAATATATTAATGCATAAACAAGAACTCCGAAAAGAAAAAAATAGCTTAAACACTAGATGTTCAATTTATATAGCCAGTAAACAATTATATTGTGGATATCTTATGATAGTGCTATGAGTTAACGACAATACAATCTCTTTTATTCATGGAATGTCTTTTAAACTTTGCTGTAAGCTACGTACTGGGAAACAGGTTAAGAGACCTGTAGATCTCTACATTGCAACAGAATGTGAGCGTTGGTAGTATTTTCGCTACAAATACATCTTATTGCGAGTTTTGTTAAAAAATAAATTAGCTGTAAAAGCATTGACCTTACACCTGCAGACATGAGCTGCAACGTTTCTGTTTTCATATGAATTACTGTATGTCATATTATCAAAAGATAATAAATGGGCTACATCATCATTCCAGGGATAACCGATATCTTGTGGTTTCTTTTAAAGGTGTTTCAAACATGCATTTTGTAACATGTTATAGCCCTCATGAATGGACAGAGGAACATCTATGCTGCAAGACCCATTTGTTTGCTTAGCACCACATTTTGCCGCTCTGTCAGCTTTTTCAGTGAGGTAGATCTGCTGAAATCCTCTAAGTAGAGGAGGCTGTGTCCAACACCTCTACTTCCCTTCTCTCTGCGTTCCCTCACCAGGTGGGGTGTGTAGTACCTGGTCTTCTCCTTCCTGTGCTTGTCACTCTGCAGGAGGTCTGCCTGCAGGCCTCAGCCGACACATCCCGACTTCAGAGCAGCTCATTCTTTTGGTACAGAATGCATGCTGGGTATGCTCGAGTTTCCATAACCCACCAAACGCTGACAGGATCTTTATAACGTGAATATTCGATCTTTGCATGATCCTATGCGCTGGTCAGGCCTCGGTCACTGAATCGTGTGTCACTGACGACAGGCAGGTAGTCAGACGGTCGGTCGGGGGGGCAGAACAAATACTCGGGGGTTGTCGTCACCGGCAGCAGACCTGATGACGCCCAGAGGACAAGGGAGACGGAGGGCTCCATAAACCTGTCTGTAGTTCTAAACCATCGGCTTTGATCGGGTGACGAAACCACACACCACTTATGGAGTAATGCGAGCGTCAATAGAGCTGTTTTAGGATTTTTGTCACGAAGCGTTCTCGTTTTTGGTTTGTTCGATTTTTTTTGGTTTGTTGGGGGGAGGGGGGGGATGGGGGGTTGTTTTGTTTGTTTTTGTGTGTGTTTTGTTGGTTTGTTGTTGTTGGTTGGGTTTTTTTTTTGGGGGGGTGTTTGTTTTGTTGTGTTGTTGGGGGGTTGTTTTGTTGTGTTGTTTTGGGGGTTTTTTGTTGTTGTTTTTTTTTAGGGGGGGGGGGGGTGCTGGTTAACTCCTGGAATAGGGTTTTTCTTTGTTATAATGCAAAATTACTGTTTCATGTAGTCATCATTTCATTTTAGTCATTTTCTTATTTTTGGCGTACATGCAAAAGAACACAATTAGTGCTATTAGTTTGTTTCGTTGGTTGCTTGTGGTGTTCGCTTGTTTGTTTGTTTCACTAGCAAGAGCAAGTTAAACAATGGACGAGTAAATGTGCACGAATCTACTGTTGTGTTGTTAAAAGGAAGTTTTCTTAAGAGAAAATGATGGTTTTATAGCACAGACTTGCTTTTGGTTGTCATTCGT
>CM054150.1:53468544-53478544 GCA_028751875.1 Rapana venosa | reverse complement strand
CAATGGTGAGATTTTTACGAATGCGAGCGGTTTTGCTCACCATCAAGGTAGCCGCATTCCGACTTCGGTAATTGCTAAATCTTAAACAGAGGATAACAATTATTGTGGAAACATTTCGGAGTGTTGGAAAATATTCCTAAGGCGTTTCAGATCCTTATTGTAACGAACCCTCTCTTAACTCTTGAGGAGTCGTTTCAGGCACTGCACTGAAATTTTGAGGCAGTGGGCTTGGGGAAGTTCAACCTGGCGGAGCCCATCCCTTTGCAGTAGTAGAGTGCAGTGGGTCTATTCGTGTTATCCATTTTACAGGCCGTAACGGTTTGGGTTTATGTAACTATGAGGTTTCCGTGTGTAAAATGGGCCTGTGTGCGATCAACACACATATACACGCACCCGCAAACATGCACCCACACACAAAGCGCGCGCACGCAGCGCCGCGCACGGCCCCAAAAACACACCACGCGAAAAATGGGTGACAAAAATTTACAAAAAATGATATAAAAGCAAATAAAAGATGAGTGCTTATTCCATTACCTCGAAATAAAAAATAAAAATAAATAAAATTAAAAAATAACACACACCACCCACCACCCCGCAAAGACGAAACACCAAAAGTTTCCCCAAAGAGAAAGAGAAAAAGAGAGAGAGAGAGAGAGAGAGGGGGAGAGAGAGAGAGAAGAGAGAGAGAGAGAGAGAAGAGAGAGAGAGAGGGAAAGTGTCCACTTCAATATATTTGCTTTGGGCCCCCCCCATAAAAACTCCCCTTTTGTCCCCCAACACCGTTGTTTGTGCCAAGTGTAAGTGTGTGTGTGTGTGTGTGTGTGTGTGTGTGTGTGTGTGTGTGTGTGTGTGTGTGTGTATGTGTGTGTGTCTGTGTGTGTGTGAATGTGTGCGTGTGTGTCTATGCACTCTGTGTGTGTGTGTGTATGTAGCTCCTTCACCCGCCTGCTGTCTTTCCCTCTCTCTGTCTGTCTGTCACCTTGGTATTGAAGCATGGATCGATCGATAGTCGATCAGTTGACAGGCCAGTATCGATCGATCGGTCGATCACAGCCATGTGTCGTTGTTGTGTCCGTTCTGCAACTGTGTCTTCAGGACTGCCGGAGTCTGGGCAGTTTGTGTAGTCCTGCTTAGAGGTATGGAGAGTTTTGTCCCTGGGTTTTGCAAATCATGCACTTATTCATTCATTCGTTAGCTCGTTCGTTCGTTTATTTGTCCTTTCTTCCTTCCTTCCTTCTGTCCTTCGTATCTTCGTTCGTTCCTTCTTTCTTTCCGTCTTTCCTTCCTTCCTTCCTTCCTTCCTTCCTTCCTTCATTCATTCATTCATTCATTCATATGGTGGAACTGTGCGGAGATTTTGAAGATTAGCAAATTTCATTCATTCCTTCATTCACTCTTTCTTTCTTTCTTTCCTTCCTTCCTTCTTTTCTTTCTTTCTTTCCTTCCTTCCTTCCTTCCTTCCTTCCTTCCTTCATTCATTCATTCATTCATTCATTCATTCATTCACTCATTCATTATGGTGGAACTGCGCCGAGATGCTGAAGCTCAGCAAAGTTCGTGACGGTACAGATGATGTGATTTTGTGATGTGATGTGACGCGTTGTGGTTTTGGCTCAACGAACGTGTCGTGATACACTGAGGTAGGTATGTTGGGAAGATGGGTACTTCTGATGACGGGCCAGCGAGAGGACGGTGTCTGATGTAAAGACGTCTGGTGCTCAGTCTTTGGCAACGGTCCTATTGCAGAGAGAGCTGAGAAGTTAGGGAAGATTTTTTTTTTTTTTTTTTGGGGGGGATGATCACAATTGTCATCATTATCTTCATCAGCAGTAAAACCACTGGTGGAAATGGTGATGGCAGCAGCAGCAGCAGCAGCAGCAGCAGCAGCAGTAGTAATAGCATCAGTAGTAGTTTCTTTTGCAGCAGCAGCAGCAGCAGCAGTAGCAGTAGTAGTAGCAGTAACAGCAGTAGTTGCTTTTGTAGTAGTAGTAGCAGCAGCAGTAGTAGTACTAGTAGTAGCAGTAGTAGTAGTAGTAGTAGTTGTTGTTGTTGTTGCAGCAGTAGTAGTAGAGGTAGTATTGGAAGCGGTATTTAGGTAGGTATTTCTTGATGCAGTAGTAGCAGCAGCAGTAACGGCTTGCGGCGACGGTAGACGTAGCAGCAGCAGCACTAGTAGTAGCAGCAGCAGCAGCAGCTGTGGGCAACAGCAAAGTGAGAGGCTGCATGACCAGTGGCTTTCCCACTCATGGAATTCCACTTTACAGCTTAGTCTTTAGTGATCGACTATGACTCTCTGACTAGGAGGCTTGACTCGCACAGTCCTTATGTGCTGCAGCCCCGGGGGCTGGTTGGCCTTTGGAGAACATCTCCAACGCTGACTGTCCTTATGCCCACTTGGCCGAGAGAGTGGGGATGTACTGTGGGCAAGGCATCTCCACTATAATCGAATTTCTGCCCATTTTCCAAAACAGCAGCTGCCTCCTCTGCTGTGTTGGAGATCATCGTCGGACACGACGGACAAACATACATACATACAGTAGTAGTAGTAGTAGTAGTAGTAGTCTCTCTGTCCGTCTGTCTCTGTCTGTCTGTCTGTCTGTCTGTCTATCTATATCTATCTATCTATTTATCTGTCTGTCTTTTGAGGGCTGGATGAAAAAAGTCTTCGTAACTTAATCTATTACCTCGTGAAATAAACTTGCGTTTGCGTCTTTATCTATCAATCAATCTATCTATCTGGGTCTGTCTGTCTCTGTCTCTCTCCCTCCTTTAATCAGTCATTAATCAGCTTATCTATCCATAAAAATTGATTAGTCATCTTTTATTCCGTTTGTGCGGCCCTTACAACAGAACTATGTAAGGCTTTCTCAACAGACAGAAAGACCGACGGACAAACATACAAAACAGACAGACAGACGGACAGATGGACGGATGGCTGGATGCACAGCTACATAGGAAGCCAGGTTGGTACAGGGACGGTCGTCAGAAGGAATTCCTGTACAGGTTTTCCTGGCGAAGAGAAGAAAGGGACGGTGTCGTTTTATAGCTCATGTTTATTCATCAGGTCACACTTTTTCCCTTCCAAGGAGCTTGAGAAAAGAAATGACATGAAACAAATAGAATATAAAAAAAACACGCATGGGGTGTCGGTAAGTGGTTTTTTGTCACTAACTGGATCAAGACGTTCTACTGCCCCGAACCCTGCCCTAAAGTAGCTGGAGATTGAACTACTTAGCACATCGCTTTATGTTTATCAACACAGATGAAAACCCAATTCAAAAGAACCGCAATAAAACGATATTATCCTACTCCAAATTAAAATCAATTTCATCAATATCTTTTTTTTTTATTGGCGTTACTTTTCGTTGTGTTTTCTCCTGTGTTGATATAAAGTGATGTGTTAAGCAGCTTAAAAGTAATTTCCAATTATATATAATTGGCCCCATAAAAGTAACTGTTGCAGTTAGTTCCTTCCTAACTTCAATTTTTTAAAAACTCGCTCCAGTACTGGACTGTTACTTGTGGACCGGGTTCGTACAGCTGAACGTCTTGATATTAGCAGATAGCGACGAGGAGACCACTTAACGACACCATACGCATAGTAAAGGAAGAAAAGGGATCACTTGAGTCTGACTTGAACGTTCTGTGACTGAAAGACTGTTCGTCTTTGTGCCTGTTGACTTTTTCTTTCTGCTGTTGCACTTTCGTTGTCTCTCTCTGTCTCTGTCTGCATGCCTGTCTGTCTGTCTCTCTCGCTCTCTCTCCTCTCGCTCCTCTCATCTCTCTCTCTCTCTCTCTCTCTCTCTCTCTCTCTCTCTCTCTCTCTCTCCTCTCGCCTCCTCCCCCCCCTTACCCCCCCCCCCCCCCCCCCTCAGTCGGTCTTCTAAGTTTTCTCCACAAATGACAGTCTGTTCTTGTGTCTTGTCCCTCTGTGTGTTCGCCTCTCTGCCTTGCCTGTCTTCTTTGTCCATGTGTCTGTCAGTCTTCTTTGTCTGTCTGTCTGTCGGTCTGCCTGTGTGTGTCTGGTTTGACTGTGTATGTATCTGGTTATTTGCCTTCATCGAAGGTCAGGTTTTGAAAGTTCTCGTTGTATTAACATTTTGGATACTGTATATATCTGGGTTTTTTGTCTCCATCATATATCAGTTTTTGAAAATTGTC
This sequence comes from Rapana venosa, assembly GCA_028751875.1. NCBI lineage: Eukaryota > Metazoa > Mollusca > Gastropoda > Neogastropoda > Muricidae > Rapana > Rapana venosa. The sequence goes on along the minus strand of CM054150.1, from coordinate 53,474,383 downwards.
TTCTTGTAATTGCACTTTGTTAATTGTTTTTCTTCTTTCTGTTGGAGTCAGTATGGTTGGGTTGTTTTTTTTATCTCCCCTTCTGGCAGCATTTCTTCTTTCTCTTGCACAATCTGTCAGGTCTGCCCACCTGTTTATCTACCTTTACGTACACCTGTCTGTAAACTTGTCTGTCTGTCTGTCTGTTTGTCCTTCCCAAATGGTTCGTCTGTATATGTCGGACAAGAGAAGGCATCTATCTAACGGTGTGTGTGTGTGTATTGTGGTTTCAGGGTGCAGCAGTACGAACAACACAAGCAGAAGTTGATGTCCCTGAAGGTGAGACTGACTTCATTCAGTATTAGAAACAATATGACGATGACAAACAATAGCAGAAAGAAGAGAGCGGGGAGGAAGAGAGAGAGAGAGAGAGAGAGAGAGAGAGAGAAGAGAGGAGACAGACAGACAGACAGACAGACAGACAGACAGAGACAGACAGACAGGCATGTTCAACAGAAACGACATGTGTATGTCTCACACACGTAAACGTAAGTGGGGTGAGGGGGGGAGAGAAAGGGAAGAGACTGTATGGATATATCTACACACAAGTACTGCGCCCAAATGTTTGGAGATGTTTCATTGTAGATTTTTTAAAGTTTTTTTTTAGTACGAGTATATGTTTGTCGGTAGTGTTCGACGATGACCTCCAAAACAGCAGAGGCGGCGGCTGCTGTTTCGGAACTGGGTGGAAATTTTATTATCGTGGAGATGCCTTGCCCACAGCACATCCCACTCTCTAGGCTAAGAGTTCATACAGTCAGCGTTGGAGATTTCTCCAAAGGCCAACCAGCCCTCAGGGCTGCAGCACATAAGGACTGTGTGTACTGTACCAGTCAAACCTCCTAGTCAAGAGTTATAGTCGATCACTAAAGACTAAGCTGTAAAGTGGAATTCCATCTGTGGGAAAGCCACTGGTCATACAGCCTCTCACTTTGCTAACATTGCCCTCAGCATCAATGGTTTCATCAAGAACTGTGATAAAGCCCAGGCACTGAAAGCATAGTACAAGTATATTACATGTCTAAACACACTGTCGTTCAGTGTGAACGAACCAAACACAACAGTTTTTCGCAGATAAAAATCAGTCTACAGAACAGAACCAAAAACTTGACGCTCAGCAAGCTCGTATAAGTCAATAACTAGAAACCAAACTTTCACAGAAAGAGCCAGATCTATCACAAACCATTAAACTCGATCTCCATCGCTTTCGGCAATGCCCGAGACGCCCAGTTGCCAAGAAACCGTTACGGTCAGGGTCGCGTTATCTGGGTCGGTCGCCGCCAAATCTCTGGGTCTTTTGTCCGATGCAGACCAGAACCAGACCCACCAACTCAAACGGCCCTGTCTTTTCTTTCGTCTGCTGTCAGGGGATGAAAGGGAGGCTATCTCTGATGTATGATAAACTGGATCGTATTGGTACAGCTCAATTCAACCCCATGCCTTTCAAGACAAACCGAATCCGATTTTAACACGAAATTCGATTCCGGGGCGGTTTTCTTGTACAGAGTGCCAAGTAGGATTGTGTTTCAAGTGTACAGACCGAGTGTTGACAGTTCCAACCTACCCCCGTGTTTCTGAGATAATTGTGTGTGGTCTGTGTTTCTAAGATAATTGTGTGTGGTCTGTGTTTCTTATTAGATAATTGTGTTTTCTCTTTGGACAAGATTTGAAGTGCAGATAAGGACAATGGACTCTGCGAAGAGAAGAAAGGCGGAGATAGGAGTGTAGGGGTGTGAGTGAGTGTTGGAATTGTTTGAAGCTTTCGAACCGGCCGGGTTTCTGTGTGATGCATTGTTTTCCTAAGTGGATTTCTGACCCTGAAATGTACGGAGATGCAGATAATTCAGGATTAATGTTGTGTCAAAGTCAGGCGTGTGGTTGTGTGCCGCTTATCCGTACATAGAGTCACTCTGGCCTTGTCCAAACAGTATAAACCGAGGAACGGACTTTCTGCTCCAAGTGTTTGGTACAATATTGCGAAGCATAAAAACAAAGAGAAGAAAAGTCCCAAGTAATCAAGCTTTACTGTTAGGTAATTATTTGTGATATTTTTATCAACTTCTTTCCGCGGCTTGAAATCCGAGGTTTACCAATGATGAGATCTTTTCGTCTGCAACCCTTTTTTTCCCTCAACGTTTAGGTAGCCGCATTCTGACTTCGGGGATTTGATGATTTAAGACTAAAACTTAGACGAAGGGTAAACAAGTATATTGCAAAGGTAAGGAAATATCAACTGTATAATCATATATATGCCTGCTGCAATTTTGGATGCTTAATTCTACTTCATGCATTGATGTGCCTACTGCAGTTGGACTCATACATTCACTTCAACCACCCCCCCTCCCCCCCAACACACACACACAGACACAGACACACACACACACACACACACACACATACACACACACACACAAACACGCACACACACGCACACATACACACACACTCCCCTCCCCCCCCCCCCCCTCTCACCCCCCTTGTAGGAAAGCAGCCGGAGTGGCGGGAGTTTTGTAAAGCATAAAGTCAGATACTAAATCCAATTTTCTAAGGTAAATATGCAGGTCACTTTTTCACCGGTGAAAAAAGGAAATGTCCATTTCGCTTAGGAAAACAGATTGTAGGACTTAAAGCAACCGTATCTGTCTGCTTGTCCAAGGGGAAAGATGTTTGTTTTTTTTATAGGCTAACAAACGTGCGCGCGTGTGTGCGTGTGTGTGTGTCTGTCTCTCTCTGTTTGTCTGTCTGTCTGTCTGCCTGCGTAGGCGCGCGTGTTTTATATTGTGAGTAGAAAAGGAGCGATGTTGAAACGAATTAAAACATGATATATTCTATATAGGATCGTTATTGTAAAGACTCAGATCGTGTTGTTTTGTGTCGTAAAGAATTACTTAATAATGATGATAGTGTGTGTTGTGTGTGTGTGTGTGTGTGTGTGTGTGTGTGTGTGTGTGTGTGTGTGTGTGTGTGTGTGTGTGTGTGCATACGTGCGTGCGTATGTGTGTGCGTGCGTGCGTGTGTGTGTGTGTGTGCGTGTTTGTGTGTGTGCTTGCATGCGTGCGTGCGTTTGTGTGTACAGGAGAAGAGGCGGCAACAGGTACTGCAGGAGAACAAACGCCTTCAACTACAGCAGGAGAAACTAGATCTCCTCCGCCAAGTGGTACGTCTAATACGTTTAGCTTTACGTCAGCATTGCCCTGACAGACAGACAGACAGACAGACAGGCAGGCAGACAGACAGGCAGGCAGGCAGACAGACAGACAGACAGACAGGCAGGCAGGCAGGCAGGCAGACAGACAGACAGACAAATAGACAGACAGACAGATAGACAGACAGATAGACAGACAGACAAATAGACAAACAGACAAACAGACAGCAAACAAGTAAGCATGAGCATACAAATGCACACACGCAAATCAACATATTGATGGGACACTTTAAAAGACAGTAAAGGAACAAGCACGTACATATACAAACATACAGAGGGCGAAGTTTCATGGGCAGAGAGGGAACATAGGCGGACAGACACAAACAAACATGTTGAGGGCGAAGTTGAAAGGGCAGAGGGTACAAGCACACAAAGACACAAACAAACAAGCAGAAATGAAGTTTCACGGATGGAAAAATAATGATCATTTTTAAAAAAATAATAAAGATATGTTTTTAATGACGAAATACAGGTGACTACTAGACTGTCTTTTAGTTCCCAGGTTGCCTTATAATTGAATCTTGATCATTCGTGTGTGTGTGTGTGTGTGTGTGTGTGTGTGTGTGTGTGTGGTGTTGTGTGTGTGTGGTGTGTGGGTGTGTGTGCGTGCGTGCGTGGCGTGCGTGCGTGCGTGCGTGCGTGCGTGTGTGTGCACGCGTGTGTACGAGCGTGCGCACATGATGTGTGGAAATGCGCGCTCACATAAACATACATACATGCCCATGTACATACTTGTGTGTATATGCGTGCGTGCGTGCGTGTGTGTGTGTGTGTGTGTGTGTGTGGTGTGTGTGTGTGTGTGTGTGTGTGTGTGTGGTGTGTGTGTGTGCATGTTGCAGCACAAAGAGCAGAAGAAGAGGGGGCAGTGTCAGCTGACAGAGGAGCAGTTTTCTAACCACCTGGCCACACACACAGAGCACATTGACCAGCTGGAGGAAATCGTCTTCAGGTCACCTTTAACTTTTGTTCCCTTCTTGGTTGGCTGGTTGCTTGCTTATTGCTTTATTGTTTGTTTGGTTTAAATAGTTTTTATATTCAGAAATGAGAATAAACATTGGAAACAAACAGCATTTTGGAATCACAGCAACAACAACAAACTTGTAGCTGATGGTGCGCTCATATCTAAACACTGAAAATGAACATGAACATGACGGCTGCTGAGCTGCAAAGTGTAAACCACCACCAACACAAATGTTCATCGGTTGCAATCTTTGCTGATGTTTGTTTACTTGTTTGTTTGGTTGTGTATTGTTTGGTAGTTGTTTACTTTTAGTGTTTTCACTGTCTGGAAACATGTTTCTTTTCTATACCTGGGAGAAGAGAGACAGACAGAGACAGGCAGCCAGACAGATAGACAGACAGTGCGCGTGCGTGAATATGTGCCTTCTATGTCACCTGCATGTTTGGTGTGGGTGAGTAAACACTTGCGCGTATTCTATGCATTATTTCGAGAATGACATCCGGTGTATTGTTCAGACCGAACAAAGTGTATATTTTGTGCTGTTTTCAAAATCTTGTCACGTATATTTTTCAGACTGAAGAGGGTATCTTTTGCATCACTTTCAAAATGATGTTGTGTGTATGTTTTAAACATTGAAGAAAGAAATCCTTTGTGTCACTATTTTTCAAAACCATGTCCTATGTATGTTTTGCAGGCTGAAGAAGGAGCACGAGAAGGTTCGGCAGGAGACGGTGAAGATCATCCTGGCTGAGCAGAAACTGAACACCGACATCGTCACCATCAAGAAAGACACCGATGAACTGAACAGGGTGAGTCAGCAGCAATGCATAGCATCTGAGAGAAAAACAACACACAAGAAGAACAGAACACGACGATAATTATATTGACAGCAACAGAGGGAAGAGATCGAGGTGAGGTATGTGGGCAGCCTTCAGTCTCGGAAGACTATGGAGTTGCGCTCTAGATGTTCATTCTGGTACAGCGTCGGTTGTGGCTGGCCAGTCCCACACGGGGATGACAGGCAGTGCCTATGGCAGAGGAAGGCACAGATGAAGTCTGACAATGCTGGTCTGTCTGTCTGCCTGGCTGCAGCCTTTCTTCTCGTTCTCTTTGCCTCGTGCTGCTGAGCAAGTGTCTCTTCGAACTTGTAGAGGCCGTTCTGCTCAGTCTGTCTCCAGGCTGACCGTTCGAGGGCTGACAGTAAGGGAAATCACCGAGATAGGAGCAGCAGCCTTGAGGATGCATTTCGTAACAGTGAACATGTACTGTTATGGTCATTATTCATTGGGAGATAGGAAGCCAGTGCACAAACTGTTTAGTTAGTTTTCTGTGTCAGAGCACGTTATAGATTTTTTGTTTGTAGTTGCTGTGAAGGTCAGTTTGTATGTAATGTATTTTTCTTTGTGAATAAACAAACACTTATTGTAACCAAACTATACAGAATACAGAAGATGCGTCATCTGTGTCATGGTAGCAATGGCTCAAGATAGAAACTGAATCATCTTACTTCATGCAGTTCATTATACACAACACACACACACACACACACACACACACACACACACACACACACACACTTACACACACACACACACATGATATATATGAGAGATAGATACACACAGAGACAGAAA
>CM054150.1:53446044-53458544 GCA_028751875.1 Rapana venosa | reverse complement strand
TCTTCTTCTTCTTCTCTCTTCTCTTCTCCTCCTCCTCCCCTTCTGCTCCGTCTTCTTTTTCATCACTATCTTCATATCTTTGTGTTTCTGTTCCTCTCCTTCTGTTTCTTTTCTTTCTCCTCCTCCTCCTCTTCATTTTCCCCCTTCCTCTCCTCCTCCTCCTTACTCCCTTTCTTCCTCAGGACCTTGTGGTGTGCTTGAGATCATCAGGATGCTCTTTCTTCCTGATATGCTTGCTTTTTGCTGATCCTCATGGCATACCCAGGTTTCGGGACTTGTGCTTGTTGACCATTACAACCCCAACCTGGCCTTTCTTCCAGCCCTTTTCTCTGTGATGGTCATGAGAGTCTAAGGTTACCAGTGGTCTACATGACACAAGCAATGAAGACATCATTATGGTTTCACAACCAAAACTACGTTGACAGACCAGGTTATACACACATATCTTTTTATACATACATGCGCGCATGCACACTCTTTGCAAGAAACAGATGACACAATTTACAAAACCGCATACACACGGGGACTGGATGTAAAAAAGCACATGAGTGCTTATTCCATTATCCTCCATATAAAAGAGAGAAAAAATCAAGATAAGTGTGCGAGCGCGCACACGCCTTGACGAAAGGCAGGCATGTGTAGATGTGTACACATATGTGTTTGCACACTCACACACGCGCGCGCGCGCCCTACACACACACACACACACACACACACATACACACACACATACACAGAGAGAATATGCTCGCGCACTGAATTTTAAGAACTTGGAGACAGACCACACAAACGTTGTGAACTGAGTGAGAGACAGACAATAAAGCACATAACACGAATTACAAAAACACAACACCAAAAAAAAATTACAGCACGCAAGTGAAGGGAGCAAGCGACTGTTGAAAGCAGCCAACATCTATCTCCCCACAATGGTTGATAGTGTTCACAGCCAGAGCAGCAACATCCCTCTCTGAAAACAGACAGGCGGGGGAAGGAGGGAGGGGGGTATAGTGTAAAGGGACACCAGCCTGCCACTGTCATGAGCCCCTGTAGAGGAGAGCACGTGAGAAAGAGAGAGAGGGAGGGGGGAGGAAGTGAGAGAGAGGGGGGAGGGAGGGCGAAAGAGAGAGAGGGAGGGAGTGTGTGTGTGTGTGTGTGTGTGTGTGTGTGTGTGTGTGTGATGTGTGTGTGTGTGTGAGTGAGAGACAGACAAGGAGAGCGAGGGAAAAGAGGATTGTCTGTCAGGTCATGACCACCTGTGGAGTTATTGTCCCTGTCTGTAGGGGTCTTGACAGTGAATGAGGAGAGACAGAAATGGTTAACATTGTTTGAGCTTCTTTGATTTCAGCCAGTAAAGTTTAGACATTCGGGGAAGTAAACGTTGGGATTTTCAGACGGACATGGTAAGGTGAAGGTGTCCCATAACCTCTAAGGTCGTAGGGGAGCGAGGCGTCAGAGACCTCACTTCTCTAGGGCCAGCATATTGAGGGCGGCGCCCATCTCCTCTCCCTCGCTGCTTTACCTTCCCTGGCCCTAAAGAGGGCAGGTACCCATTTACAGCTGGGTGAACTGGGGGACTGCACTGAAGCCAAGGCGCGCAAACGGTCACCCATACAAGTGGTAACCACGCTGGACGCTGCTTAACTTTGGCTGGGGGAAAGCGAGTGCTCTGACCACTGAGCTATCCCGTGCCCTTACATGTGCAGAGAGTTAAACACTTCAACACCCAGTAACTCGATGCATTCTCTACTCCCTCCCTTCTCCCCCCCCCCCCCCCACCCCCCACTCACCCCCCTCCGCCCTCTTGTGGCCTCTTGTCCTGTCTCCTCCCAAAAGTTTACCTGTAGGGTGAAGGTGTCCCATGTAACCTGGATGGTTGTGAGGTGTTAAGAGACCTCGTTTTTCTCTAAGGTCGGCATCTTGGATCAGTGAATGAATGGATGATGTATAGAGGGCATGATTGATTATGTCTCCTGCAGCTGTTGGTGTTAGTAAACACACACATAATTATGCACATGCACACGCACACACACATGCAACTCTCTTTTCTCACTCACTCACATACACACACACACACACACACACACACACCACACGGACGCATGCATGCATGCGCGCACGCAAGCACGCACACACACACAGTGCTTGCACACTCTAAATTCTAGGGACTGAGAAACAGATAACTTTGTGGACTCAGAGAGAGAGAGACAGAGAGAGACACACAAACACACACTCGCGCGCGCACGCGCGCGCGCACACACCAACACACACACACACACACATACACACACACACACATACACACACACACACACACACACACCACACACACACACCACACACACACACACACACAGAGTCAGACAATGAGCTCCAAAATGCAAAGCATAAAACTAGAACATACAAAAAAGTAAAGGGAACAAGAGACTGTTGAAACCAGCCAACATCTCAGCACGATTGTTGATAGCGTTCACAGCGAGGGCAACAGCATCCCTCTTAGAAAACAACGGAGGGGGGGGGGGGGGGGGCGAAGTGGTAGATCTTAGCGGGGCACAGTGCAAGGGGCCACCAGCCTACCACTGTCGTAGCCACTGTAGGGGAGTGGGCGTGAATGAATCTTTTGAATCTTTGTTTTCAAGGGTAACAGAATAACAGTATGCATACTTTTTTTTCATCCGGCCCTTGCCCTGATTAGGGACTATCAACAAAACAAGGGGAAGAAAACCCTACTACAACAACGACAACATGATTTAAAAAAGAGATAAGTGTATTTTTAACAATACATAATCCTTAACTCACCTGAACATTAATGTCAAGAGATACATAGATTTTTTTTTTAGAAAAGAGATATACGTTAATAAACTTGGATGGGGGAAAGCAAGTGAGAGACAGACAGACAGACAGGGAAAGGAGGTTTGTCTATCATACCAGGTCATGACCGCCTGAAGAGTTATTGCCCCTATCTGTAAAGGAGAGAGAGAGAGGAGAACTAAACAGGGAGGGAGTGGAATGTTTGATGTGGTTTTTGTTACTTGAGTTCAGCCACTTGGCCGCTGATTCTCCCGTCATCCACCCCTACCTTCCCTCTGTCTGGAAAGTATGCATGGAAAAGGGGAAGGTGTCAGTTGTAACCTAAGGAGTCCTGTGGTCCTGTTTACACTAAGGTCAACATTGTGTATGATTTATAGACAGCATCAAATTCTCCACACTCGTGGGTGTGATGGCAGGGTTCAAAATGGTACCTGAGCTCTTTTTTTTTTTAATCACACAAATCAGAACACCGCATACCACTTCTTTGAGAATTGCAGTGGCTTCCTGTTGAACAAAGAATCCAAACCAAGTTTTTTCTATTAATTTTTCTTGTATCATTTCTGTCACTTTCTAGGATTGCGTTCTCGTCAATTTCTGAACTTGTAACCATTCAAATTTCATAAAGAGCATTTTTGTATCTGCCGATGGCAACATTTTTCGAGGCCCCCACTTCAGATAGAAAAGAAACATGGCATGAGAGCTTTCAGATTTTCTGCAGTTCAGTTCTGATTTTTGTTATGTTTTGGTTTTTTGGCCCACTCCAATGGTCTTTGTAATTTTTCTATAAACGTTCTGAAAATTTTCTCTGTAAATTGTTTACTTGATTGAGTTTACTGTGCACTGTCCTTTTACGGTGTGTCAAAGTCAAATTTTTATTTCCAGATGGTACATTGAATAAGCAGTGTGTTTGTGTGAGTGTGTGTGTGCGCGCGCGCCCGCGTACGTACATGCGTGCACTCATGTTTCTGTACTTTTAGGTTTCTCCTGGCAACTGGTGGCTGTAGCAAGAATGCATCGTTCCCTTGACAAACAAGACCAACAGGAAGATTGACTTACTTCGTGTGGATGTTTGTTTTTCTGCACTGTGAACAAGCCAGTTCTTAATCATGGAGAAAAAGGGGGAAAATATTGCGAGAGTTGTTGTTGTTGTTGTTTGGCCGAAATGCACTTATGATGACCAAAAAGCTATAATATAAAAAAGAACAGAAAAAAAGAAGACATAACTTGAGAACAGTGTGTTGAAACAGTTTTGAGCCGAAAGGTGAAGAAGATTAGATGATATAAAAAAAAATTCCATATGTAAACACTTGGTGGTTTTGTGTTGTTTGGGGGTGGGGGGAGTGGCTTATGCATGCGTATGCACACGCAACACACACACACACACACACACACACACACACGACGCACGCACGCACGCACGCACGCACACACACGCACGCACCACACACACACACACACACACGCACGCGCACGCACGCACGCACCACCCACACACACACACACACACACACACACACACACACACACCAACACACACACACACTTACTTCAGTCGTCATTCACCTTAGTGATGGGGATGGCAGGTAGACACTGCTTGATGTAATACTTCAGTGACAGGAGAATGCGGACTTCTGCCGCTCCATACATTTTTTTCTTTTTTTTCTTCTTCTTTTGGTGGTGGTGGTGGGGTGGGTGGGGTGGGGGGGAAGGGTATACGGACTGTTTTGCCCTATCAAATTATAATCAGTTTATTTCATTTCATACCTGTTCATTTCCACTCTTCAGCTCCGTCCATTTAACGGAAGAAGAAATATGTAAATACTATAGTATGACGTAAGTTCCTCATATGTCACAAATGTCCTATATCATGAACATTAAAAACACCTTTTTCCCCGTATTTTTAATTGGTCGGGGGTCAAAAGGGAAAGGGGCATCGCCAAAACCCAGTCGAGGTGGGGGTTTTTGTCCCTGTTTGGGGCCAAACCCCCCCCCCCCCCCCCCCCCCCATCCATTACCAAGTAGGGGTCGGGGAGCTAGTTTTTCGATGAGCATAAACCAAGACCCCATTTTTACACATTATTATTCCGCACGAAAAGAACCCAGGGCAACAAAGAGTTTTCTCGGGCAAATTTCTGAAAAAAAAACCACTGGAAAAGAAGCAAATCGTTGAAAACAAAAAAAAAATTTTTTTAAATGGGGGCGCTGCTCTGTCGAGCTTTTTTCCCGGTGGACATCCCGAATTTCACGAAAGAAAAATCTCTGTGACTTAAAATGGAAATACAAATTTTAAAAATAAAAAAAATAAATCATATTTGCTGAAACCCCACACCCCAACATTTAAGATAAATGGGAAAAACGCCAAACCCCTCAACCCGGGGGAAACGTCCGGCATAAACACTTCCACGTGATTTGTAACAAAAACAAAACGAATGGGCCCTTTCCAGTGGTCATGTACTAAATTTTCAACATACACGACAAGACCCTAAGGAAAAAGACAAAAGGGGAAAATTGGGGTGAAAAGATCACGTAAAATTTAGGCCAGTACCAAAACCATGAAAGGGGTGGGGGGGGGGGGGGGGGGGGGGGGGGGGGGGGGGGGAAGGGTCACGCACAGAGAGAGAAAAGGAGAAGAGAGAGAAAGAGAGAGGGGAGATGGGGGGGGGGGGGGAAGATAAAGAGATTGGAAAAGAGGGCGACTTAACCCAAGATTACCATCTCCCCCACCCCACTTGCCTATTTGAGCCCTGCTGACCCTCGGTTACCCATAAAAATCTCACAGTACGGGCACCTGTGCTTTTACCTGGAATTATTTGTCTTTATTTTTAAAACCACCCTTTCATCGGTCTAACGGGGCCCTTCAAAAAAATTTTAAATGTTTTCAAAACTCTCGAACGGTTAAAATGGTGGTTTTTCCTTTTCACTCCCCGGGGGGCGAAACTTTTGGGAACGGGGTACCTCCTGAGGCTTTGACACTTTTTTGCATTTTCTTTCCTTGTTGTTGTTTGTTTTTGGTTGTTGTTTTTTGTTGTTAAGCCTATGTCTTGGTTTTTTGGTGTTGTCGTTGTTTTTTTATTGTTTATAATGCTATTTGTAAAAATTTTTTTTCAAGTTGTTTTTGTTCTTACACTTGATTATCCATAACACTGTCTTCTTTGTCCGTCTTGCGCGCGCACGGGTTGTGTTGTTTTTTTTATGTGTGGTGGTTGTGTGTGGTTTGTGTCTGTGTGTATTTTGGTGGGTGGGTGTCGCGTGTTGGGGGGGAGGGGGGGAGAAAAAGAAAAAAAGCTGGGTTGTCCAGTCTGTTACGTTGTGTTGTTTTTCAGACGCCTAGAACAACTAAACTGAACGATAAAAAAGAAAAAAAAAAGAGAAAAAAACCCGGGAAAGGAAAGAAAGGCCACAGAAGGGAACATAGGGAAAAAATCACCTCTGCATGACCCCTTTTTACACTGAGGAGTGGGCAGTACTTTCTTATTGACCACGTCCATTTAGGAACCCTCCGATATCTATGAATTCCCCTGTACGGCCCTTTGTTCTTTTTCTTTCCTTCCTTTTTGCTTTCTGTCTGTCCCGTCTTTCTTGCTTTTCTTTCTTCTTCCTTCTTTTTTTTTTCTTTCTTTCCTTCTTTCTTGCTTTTTTTTTTTTGCTTGTTACTTTCTTTCTTTCTTTCTTCTTTTTTTTTCTTCTGTCTGTATTTTCTTTCTTCTTTTTCTTTTTCTTTCTTTTTTTTTCTTTTTTTTCTTTTTTTCCTTCCTTCCTTCCTTCCTTTCTTTCTTTTTTTCTTTCTTCCTCCCTTTCCTTTCCTTCTTTCTTTCTTTTTTTCCTTTTTCTTTTCCCCCCTTCCTCCTTTATTTTTTCTATCTTTTTTTTCCTTTTCTTTTTTCTTTCCTTCCTTCCCTTTCCCTTTCCCCTTTTTTTCTTTCTTTTTTTTTTTTTTTTTTTTTTTTTTTTTTCCCTCGGGTAAGCCCGAGGTTCACCAAAGCTGAGTTTTTGTGATGGACCTTTTTTTGCCCATCATGAGGACCCATCCGACTTTTGGGGGCTTTGTTTTTGTGATTTGTTTTTTTCTTCTTCTCTGTTTCTCCCCTTTTTTTTTATTTTTCTCTTTTTTTTTCTTTTTTTTTCTTTCTTACTTTTTTCTTCTTTCTTTCCTTTTCATTCATTTTTCCCTTTTTTCCCGTTTTTGTTTTCTTTTCTTTCGAATTATTATCAATGTTGATTACCACCCCGAAAATAATGTTATGCGACACAATGCAACGCAAAACGATGAAATATAATGCAACATAATGCAAAATAACACTAAAAGAATGCAGTATAACGCAGTACGATACAAAACAATACTAAAACGATGAAACATAATTATTTCAATTCAGAATAATGCAATGCCATACATTTCAAAACATTGCTAGAAACACGGTGCAATGCAATACAATTCTGTGCAATGCAAGACCATCAACGCAACACACAGCACGACACAATACAACACAGCACAACACACGATGACTCATGTAAAAAGGCACTTCGATGCTTATTCCATTATCCTCGAAATAAAAGAATAAAGAGTAAAAAACCACCAAAAAATAAAGAAGAATACAGCACTAGCACAGCACAACTCAACAAACTGCAATGCATTGCAGAGCAACACACTGCGGTAGGAGAGAACACAACATAAAACAATATACATCCACAACTTGCTTGACACAATGAAAGCTATTGATATAGAAAGCCGTGGATAATGAATAATGGGAATTTCTACAGCCAAAAATGATGTACACATTCTGGGATGAAAAGAGAGAGAAGAGAGAGAGGTGTGTGTGTGTGTGTGTGTGTGTGTTGTGTGTGTTGTGGGGTTTGTGTGTGTCTCTCTTTCTCATCCCCCTCCTCTTCTCTCTTTGTTTTGTTCTGTTTTGTTGTTTTTTTGATAGCCCAAACAAGGCAAAGGCCGTTTTTAAAAAACAAAGTATAAATTTTGGCTTTTTTTTCCCCCCCCCCCCTCCCCCCCCACCCCCCCCCCCAAACCACCCCCCCCCCCCCCCCGCCCCCCCCCCCCCCCCCCCCCCCCCCCCCCCCCCCCCCCCCCCCCCCCCCCCCCCCCCCCCCCCCCCCCCCCCTCTCTCTCTCCCCTGTCAATCACTTTCACGTCAACGCTATAGTTTTCTCAGACACGGAGACTAGACATAGACTCTCACTGATCCACTGACTATGAACAGGACGTGACAGACACTGGGGTAATTGATTGACTCTGCACTTGTCACCACAGAGAGAGAGAGAGGGAGGGGGGGGGAGACAGACAGACAGACAGAGAGGGAGAGAGAGAGGGAGAGAGGGGGCAAATAGGGCACCAGAGGGAAGAGACAGAGAGAGGGAGAGACAGACAGACAGAGAGACAGACACAGGGAGAAACAGAGGCATCCAGAGAGAGAGAGGAGAGAGACAGACAGACAGACAGACAAACAGAGACAGACAAACAGAAAGAGAGAGAGAGAGAGAGAGTAAACACCGTTTAAAAAGAGAAAGGATAATGATCAGATTCCTTTTTTCGGTTAATTAATGTCAGTCTGACGCCGTTAGGCCTTGCTCATGGACACTGTTGTCATAACTGCAAGCCTTCGTCCTTCTGACCATCTCCGTCTTCTGTCCGTGTCCGTGGATCGGTGGTCTAGAGGTAACGCGCCTGTCTAGAATGCGAAAAGTCCGGGTCGGGTGTTTGCGCGGTTCGTACCCCGTTTGGGCCCGAAATTTTTCCCCATCCATTAGACCATGAGTGGTGGTCTGGGCGCTAGTCTTTTGGATGAGACGATAAACCGAGGTCCCGTGTGTTACACAAAATTTTCAGCGCACGTAAAAGAACCCATAGCAACAAGGGAGTTGTCCCTGGCAAAATTCTTAGAAAAAAGCCACTCTGATAGGGAAACAAATACAGTTGCAGACCAAAAGAAAAAAAAGGGTGGCGCTGCTCTTGTGGCGACGCGCTCTCCCCGGGGAGAGCAGCCCGAATTTCACGCAGAGAAATCTCGTGACTTAAAGTGGTATAAATAAATAAATAAATAAATAAATAAAAGCAGTGCGGGTGTTGATTTTCCTTTCTGCGGGCGGAGGTGGGTGGTGGATGGAGGGATCTTGTCTGTTTTCTTCTTTCTGAGTTTTTGGTTTGATTTTTCTTTCTTTTTTTTTGGTCTTTTGGGCAAAGGTTTGAACAAACGACAGGTGTTTGTTGTTGCCGTAGGTTCTTTTACATGTCCTGAGAACACAGGGACCACAGACCTCGACCAAGACGACCGGAAGTGCACGGTCTTCCCATTGCTTGCTGTTCCCACTCTGTCCCATCAGCACACACACACACACACACACACACACACACACACACACACACACACACACACACACACACACACAAACGCACGCACACACGCACGCACGCATGTACGCACGCACAGGGAGGAGAAAGGGTATGGTTGATGTAGTAGTAAGATATTGTAATGGGATATGCCTTTAAAAATGTGTTCTTTGTATCTAATTGCCCTTTTCTCTTCTTGCCTTCTTTCTCTTCTTTATTTTTCCCTGGGTTTTGTTCTCTTTCCCTTTCTTTCTCTGCGCGCGCGCGTGCGTGCGTATGTGGTGTGTGTGTGTATGTTGGTGTGTGTGTATTTTGGTGTGTGTGTATGTTGGTGTGTGTGTGTATGTTGGTGTGTGTGTATGTTGGTGTGGTGTATGTGTGTGTGTGTGTGTGTGTGTATGTTGGTTGTGTGTGTGTGTTTTGGTTTATTTTCTTACTTTAGATAGATGGATTGGTGAAGAAAAAGCGAATCGTTGCATAATCTCGATGTATATACCATCTGGAAGAAAAAAACTTCGGTTTCACACACCACACACACACAACACACACACACACACACACACACACACACACACACACACAACACCACACACCCCACACACACACACACACACACACACACACACATCACACACACACACACTCACTCACTCACTCACTCACATACCCTCCCCCCCCCCCCCCCCACACACACACACACATTTAAAGAGTACAGGTTGGGTGAGACGGAAATGATACGGGTGGGAGTGTCAAGGTGAGTAGGGGAAGGGAGAAGAGAGGGGGTAGATGGGGGTGGAGGAGAGACGGGATAACCTACACCCCCCCCCCCCCCCCCCCCCCCCCCCACAAGAAGGTTGTGGTAGTGGTGGCGGTTGTGGTTGAAAGAACACACAAATAAGGGGGAGGGAGGGAGCGAGAGAGTGCAGAAACGTTTGATGGGGGTGGGGGACAGATCTTCCTGATTTGCGGGGGGATTGTGAGCTGTGTGTGTTCGCTCGACTTACCTTTGCCTTATACTGTATGTATGGACCACTGTACCTTTGTACCTTTCTCCTGTTTTCTCTGTCTGTCTCTCTCTCTGTCTCTGTTTCTCTGTATGTGTGTCTGTCTGTCTGTCTGTCTCTCTCTCTCTCTGTCTCTGTCTGTCTGTCTTTCTGTCTCTCTCTCTCTCTCTCTCTCATCTCTCTCTCTCTCTCTCCCCCCCCCTCTCTCTCTCTCTCTCTCCTCTCTCTCTCTCCTCTCTCTCTCTCTCTCTCTCTCTCTCTCTCTCTTCTCTGCTGACCCAGGTTCGAATCTCGTTCAAAAGGATTTTCCTGTGGAGTAAACATCAGTGCCGACTCCACTCCCCCCAGAAGTCCTTCCGATGAGACTATAAACCGAGGCCTCGTGTGCTAACGCACGCAGAATATCTTGCGCACATGTTAAAGCCCGTTCCGCTTTTCGGAAGAGTAGGCTATAGTGTGTCGGTGGGAACCGCATGCACACAGAGAATGGATATAAAAAAGCACAAGAGTGCTTATTCCATTATCCTCGAAATAAAAGATTAAATAAATAAAATAAGTCTTTCTCTCTCTCAAATAAAAATCAACAACCAAACAAAAACAAAACAAAATAAAACACAGAAAAGGGAAACCGCAAAACGACTCTTCAACGATTATTCTCCCTCGCTAAATACAATTTATGTTGGTTCAGAGCAACGTGGAACCAACAGAGGAAAGGACAACAGTTGTCTTGGAAGATTGTCATCAGACTTACTTACCGACTTCTAAGATCATTATTTTAACAACAACAAAATCCCCGAGATTATTATTGACCAGACGCCACTGCCGAGGTTTGAACTCAGGAATGCCAAGATCCACAAATCCAAACGCTCCATCCTCTCAGCTGTAGCTTTCTGACAGGAAAAAGGGGGAAATAATGTGGTCGGTGTTGTGCTGAGTGAGGTGGGTCAATGTTGACATACACTGCACTGACCTGCACTTTCCGCTTGTGACCTCTGTGTCCACTGTCCATTCCTGTGTGTGTGTGTGTGTGTGGTGGTGGTGGTGTGTGTGTGTGTGTGTGTGTGTGTGTGTGTGTGTGTGTGTGTGTGTGTGTGTGTGTGTGTGTGGTGTGTGTTGTGTTGTGTTGTGTGGTGTGGGTGTGTGTGTGTGTGTGTGTGTTGTGTGTGTGTGTGTGGTGCGTGCGTGTGAGAGAGAGAGAGAGAGAGAGAGAGAGAGAGAGAGAGAGAGAGAGAGAGAGAGAGAATGCAGAGGCAAGAGTTTTTTCTTCAATGTAGGCCTTGGCCCCTTATGAAAGGGTGGTGTGAATATAATCAACATTCCACAAAAACACCCATTCCTCAACATATTGCATAGTTTACTTTTGGAAAAAGAAGCATGATATAATAATGTATGGAATTTATATAGCGCTGAATCTTGTAAAGCAACAAATCAAAGCGCTCAGATGACTTTTTTATGCGTGTGTATGCGGTGTTTTTTTAAATAATTTTGTCATCTGTTCCCACCGGCACACAATGGCCTACTCTTTCGAACAGTGGAACAGGATTTAACGTATGCGCAAGATGTTCTGCATGCGTTCGCACACGGGGCCTCGGTTTATAGTCTCATCCGAAGGACTTTGACATTCAGTTCGATTTTTTGGTCAAACTGGGAAGAAAGGGCGAGGCTGGGAATCGAACCCAGA
Organism: Rapana venosa; assembly: GCA_028751875.1. NCBI lineage: Eukaryota > Metazoa > Mollusca > Gastropoda > Neogastropoda > Muricidae > Rapana > Rapana venosa. The sequence goes on along the minus strand of CM054150.1, from coordinate 53,446,714 downwards.
ACCTTACGGTTTACTTGTTGGCAGGCAAACGTCTTAACCATCCTGCCACCTTCCTTCTCAACCACAAGCACTATTTCTGATTTTTAAAAGCCTTATATAATAAACTGCCCGCCGCTTTATCTAATGCATTGCGTTGGCAGATGACATAAACTATACAAAGTCTGAACATGGAGGACACCTGACATATTTTTGTGGTATTAACTGATTTCTAAGATCATTTAACATAGGACAACAGAACATAATATAAACTTTGTCATAGACAGTAGTGGAAAATAAGACCCGTACCAACAATTCAGATACCCCAAACTGAGAGAGACAGAGGAAAATAAATTTATAATCGTAGTCTATTTTAAAGAAGAGCCAGGGGACAAAGAATACAGCAACACAATGAACGACTCAGACCTACTCTTAAACATTTCACATTCTTCACCTCAGGTAAAAAAAAAATTTAAACAAATAAAAAAGAAAAAGAAAAAAAAAGAAAAGAAAGCATGAGCAGCATTCCACTTAAGGTTATGTAGAGATTGCGGGCTGAACGTTTAAAAGCTTTGTGTTTGGAAAAACGGCCAGTTGTTTGATAACATCTTCATGTGGGAGCGTTGTGGTAGTACATGTCTGAAAACCGGGATGGAGGGAGAGAGAGAGAGTGAACACTGAACACTGAAGGTAA
>CM054150.1:53423544-53443544 GCA_028751875.1 Rapana venosa | reverse complement strand
GGTATATATGTAGATGGATGGAAGGATAGGTGTTGATGGATTGATAGATGGAAAGTTAGATAGATAGATGGATAAATAGATAGATAGATGGATAAATAGATAAATAGATGGATGGATAGGCAGGTATGCGGTCAGATAGAGAGAGGGATAGATAGATAGATAGATATATAGATAAATAGGTAGGTAGGTAGGTAGATAGATAGATAGATACATACATAGACAGACAGGCAGATAGAAATAGATAGAAATAGATAGATAGATAGATAGATAGATAGATAGATAGATAGATAGATAGATAGATAGATAGATAGATAGATAGATAGATAGATAGACCGACAGACAGACCGACAGACAGACAGACCGACAGACCGACAGACAGACCGACAGACGGGTCGGGACGGGTTGGGTCGGGACAGACAGATAGATAGATAGGTCAGGCATGCAGGCAGGTAAATAGATAGAGACAAACAGCCAGGCTTCAAGTTTTCCACAACCAAGAAATGATATGTACACGGCAGATTCGAGAACTCTCTCTCTCTCTCTCTCTCTCTCTCTCTTCTCTCTCTCTCTCTCTCTCTCTCTCTCTCTCCTCTCTCTCTCTCTCTCTCTCTCTCTCTCTCTCTCACTCTCTCCAAAAGAAAGCGGCACAACAAAAGACTTCAACTCTTTTCTATGATGGTTCTCAAGTGCAATACGGTAGCTTTGCTTTTGTTTTATCTCTTGGCCACTCCAGTTTCTTCAAGTGGGAAGCACCATGACTTGAGGCTGATACAGCAGGACTTAGAGCGGGCCTGTCAGGGCTTGCTGGCCGCTGTTCTGAAATACCTGCTGAGTCTGTGTGTGCCTGGCATGGTGACACCAGCATGTCAAGTGGTCTGGCACTCCACTGAGGGAGGGGGGGGGGGGGGGGAGAGAGAGAGAGGGAGAGAGAGAGAGAGCGCTCCATGCTTGTGCTTCAGTGTTATGGGATTCAGTAGAATCAAAACATGTAACAAACCTCTTCGAAGAAAATGAAGCGCCCTTTTTATTGACCTGATCTCTTTGAGATATGTAAGGCAAGGCTCAGATAGACGATCAGTCAAATCACACCTAACTTCATATGTTATGGAACATTCTCTTTAGGGGTAGTCACGAAAGTCTTTTAAGACTTACACGCTTTCTCTCGTGTCATATCTTAATAATACAATACTGTTTTAATCAAATATTTGAGTTTTGTTTAGGTACAAAGCTGTAAAATGTTTGGATTTTTCAGAAAAGTCGCGTGATCTTTTGCAAGTTTTTGTAGTAAATTGCTACTCATGCTGAAGGGAGTTTTTGGAACCTTACAGAAATGTTCTGTAAACTTGTGTAAAGCTTTATTGTTAGGATTTATTGAGGCTAAAGTGATTTAATTAGAATTTTGTTACAGAAACATTTGGTTATCCTCTGCAAGCTTCCGTGATAAAAAATTTCTCAGGCAAAAAGATTATTCTGGAATCTTATGGATAATTCAGTCCAACTATGTAGGGCAAGCTCTTCTTGTTGTGATGGACCATCTCTGGGAAGACATTTTGGAATCTGACAGAAATATTTCAGCAATCTTGTGCAAGCCTTGATAGTTAAAATTTATTGAGACTGAGAAAATGTACTGTAAGCTTACAGAGTATACATGGTGAGAATTAGAAGGGGAAAAAAGAAAAGGGGGGGGGGGGGGGGAGAAGACTCTGCGGCTATCTTGACACCATTTCCCAATCTCTGTCACTCTGATGGTACACGAAGCACGATGGGAAAAAAATTTAAAATACAAAATACATATAACCGCTTTCTGTTTACTTGCAAGAGAAACTTGACAACAAAGTATAAACAAAGCTGTAAACAAAGAAAAAAACAACACACTAAACTATTCTCCTTGTCTTCATGTGGCCGGTAAGTGCTGTGCAGATCCTGCGCTGCTTCACCGGGCAACAAGTCCCTACAGCACGGATCAGTCGTACGACAGACACAGAGGAGCTGTCGCATTGGGTATGCCTCATGTACAGCATAATTCCTGTTTGTTTTGCTCTCAAGGCTGAAATGAATTCAGCTACGGTTTCGTTCTGCATTTTTTCCCGTGTGAAGGCCGTTAGACAGCACTCACCCTCTGGTGTGTGTGTGTGGTGTGTGGCGTGTGCGTGTGTGTGTGTGTGTGTGTGTGCGTGTGTGTGTGTGTGTGTCTGATACCCCCGGGTAGTGGTCTCTGGTTTCTGTCTGAAGTGTCAGTGCATATGGTGAATTCCTTATGGTTGCCCTTTTAAAAAAACAATCACGACTTTTCCCCTAGCTCTTGGTATGAAGACTTGAAGTGTGACAGAGGAGTGTTCATGACTTTTTCAGCCACTGGAAGCAGGCAGGCTATTACATGATAGAGGATAGACATTTCTAAAAGAAGGGGGGGGGGGTATGTTTGCTTGTTTTTGATAAACATCCAGAAAGAGAGGTACCAAAGGCCTTTGTACAAACTGATAAATATTCCATAAAAAAAATACAAAAAAACCGTCGTCTTTTTCAGAAGAAATCTTTGCTTTCTGCAGCCTATAAAAGACAGGCTAACGGCCTGAGGAAAAAATGCCAGGCTGTTCTAACTTATCAAATGGTCATCTTATTGAATAGAAACTTTTCATTTTTGTTTTAGCATTTTGCTGAAGTGTTCATTGGCAGGGGTATTCGCTAATGTCATAAAAACACTGTGGCATATATATTTTGCACCTGTAATGACTAGGACCTTTCATTTTAATCAGCGATGTTTGGAGTGGTGTCAGTGAACGTGGGTTCTATACCGGTCGCCCAAACCATCTCTGGCTTTTAGTGGTCAGCGTTTTGTGTAACTCAGGAACCAACTTACCGAGACCCTTTGCTGCTTTGTGGCATATTCCTCCAGTGTTACCTCTCGTGATGTCATTTCATGTCTGCAGTGTCCAGTCATCCTCAGGAGATTACATCACGTGCAGGACATCGCATTAACTATGTGGGCATCACATCTGCTAGTCAATGTACTCCGCAGATGCTCCACAAACTTTATAAACCAGATGTGCTGAACAATCCTTGGGTGTATGCTAGGTTGTTTTTTTCCTCTACAACTCATCTGGATCACCTACCGAACATATATTAAAGTGTCTTTGGTGTGCATACTTGATCTCATGCATGAGAGTACATACAAAAGGGAGCACAGTAAGGCAGGAGTAAGTCTGCACATATCTTTACCTGGGAGATCGTAAAAAAAATTAAAAAAAACAAACAAACAACCCAATCCCTTAACCTACCAGGCGCCACCAAGATTCAACCCCACAGCTTAAAGGATGAGAAGCATGTTGCTTTGACCGCTCAGCTATCGTGCCCATCCCGTGTGCGAGGACTCAGCGGTCCACAGTTGCAGCAGTCAGTCAGTCAGTCAGTCATCGCTGATTTCTCGACAGCCGGCCACTCTGTCAGTTAGCTCTGTTTTATGTTCCTTGTTTTTAATGGCCCTAGCTGGACACCGTCAAGAATGGGCCCTAACACAGGCAGTTCTTGGTTTAAGGGGGCCTCTTTCCTGGCAGTTAAACCGGTTTTCTTGATTCGTCTGCTACTGACTTTTAGAAAGGTCTACTACTGTTGCTCTTCTTATGACAGTGTAAGAACGGACTGTGGTTGTCTGTAGAAAGGAATGGTCTCTACAAGGACCAATAATAACACTGCATTCTGCTGGAAAAGTCAGTTCAGTACCCTAATGACTCCTCAGGGAGTAAGGAAAGAAGTTAAGTGAAGGTGTGTGTGTGTGTGAGTGTGTGTGTGCGTGTGAGTAACAATAGCAACAGTAATGGTTTATTCAGTTTTTGAAGGCCATCTGATATGGACAGATGTGCATATTTGATACGTAGGGAGCAAGTAGGTTACACGACAATAAACTTCCGGGCGATAAGAATACTAACATAAAAATTTTCATGTCTTTTCAAAAAACGGAAGCATGAAAATTTTAAACTGAGCGGGGTAATTTTGTTTCTGAATTTTCTAAAAGGGCATAGAAATTTTGAAACGGATTTCTGACATGTTATAAAACTAAAACTTAATTTCTGATGGAAGCAGTATTAATAGGGAAAAAAAAAATTTGACGAAGAGTAACGTATTTGGGAAGACCAACTAATCAAAAAATGACACTTTCCTTTGTTTGCACAGTGACCCTTTCATTTGTTGCTGGGGGGTTCGTGCTGTTCAGAGGCAATTCATTGTAAAACACACAACATATGTGTTCAGAACTCTGATTGTTATTTTTCTTATATTAATTTTTTTTGGTTATGGCAGTAAAACAGAGTAAAGGGAAAGGGGAAACATACCATTCTTGGCAAAATGTCCTTTGCGTTGTTGAACAAAACAAAAAAGCAAAGGGCTTTCTATCATTCTGCTTTCCCAACATAGCAATGTATGGGAACAGCAGCACCCTTTCTGGTTACTTAATCACATCTACCTGATCGATCACGCATTTGCAACATTTTATGGCATTGTTTAGGGTATCTACTATCAGTCATGGACAATAAGTCTGCACCAGTATTTTACAACACGAACAATCGCACGCACGCACGCACGCACGCACGGTGTGTGTGTGTGTGTGTGTGTGTGTGTGTGTGTGTGTGTGTGTGTGCGCGCGCGCGCGCGTGCATGTATGCATGCTTGTATAGCCATAAAATCCTGAAGAGGCTAACAGTGATGACACTTAAATCTCCAGCCCCGCTGCGGCCTTGTCTGTCAGAAAGATACATTTTTTTTAACATCATGACCTAGATTTCAGGGTAAATGTAGGTATCTTCTCCTCCCCCCCCCCCCCCCCCCAACCAGGTAGATATAAATATGCAAGGTGTTGCCCTCCATTGTCTTGTGTCGTGTTAAATCCAAGAGGTCCATGAGACTGACGAGGGAAACATGCCTCATTAAATTGTGAATTTTGACAGATGTCAGGGGAAGTAAGTCTCGATTCCAGAGGGCGCTGTCGCGATCATAGATTGGCGGGGTTTTTGACGTCTGCTTGTGGGCGCACATCTTAAGCAGATTATTGAACAAAAGTAATGATTGAAATGGACAAGTTTGATTTTCAGAATCTGTTCCATTGCTGTTTCCTTTTAATGTAAATCTACTGGGCTGTTTGATTAGAAATGCAGGTGTGTGTTTCATTGGATGTAGTGAAGTATATTTTACAGGGAAGGCTGGTTGTTTTGTTTATTGCATTTGTTTTGTTATACTGTGTTGCTTTTCTATCGGCTGCACAGGAGTGGTGTTGTGAGCTAAGTTTGAAGGGCTTTCGTTCTGTTGAATGTGTAGGGCTATTGTTTTGCTAGATATGTATGGTTATTATTATTTGGGTTTGACTTACAATGCTACTGTTTTTCTGGATTAGAAAATTATTCTTTTTGTGGATGAGTAGGGGTTGTATACCTCGAAGAAAATCGTTCTGTAATAAATTGTGTGTAGCTTTCTAGTGCACTCTTGATGGGGAAAACAAATGAACAAATAAAATTACCATGAAGGTTTTTGCGGGATGGCATAAAAACGTAATTTCAAATATCTAGAATTAAGTGAACAAAGCTAATTGGCTTACTTTAATGGGAGGGATTCAGCATAGCTGAATCTCTGTTTGAAGCTGGTGAGCTTTGGACCAGTGAATCGTGTTTTGACAAAACAAACGGACCAGTCAATACTAGAATAGCTGCACTTTACCAAATTTGTGTGGAGCCACATACTGAGGGCAGTTAGTGCTGCAGACTGCATTGTAAGTCAGTGAGTGATTCCATGCTTGCTAGGGGGTAACTGACACACAAGTATCTAACACAGATGTGCACACAGAGGATCAAACATCATATATCATGTGTATGTTTACATTTACAGGCTGGACACAAACCATACAGCGTAGGTCCTTGTCTGGCAAAGCGCCATTAAACCCGGAAAAAACCTGAGTGGATTCAAGTAAAAACTTGTGTTTAGGCTTTCACACCTGTTTGTCCTTTTGTGTACAGTTTACAGCAGTTCTGCTTGTAACATAAGAATCAGTATGAGGTACTGAGCGTGGATTTCTTGGTAGACTCTCACACATAGTTTGACTTTTTGTGAGCACCAGTTTACAGCATTTCTGCTTGTGACCGAAAGAAATGGTGTGAGATACTGAGTGTGGAAAGTGTGTGGCGTAGAACGTCTTTTTGGGTGAAAAAAGGGGGAATGTACGTACTGCCGAGTGAAGAAGTGTTTTGCTACTGTAACTGATTGGTGCTGTGGACAAGAGTCGCTAGTTTCCTGTGAGGATGTCGCTGGCTGTGGATGTCCCTTTTGAAGAGGTAAGGGCTGTTTTATTTTATTTTATTTTATTTTTGCTTTTATTTGTATTTGTAAAGATCCGTTGTGTGTTGCCTATGCATGTGCGTGGCAAATAGACTTGTTCAGTTGTACCTGTAAGTGCAAAGTGAGAGGAGCATTTGACGGTTGTATTATGCTACACAAATCTTAAATTGTTATCCCCCTTGTCTACAGGGCTGTAATGCTGAATGGACAATAAAACTGTCTCTGTGTCTATATATATAATATATATATATATATATATATATATATATATATAATATATATATATATATATATGTGTGTGTGTGTGTGTGTGTGTGTAGCTACAAACATACATACACACATTAGAACACAACACATACCAGCACACAGATCACCACACAACACATACACACTTTGTGTCAAAAGCCTATTTTTGATGATACGGGTGTGCTTTTTATAACAACATTGCATTGTTTTTAAACAAAATTATTTTCTTTGAATAAATCGGCACTACCACCAACCAACCAGTCAGCCAGACAGACGGACACTTAAACATGTTGGGGCCGGGTGACCACTAACACTGGTGGCCATGTTGTGGTCCACTGACTGACCAGTCCTGAAAGTGTGTTGGCTCTGTTTTGGCCGGCAGTGAAGCTTGAACGATGAAAACCTGTGGGACCACTGGGCAGTGAAAAGTCATGATAAATATGTTAAGTGAGGGGTTGGGCGGTGTGTAGTGTGTGTGTGCGTGCGTGCGTGCGTGCGTGTGTGTGTGTGTGTGCGTACTCTTGACAATATTACTTACCTGTGTGTGTGTGTGTGTGTGTGTGTGTGTGTGTGTGTGGTGGCGCGCGCGCGCGCGCGCGCGTGCGTACTCTTGGCAACATTATTTACCTCTCTGTCTCTGTCTCAGTCTGTCTGTCTGTCTGTCTGTCTGTCTGTCTGTCTCTCTCTCTCTCTCTCTCTCTCTCTCTCTCTTTCTCTCTCCCTCCCTCCCTCCCTCTCTCTCTCTCTCTCTCTCTCTCTCTCTCTCTCTCTCTCTCTCTCTCTCTGTTGTCATGGATGAAGTGATCTTAAAAAGCAGTTTATTCCATTCAGATACCTCTAGTAGCCTTGCTAGTTGAAACTGACAACTGTTGCTTCTGACCGCGACGAGTACATTAAACAAATGTAGCTTAGGACATTTAGCATTCAGCAGTTTACTTACAGAAGGCCTTTGCGTTAAGATAAGAAACACTGTATTAACTTGGCCAGCCCATCGTTTACTACAGCTGATGCGTTTGAGACTGTCTCTCTCTCTCTCTCTCTCTCTCTCTTCTCTCTCTCTCTCTCTCTCTCTCTCTCTCTCTCTCTCTCTCTCTCTCACTCCCCCTCCCTCCCTTTCTCTCTCCCCACCACCCCTTCTGATTGCGAATAAGTATATATTTTCGTTGAAGGGATGACGCTTGCCCTACATTGATCTTTTATTATTTTCATGTTTACAGCAGTTTGCTCCCTTTAATCGTTATCACAATTTCTCGCCTTACCAGTGTTCCTCATCTACCCTCACCCACTCAAACCCCTCCCCTCCACCACCACTTCCCCGCCCTACACACCCCCCCCCCCCCCCCCCCCCCCCACCCCCACACACGAACACGCACAAGCGCACACACGCACGCACACACACAACACAAACACACACACACACACTCAAACACGCACACATGCACACGCATACATAGACTCGTACACTCACACAACACATACACACGCGCACGCACGCACGCACATACACACAAACACACACGCATACACATACACTGCGCGCTCGCGCGCGCACACACATACACGCGCGCGCGCGCGCGCGCGCACTCACGCCTGCGCGCATTACAGTAAATTACAAACACGCACGCCTTTTTTACACGCGGAACATCGTCCAGGCACTTTATATCAAAGTCAACCTTAACTTTGAATCTTAATTGCAGCTTTGTGAAGTTCACAAACTGCTCCGAGTTATGGTTATGAACCAGCTCTTAGCACTTGGGTTTTCCCCCCTTTCTCACAACCCATCCGAGGTCTGAAATTGGCCACCATAGTGATTACATTTTAATAAGTAGGTGGTGTGACCTAGTGGTTAGTCCATCGTACTTGTGACCGACCAGACGGTAACTTAAGCTGTGGGTTCAAGTCTCCTCTAAGGTGTCCAATACCTTTTCTTGTTTTTAACATTAGTACTGACTCCACTCCCCCAATAGTCTTTCTGGTGAGACTGGTCAAACCATGCTCTGTGTGCGAACGCAGGCAGAATATCTTCACCTTCGCCTATCTCGTAGTCTAGTAGACCGTTGTGGTACCACTGAAGATTTTGCAACCAGCTTCCTCCACAGGCACACATTGAAAATCCACAGATCGTTCCTTGAAGAGTAGTCGAGCTATAACCAGTGGAATAGATGAAGGCGCCCAAATGACTTCTTCAGCAAGGCTGACTGGTTGACTGTTGACTGACTGACTGACTGACGTGCTTGCTTGCTGACAGTTGACTGACTGACTGACTGACGTGCTTTCTGGCTGACTGTTGACTGACTGACGTGCTTGCTGGCTGACAGTTGACTGACTGACTGACTGACTGACGTGCTTGTTGGCTGACTGTTGACTGACTGACGTGCTTGCTGGATGACTGTTGACTGACTGACTGACGTGCTTGCTGGCTGACTGTTGACTGACTGACGTGCTTGCTGGCTGACTGTTGACTGACTGACTGACGTGCTTGCTGGCTGACTGTATGACTGACCGTGCTTGCTGGCTGACAGTTGCTTGACTGACTGACGTGCTTGCTGCTGATGACTGACGTGCTTCTGGCTGACTGTGACTGACTGACGTGCTTGCTGCTGACGTTGACCGACGTGCTTGCTGCTGACTGACTGACGTGCTTGCTGGCTGACTGTTTGACTGACGACTGTGCTTTCTGGCTGACGTTGACTGACTGACTGACTGACGTGCTTGTGGCTGACAGTTGACTGACGACTGACGTGCTTGCTGGCTGACAGTGACTGACGTGCTTGCTGCTGACTGTCTGACTACTGACTGACGTGCTTGCTGGCTGACTGTTGGCCGACTGACTGACTGGCTGACTGACGTGCTTGCTGGCTGACTGTTGACTGACTGACTGACGTGCTTGCTGGCTGACAGTTGACTGACGTGCTTGCTGGCTGACTGACTGACTGACTGACGTGCTTGCTGGCTGACTGTTGACTGACTGACGTGCTTGCTGGCTGACTGACTGACGTGCTTTCTGGCTGACTGTTGCCTGACTGACTGACTGACGTGCTTTCTGGCTGACTGTTGACTGACTGACTGACGTGCTTGCTGGCTGACTGTTGACTGACTGACTGACGTGCTTGCTGGCTGACTGTTGACTGACTGACTGACTGACGTGCTTGCTGGCTGACTGTTGACTGACTGACTGACTGACGTGCTTGCTGGCTGACTGTTGACTGACAGACGTGCTTGCTGGCTGACTGTTGACTGACTGACGTGCTTGCTGGCTGACTGACTGACTGACGTGCTTGCTGGCTGACTGTTGACTAACGATGCATCCTTTTTCTTAATATTTTGAAACGCAGAAAAAGAGGTCAAGGAAGAAAAGAGAAGGGAGGGGGTGGGGAGTGGGAGAAGAAAGGGGGGGGGGGGGGTGGAGAGGGTATAAGCATGGAAATAGAATGTCGGTAGGACTGTAATCTAGACGTCGGTCCACATTTAGAATTATTGGTGTCTGGTGTCTGTAATTCATGAGAAAAATAATGTGGAATGTGGATTTGAAAACTGAGAACAGTCTCTGTCTGTTGCGTCTTGCGTTCTTTGATAACACACACACACACACACGCAACACACACACACTAAGAAGAAGAATTCACACAGTAATTCCCGTCTAATATCACTGAGAGTGTACAGACGTAAATTCGAAAACAGCAACAAGAAGAACAACCACACACACACACACCACACACACACACACACAGAGAGAGAGAGAGAGAGAGAGAGAGAGAGAGAGAGAGAGAGAGAGAGAGAGAGAGAGAGAGAGAGAGATTACAGCTTACTGCCCAAACAAAAAAACAAAACGTGGGATCAAAAGATTAACACTGTACATGAAAACAGACAGGCAGGGAAGGAGGAAAAATTCCACGGGGGCGGGAAAAAATGAGAGGGGGGGGGGGGGGGGAGGGGGGAGGGGGAGGGAGAAGGAGGGGATTAAGCCAAGAAGTGTAGCACAGCTTGGGAGAACTGGGACAAAAGTAGGCGTGGTGAGGAGGAGACAGGGTGGTGGTGAGTTTTCAGAAGGTACACCTTGCCCTCAGATGTGGTAATTACAGGTAAAGGCCGGAACAGGTTAGCAAAATCGTGCAGGTCTACAGTTACAGGTGTCTAGGTGTGATGCTGTCACCCTCAGGGAGAATTTACGACTACCCTCTTCACCCCTTCTGGGATTAGGTTCCTTGTCTGTCTGTCTGTCTGTCTTGTCTGTCTGTCTCTCTCCCTCTCTCTCTCACTCTGGTTATTTTTTCTGTGGTAGTCTTACTTTTTTCATGCCATTCATGCATGGCGCAAATAACATTGTTGGATTTGGGGGTTGTGTGTGTGCAGTGTCACCGAGTCTCCACCATTGATTGCTTCTGTCCATGTTGTTTGCATTATGGTTTGTTATTCTATCGGCCACAGAGTCTCCACCAGATCATCATCGGTTTGCATAAATGTCTCTTCATGATTATTTTCCCGTCAGTAGGGAAACTTAACCTGCATTTCGATTCTCTCCCTTTTGTGCCTTAGCGACTTAATTGGATTTGTCGTTTTCTGTCTTTTTTCGCGGTTATTTTAGGTAGTTTTAGGTAGCTGTTTAGTTGCTTGGGTAAGTTTCGTCTCATTTTCCTTGTCTTTTTTTTTGGGTGGGGGTGGTTGGGGGGGGGGGGGGGGGTGCTCTTTAGTCTCTTCCTGTTTGGAGGTATTCATTATTGGGATGTTTTGTTTCGTGGGTTGGCGACAGGGTTTTTCCCCTTCTTGTAAGGGAAGTCTAGCTCTTTCCTGTGCTCCGGACCCTCTTCCTTCAGAATCATAGTAGTTTCTTTTTCCCACGCCTCCGAAAGGTATTCTTGAAACTTCTGGGGGAAGACAGACGGACAGACAGACAGACGGACACACAGACGGATCACGTACATCATGTTATGGAGCCTTCCCAGTTCCTGGTAAATGGGGTGAGGGATTGGTTAGAAGGGATACAGATAATAATAATAATAGTAATAATAATAATAATAATAATAATAATAATGTATGGATCTCGCGATAAAGAAAGATGGAGGGTCAACTAACACCCGTAGACAAACAGACCGACAGACACTGGGACACACAGAGAATGTGGTTTAGTTCTGTGTAGTGTTTAACTTTCGCTTCTTCAGCTTCGTGCGTGTATATAATAATACAATATAATCGTGTTTGTTGTCAACCTTTTATTGCTCATCGTGTCTCGTCTCTCCCAGACCACTAGAGCTTCGTCACCACCACTTCTTCTTTGTTCCTTGGCTAGGGCTCCCACGTTCACCGATGGTGAGATTTCTGCTATGCAACCGTCCTCCCCCCCCCCCCCCCCATTACGGTAGCTGCATTCCAACGTCGGGGATGGTGTCTAATCATGACATGTGTATGCATGTATGTTTTTTAAAAAAATTTTCATCCGTTCCTACCGGTACGAAATGTCCTACTCTTCCTCAAGGCCGAACGGGTTGTTTAACGTGTAGGGAGTAATTTTGTTATGCGTGCATTCAAACACGGGGCCTCGGTTTACATAGTCTCATCCGATGGACGGTGACATTCAAGTCAATTTTCTCGTCAGACTGGGAGGAAAGGGCAAGGCTGGGAGTCGAACCCAGAACCTCAGGGCTTACATGTTAGGCAGGTGAACATCTTAACCGTCCTGCCACCGTACTTCTTACCACCACTTAATTCAGTGTGAAGAGAAAAAGGTAGACAGCCCGAAGTGTACATGTATAGCTCTGGTGTAGTGCTTGCCTGTAAATCAGGATAGGCAGGTTGGCTTGCTGTGACTTGTTTTCGGTTGCCCTCTACAGAAGAAACCACGACGATCCCTTTGATTTCTCACCATGGTCGTGCTCACGCCCACCACGCATACATGTACACTTGCATGTCTCTTGGCAAGCTCGCTTGTTTGTTCACACGTGCAAAAGAATGCATGCAAGTATGCATCCTCGCATGCATGTATGCAGGAATATGAACGTAAGTGCACACGCGCGCGCGCGCACACGCACACACACACACACACACACACACACACACACTCTCTCTCTCTCTCTCTCTCTCTCTCTCTCTCTCTCTCTCTCTCACACACACAACACACACACACACACACACGCACGCACGCACGCACGCACACAATGCATGCATGCAACTTATGTACACAAATTGTACTTTTGGTGTTTTATTTCTACTTCAGTCTACATTAGTTGTTGAATACTGTAGGCTCCCTCTCTCCTCCCATATGCACTTCCATCCAGCCCCCACTCCCACCCCCAAGACGAACAATTCTCCCGTGCGTTGATTAATAGAACTTTTCGGTTTTCTCCTTATTCTAAGCCACTCCCCCCCCCCCCCCCCCCCCCCCCTCCCCCATCACCACCGTTGTTTCCGTAACTGTGGAGTGGCCTCAGGTGGCCAGGCTTTATTTGTGACGGTCACGCTAAAGCACATTTAGTTGTGTTGTGAGGAAGGCTCCCCTCATGCCGGTTGTAATCCCTTAATGAGAACGGCTGCATGATTGAAGGTAAGCCGCCATGACACCCTCAGCCAGGGGAGGTCATGCACTGCTACGGTGGCCTAGGCCTACTAGGTCACAGTGGTTGTATTCAGAACTGCTCGCTGAGAATTTTCTTCTTTTTTTTTTTGTCCTGACCTGATCTAACCTAAGGTATTCTGAAACAGTCTGACATGATTTTAAACAATCTGTTCTGATCTAGACATTTTGGGTAGAATCAGAATGTATAGTAGCTGGTCTTCTCCTGTGTTTGTGTAACTCTGCAGGAGGCCTTCCCGATGGCCCCAGCAAACAAAGAAAATGAGCAGGAGAGAGAGAGGGGTGATAGAGAAGTAAGGGAAAAAGCAGAAATAAAGGGGTGATAGAAAAGGGGAAATTCCAAGCACAGAATTTCCAGGAAGTGGGGGTGCCATCTATACTGGAAAAGAGACCCCGGCATCTCCACGGGGGAGTGATCTGTTAAAAAAACCATTCGTACACATAACACTGTCTGCTGAATCCTTTCTTTAATGATCTTTAACAGGCCAGTGACTTTGAAGAACTCATATCAACTGATCACATTCTTTTTTCCCTTCCTGGGCAAGAGCTCGAGGTTCACCCATGGTGAGATTTTGCACATGCAACCGTTTTTACCCACCATTAAGGTAGCCGCATTTGACTTTAAGGATACATTCTATTTTGAAAGGAATGCGTTAAAATGAAAGTGTGAGTGTGTTGTTTGAGCTGAATTGTTTATTGTATTGTGACTGACAGAGACTAGCCTGCAGTCTTGCTCGTGGCTATCCAGTGTGCCACCGCGGCTGTTTATACATTTTTAAGCGCTTCGATTTGTTTGTTTTTTACCAGATTCAGCGCTATATAAATTCCATATATTTTTTTTTTTCTTCATCGTTGTTATATACCTGGCGGAGAGCAAGGGCGAATGTATGATTTTGTAGACACATGTATGTTTTTGTATTCTTGCGACTACTTAGTGAGTTTTCATACCCTTATTTGGGCACAATGCGTCCATTTGGTCTCTGTCTGTCTGTTTGTCTCTCTGTCTCTCTCTCTCATTCAGTCACTCTCTCTCTCTATCTCTCTCTCTCTCTCTCTCCTCTCTCCTCTCTCTCTCTCTCTCTGTCTCTTTCTCTCTCCTCTGTTTGTCTCTGTTTCTCTCTCTGTCTGTCTCTCTCTCGTCTCGCTTTCTTTCTCTGTCTCTGTCTCTGTTTCTCTCTCCCTGTATCTCTGTCTCTCTCTGTCTCTCTCTCCTTTCGATGTTAGGTAGAACTACATCCCTGTTAAATATAGTAGACAGCCTAATTTATTTAGACTCTGTTTACTCCTGGCATCAAGTCATCCTGAGGTTGTGCGCAGCCTTACTTTATATTTGTGTAAAGCTTTCAGAATAAGAGAGATATTGTTATCCTAAGTCATATTTTTGTAGCTGACTTTTTGTTATACAGTAACATGTTGTCGGGTTTTTGTTTGTTTGTTTGTTTGTTTTTTGTTTGTTTGTTTGTTTTTTGCTTTTTTTTTTACTATTGCTTTTACCCCCACCAAAATACTAAGCAGTTCGGCAACCCCTTCATGTATGGGCCAATGGCCTTTTTGTGAAAAATCATTCGAGTTCGAGTTCGAGTTCTCTCTACTTTCTCTGTTTCTCTCCCTGTCTGTCTGTCTCTCTCACTTTCTCTCTCTCTTCCCCCCATGTGCGCGTAGTCATCTATATACACATTCATGCTCAAGCACAAACTTCTGAACCTATATACTAGCTATAATAGACTGCATCACTACCTACACACATGGTCCCTGACTGACTTGAATACTGTAACACACACACATAAAGTAGTGTACACTCTCTCTCACACACACACACACTCACTCACTCACTCACACACTCACTCACACACACACACACACACACACACACACAAAGAGGCGGCGGCGGCGTACCTGTCTCCCCTCTAGTTTATGGCCATTTAATGGCGATCGGCTGTGCCCTGAAGATGTACCAGAAATAGCCAAGGAAATCTTGATGGAGTGTCTCTATGGTGGTATCCAGTCAAGGAGCCTAACACGTATTAGAAGTGGCTCACAAAGACCTCTTGATATGTTGCGAAACGGTTGTATAACAGTATAACACGAATCTGGGTATTATACTCAGTGTGTAGTGTGTTTGTTGTGTCAAAAGACACCATAAGTATGACGACTGGTGGATACAACACTTGTCGCCTTCATAATAATGCTGAGGGTCGTTGTCATTCTTAATCATGATTACACGAAGAACGGAATTAAGAAGACCAAATTCCCCTGTGGGGATGCCGGGGCCCTGTCAGTATAAATAGCATCCCCACCTTCTGGAAAATCTGTGCTAGAAATTTCCTCTTTTCTATCACTCTCGTTTTTCTGCCTTGTTCCTTTTCTTCCTGTCACCTCCTTTTCGCATAATTATTTTCTGCCGTCTTGGTTCATTCTCCTGCCTTTTGTCCAGAAAGACTGAAAAGAGGGCAGTTCTCTCTTATGCCGAAGTCCGATGCGCTGGGCCTGGCTTGTCAGGCGGTTAACGGCAGCGTGACGCATTTTGACTCATAACCGACAACAATCGTTTCTGTCTGAGCGTTCGTCAAAGAGGAAGAAAAAAATGCATCAAATAGGCAAACAAACAAGCAGCAAGAAAAAAAGAATGAATAAATTACAAAGCACAGTCAGGCTGGTGAGTGAGTCCTTATGATAACTATACGCTGAATATGATTCAGCTATATAAATTCCATACATTATCATTATTTTTAATATGATTCCCCTTTCTGTTATCGTATCCAAACCATTACAGTTAGGATAATACTTGATAGATTGATTGTATAATGATTGAGTGACAGAAGCATGTAGTTTCAAGTGGAAG
Organism: Rapana venosa; assembly: GCA_028751875.1. Classification (NCBI taxonomy): domain Eukaryota; kingdom Metazoa; phylum Mollusca; class Gastropoda; order Neogastropoda; family Muricidae; genus Rapana; species Rapana venosa. The sequence goes on along the minus strand of CM054150.1, from coordinate 53,427,570 downwards.
AATCATTATTCAACCTTCACGGCATGCTAGAGTTGCGTCTTTATCTACGCAATCGTCCAATCGTCGGGAAACTCCCAGTCAGAGAATTAGAGGGAAAGCTGTTTGGGAGAAAGTTGGTAGGGCTTGATTGTTTTCGTAAGACAAACAGCCATATCCCCCTAATGTGGTCAGGGGATCGTGTTCAAGTTTCTTGTTTAATCGGGTATCCAGGTTGAAGTCTTCCTGAATATACACACCCCCCCCCCCCCCCCCCCCCCCTTCCCCCCCCCCCCCTCTCTCTCTCTCTCTCTCTCTCTCTCTCTCTCTCTCCAAGACTTACCATCTGTTTCTGTCTTTTCTGACTCTGTGCGTGTGCGTGCGTGCGTGCGCACGCCCATAATTTTCTCAGTATGTTTCTGTGTCCGTATTATAGACTTGTATGAGATGGTGTCATTGACAGCAGGAGCGAGAGAGACAGAGTGAGGAAGAGACAGAGAGAGGCTTGTTTACAGAATTCCTGTGTTCATGCGCATGACAAGTAAACATATCACTGTCAGCGACGTTTCACTTAGATACTCAAGATACCAACGCACGTGTACATACATGTGTGCGTGTGTGTGCACGCGTGTCAACGAACGTGGCCGTACTGTTTGTCTGTCGTCAGTAATCGTGCTATCATTTCGGTAGTACTATTTATGTCAGTGCTCCTCTGGTATAGGACTAAGAGTACAGACAGACAGACAGACCAGCGTCAGACTTCATCTGTGCCCTCTGCCATAGGGACTGTCTGTCATTCCCGTGTCGGACTGGCCAGCCACACCTGACAATGTACCAGAATTAACACCTAGAGCACAACTTCATAGTCTTCCGAAACTGACGGCCGCCAATCAAAAAACAAAACAAAACCAAAAAAAACAAACCAGCCAGACAAAGAGGGGGGAATCTTAATTCTCTCTCTCTCTCTCTCTCTCTCTCTCTCTCTCTCTCTCTCTCTCTCTCTCTCTCTCTCTCTCTCTGTCTGTCTGTCTGTCTCTCTCCCTCTCTCTCTCTCTTTTTCCAGAACACATTAAAATGTTTCTCTCTTTACCATTTTTAAAGACTGATACTTCACTTTTTTGCTAAAAAATATGTTTTCATGATAAATTTCTATGCAGTGAATTAGGGAAATTCTTCATGTCTGTTGTGTTTCCTTTCGCTTCTTATTGTTTAGAGGGCTGAATGCAAAAAACAAAAGGCAATGGATGCTTATTCTGTAAACAAAAATTTCTCTCTCTCTCTCTCTCTCTCTCTCTCTCTCTCTCTCTCTCTCTCTGTCTCTCTCTCTCTCGTCTCTCTTCTCATGTCTTTCTCTCTCTCCTCTCTCTCTCCTCTCTCTCTCTCTCTCTCTCTCTCTCTCTCTCTCTCTCACACACACACACACACACACACACACACTTTACAGCTGACGACCAGCTGCAGCCCAATCAATGAAAAGGATAGACTTTCGAACAACTTACAGTGGTAGCTGCTCCCCTCCACACCCGAATCGCTGTATACCATGTAGGGAAATAACACAGCCTGCTGGAGGCATGACTGGAAAAAACAACAACCTATTAATACCTGTCTGCCTCTGACTGTCGTTTTACACGCTTTCTTTTTTTTCTGTTTAATGAATTATCAATGGTGTGTGTGTGTGTGTGTGTGTGTGTAGACATGCAGGACATTGAATCTAATCGTTATGTGAATAAGAGAGGGGAAGGATGCTATGTGAGGGGGGGGGGGGGGGGGGGATCTCTCTCTCTCTCTCTCTCTCTCTCTCTCTCTCTCTCTCTCTCTCTCTCTGTGGTGGTGTGCGACCATGTTTGTGTGTGAACGTAAACATAGACTCACTTTTCAACTGTTACACAAGCGAGTCAATAGAGAGCAGAGGAAACGTGTGCACCTATTGTGTGTTTCTGAAAGAAAGGCATGTGAATGTTGATTCTGAACAGCTGGGTTTAATGGAGGGGTTAGGAACACTTCGACAAATTTGCCCTTGCCTCCATCCACCAAACAAAATCCCAGATTTGATCACACACGCAGCACAGATCCGAGTTAATACCCGACGACTTTTTCTCGTTGGCTACAGTTTGGGGGAACCACGCATTTCGAACCAATGAGGAGTTAGAACCGTGTTTGCTGCGTGTGTGGGTCGCCGCTGATCAATGCTGGCTGTTTGCGGTAGCAAGCAGGAGGTTTTGGGTTGCCCGAGCTTTGGCTGAAGTTTATTTTCCACCTTTTCTTTCGCCAGTCCTCAGTTGGGAGTGATAAGAATGGATCACTGCCCCTCCCTCCACCACATAGAGGTGTAAGCCCGGGGATTACCGCGTCTGTGTGAGCTGATCGGTATTGTCGTCTGCTTTGACAAACGCTGTGTGTGTCTGCTAAACCTTTACTGTCGTCTGCTCCTGCTGTTTGTCATCTGAGGACATTTTGTTGGTCTACCAAGTCTGGTAGTGTTTCGTGCGGGTCGGAATTGGTCGTGTCAGTGTTGAACATTTTTGGTGATTCCATAATTACTGTTTGAAATTTGTGTCCGGGAATTTTACCTTGAAATTTTTGTCCAGGTGAGTCATTTCTGATTGTGGGCTTGTGTCTGTTCGATATTGGATATCTTCCCCTCCTCATAGATCTTACCGTTCGTATGTAGGTCTACGTTCTTGGGTTTTGTGCATGTTTTATTTTTCAGCAGCTCTCACGTTGTATATAAATTTATGCTTATTAAAAGATCATTTTCTGGTATGTGTGTGTGCATGCGTGTGTGCGCGCGCGCGCGCGCGTGTGTGTGTGTGTGCCAGTGCGTGTGTGTATGTGTGTGCGTGTATATGCGTGCATGTATGCTTGCGTGCGTGCACGCGCACCTGCCAGTGCGCGCGTGCCTATGTGCGCTGGTGTGTGTGTGTGTGTGTGTGCGCGCGCGTGTGTGTGTGTGTACATGTGTGTGTACGCATAATCGATGGTTTTTCTGACACCGCAGAAACATGTTTCATCCCATAAAGCAGTTCATAGTCGTGTTGAAATACCAGTGTTGTAAATTCAGTCGATTCAGCCTGAATCAGAAAGTCTGATTTCTACTTTGCATACGCGAGAACCCTCAGTAACAAAAAGGCAAACATTCTACTAACTTTTCCTTCTCATAGCTTATTATGCATTCACACATGCAGGCAAAAGATTGAAAAATTATATATTAAAAAAAAGAAAGTGCGCAGTTTTGTGGCGACACACAACAGTCCCTTAGAGATCCGAGCAGTGTAGATCATGACAGCACTCTCTTTGTGGGAAGAACAGATGGATTTTTCCCTTTGAAATCTATTGTGAGAGGGGGGGGAAAAAAACAACCTTTGTTCCATACATTACAGCTCCATACAGACAAAGTACAGCGACAAAGGAATATACGATTAGGCGGTTATGTCTGAACTGACTTATTTATGTCTGTTACCCGCCCAACCTTCACAGGCTTGATTAAACAAAAAGAAAAAAGACACGAAAATTCCGTCTGTCTCTGTCTCTGTCTTTTTCTTTGTCTCTGTCTGTCTGTCTCTGTCTCTCTCTCTCTGTCTGTCTGTCTCTCTCTCTCTCTCTCCTCCTCTCTCTCTCTCTCTCTCTCTCTCTCTCTCTCTCTCTCTCTCTGTCTCTCTCTCTGTGCGCTGATGAGAGCGGAAAGAAAGCAGTTCTGTGTGTTTAGTGTTGAAATAGCTGATGTTAGATTGGTCATTTTTCTTGATGCTTTGTGGCTCGCTGTCTTCGTACATCAAATAATGTTTATTGCCTGGTTTTGTCTGTACACATGTATGGTTATGATATTTTGATGATTATGACATGTGTCTATTATCTTGTATGTGAGGAAATGTCATGCGAATGGATATGTATCCAGGATGTGTGTGTGTGTGTGTGTGTTTTATGTGTGTTTGAGTGTGTATGTGTGTGAGAGAGTGTGTGTGGTGTGCGTGCGTGGCTATGCGTGCGTAAGTGTGTATGTGTGTGCGCGCTTGCTTGTATTTAGCCTGGACTTTTGGGGGGTTGTTGTTT
>CM054150.1:53403544-53418544 GCA_028751875.1 Rapana venosa | reverse complement strand
TGTGTGTGTGTGTGTGTGTGTGTGTATGTGTGTGTGTGTGTGTGTGCGTGCGTGTGTGTGTGCGTGTGTGTGTGTGTGTTTGTGAGTGTGCGTGTGTGGTGTGTGTGCGTGCGTTGTGTGTTTGTGTTTGTGAGTGTGTTGTGTTTTGTGAGTGTGTGTGTGTTTGTGGTGTGTGTGTGTGCATGTGTGTGTGTTTGAGTGAGTGTTTAACAGACAGACGGACAGAATGGAGAGAGGGGGAGGGATGGAGAGAAAAGAAAAAAAATGATTGAGCGTGTGGATGAGAGAGAGGTTGTGTGTGTGTGTGTGTGTGTGTGTGTGTTGTGTGTGTGTGTGTGTGTGTGTGTGTGACTGACTCGATCAAAAGCAAAAATGAATTGAGGCTTTTGAAAAGTTTTGATCTGTGTGTGTGTGTGTGCGCGCGCGCGTGCGTGTGTATATGTGTGTACGTGCGCCCGCGCGCATGTATGTAGATGTATATGTGTGTTGGTGGGTGTGTTACTGTGACGAATCATATAAAAGACACAATTAAACTGCGGCTTTTGTCGTGTTTTATTGCATGATTAACTTCCAAATGAATGCAGAAGCGTATCCACGCCTGTACATACATGCACAAGAGATCTACATCCATTGTAAATCCACACTCGCAGGCTGACATAAAAACAAGTCCCTCACTACCTACTTTCTCTATAGACCCCAGAGTTGACAACAGCTTGCCTAGCAATTGATCTGTACACACACACACGCACGCACGCGCACACACACGCAAAAGCACACACACAAACACCATTCTCTCTCTCCTCTCTCTCTCTCTCTCTCTCTCTCTTTCGCTCTCTCTCTTCTCTCTCTCGCTCTCTCTCTCTCGCTCTCTCTCTCTCTTTCTTTCTCTCTTCTTTCTCTCTTTCTTTCTCCCCCTCCCTCATTCTCTGTGTCTGTCTTTCTGTTAAACACTCACTCAAGAGCACTCACACACACACTCACTCACTTTTTTCTCTCTCTCACACATAAACCATCACCCTACACACACACACACACACACTCTACACACTCCTACACACACATTCTATAGTATAACACAAACATACAGTCCAATAATTCACGCAACACAGTGTACGTACGCACATGTATATATGTGTGTGTATATGTATATATATATATATATATATATATATATATATATATATATATATATATATATATATATGTATGTATGTATGTATGTATGTATACATGATGTACACACTCGCCAGTGTCGTGCCGTCAATACCTCTGTCAGCCCTGTCTCCCCCCATCCATCTTTCCACGCTCCAGCGCTTCTTCAGTTCTCCTATTATCCCTGTAGATGGAGAGATTAAAAGAGACGGGGGAGGGGGGCGCTGGAGGCGGGGGGGGGGGGGGGGGGGGGGAATTGGGGGAGACAGAAACAAATCATGAAATGGCAAGGAAAGTAAGAGCGTATGAATAATGTTGTTTGCTTGCTTATTTACACAGAGAGAGATAAAGAGTGTGTGTGTGTAGAGAGAGAGAGAGAGAGAGTGTGTGTGTGTGTGCGCGCGTGTGTGTGTGTGTTTCCGCGCGCGCGTGTGCTCACGTACAAATGTGTGTGTATGCATGTCTGTGTGTCGCTCTCTCTCTGTCTCTGTCTGTCTGCCTCTCTCTCTCTCTCTCTTTCTCTCTCTCTCTTCTCTCTCTCTCTCTCTCTCTTCTCTCTCTCTTCTTCTTCTTCTCTTCTTCTTCTCTCTCTCTCTCTCTCTCTCTCTCTCTCTCTCTTCTCTCTTCTCTCCCCCTATCGTTCTTTTATTTCAAAAACAGAATAAGGATTTAGAGCCCTTTTTACATCCAGTCCTCGTGTGCATGCGGCTTTGTAAATTTTGTGATCCTTTCACGCAGGCACAAATGGCCTGCTCTTCTCAATAATTTATGTTTTATCGTATGCGCAAGATGTTATGCGTGCGCTCGCACACAGGACCTCGATTTATAGTCTCGCCCGAAATTTTTTTTTTTTTTTTGGGGGGGGGGGGGAATTGAAGTCGGCACTGATGTCTCGGTGAGGGCTCAAACCCAGGCTGTAAGTTAGCGAGCGCAACGCTCTAACCGCCAGGCTATCCCTGATGCGTGTGTGTGTGTGCGCGCTACCCACTAGTTATGGAATAATTTTATTTGCTGGAACAAAAGATGCGCACACAGCGCAGTGAGTAGTTAATGCACGATTTAGCGCTGTATAATAATCCTTCATGACTATTATATTCACCACCAGCAGCATGATCATCACCACCACCACCACCATCACCACCACTACCATCATCATCACTATCGTCATCATCATCACCATCATCATTATCCCCATCACCACCATCATCATCATCATCATCATATCGCAATCCGCAAAGCAGGGTGCGTGGCGCTAATGCCATATTGACATCATCAGGATAACAACATGCACAGTGGTGGTAAGGGAGCAACGGGCATTATTGACGCCTGTTCATTAAGACCACGGCATAGTGGGAGAGAAACCAGGGGGTAAAGGTGGAACGTTTTTTTTATGGCACAGTATGTATAGCTGAATGAAATTAATGAAGAGCGTCATTAGACATAGTTCATTGCTAGATTCTTTAGTAACAAGTGTTTTATGGCGTAGTTTAGCTGTAATTAAGGAAGAACATCATTAAACATAGTTCATTGCTCACATCTTGAGGTAGAACTGTTTTATCGCATGATGTATCTGCGCAAAATGAAAAACCAACCCATGATTAAACATCGTGCGTTGCTGAATTCTTTGTTGTAGAAACGTGACGTGGTAAGTCAATACAGGGAAAACAGACAGGCAGGCAGGCAGGAAGACAGACAAGAGCGAGTTTGATGTATCAGCAATAAGGACGCAGTGTGCTGTCTGTGTGGGTTTGCTTAGTGGAGAGACTGTTACAAAACTGTGCTGGGTGTGTGATGGGGGGGGGGGGGGGGGGGGGGGGGGGGGATGAACCATTATTTTGAATGAATGAACAATTTTGTTGAAGGAAAAGAATAAATAAGCACAATGGTTGCATTTTTTCATCCAGCCCTCAGTCCAAAAAAAGTAAGTAAATAAATCAACCAGTCATTCAATGAAACATGCAATAATGAAATGTCGAAAGAACTAGGTAAAAGTAAACATGCATAAACAGATACAATTGAGACAGCTGTATACACAGGATAGATGTGTGTGTAAGAGAGAAGATAGTCTTCGTTTAGCAGGTGTAAACTTACAGTACAAAACCAACTTTAAAAAAAATATTGACACCTCCCCTCTCCACCCTCCCCTCTTCTCCTACCCCCCCCCCCCCCCCCCTCCTTTGTCTGTGTACAAGGAAAAGAGAACAAAGGGCTTCATTGTCGGAGGTGTGCGGTAGGACAATAAAAAGAAAACCCCAGAAACCATTGAGGTCAGTGTGTAAGCTGAGAGTTTAGAGGTGAGGAGCGAAGAAGATCCCCCTTCGTTCGTGCTGCCAAGCCCCCGAGATATCAATCGAAGAGATAAGCTTGAACCTAAGGCATTCCTGTATATATGTGTATATATGCACTTCTGCTGTGTCGTCTGAATGGGCGGGATATACGTACGTGTGTGTGTGTGTGTGTGTGTGTGTGTGTGTGTGTGTGTGCGTGCGTGCGTGCGCGCAAGAGTAAGCGTGGATGCACGAACTCACGCATGACACATACATGCGCGCGCGCATACACGCAAGCACACGCATGCAAGCACACACACATGCACGCACGCGCAAGCATAAGCATGCACGCACGTACACACAAACACACATACATAATACATACATACATACAAACACACATACATACATACATACATATACACACACACACATACATATACACACACACACTACAAACACACAACACATACATACATGCATACATACATACATACATACGTACACTTCGTCTGATCTCCCTTTATGTGGAAAGACGCTAAAGTAAAGAACACACACACACACACACACACACACACACACACACACACACACACACACGTACATACACACGCACGCATGCATATGCACACACACACGTGCGCGTGCACGCACGCACGTACATTCACACGCACACACACTAATTAACTGACTACATGTATATGCAGCTGCTCTGTGGGTGGTTTTTTTTTAACTCTTTTTTAAGGATAATGGAATAATTATATTCTCATGTGCTTTTTTATATCTAGTCCCCGTGTGTATGCAGTTTTGTCAATTTTGTCATCCGTTGTGTGTGTGTGAAGAAGACAAGACTGCAGTAGAATAAGGAAATCCAGGTATGGTTTTCGTCGATGACTAAACGCTCGGAGCAGAGATCAGAGATCTTCCCCTGTCTTGATGTCATGTCGTGAAATAATACAGGGTTTGATCCCTGTTAGTAGTTTTTTCCTTCTGTTCTCTGTGTGTGTGTGTGTGTGTGTGTGTGTGTGTGTGTGTGTGTGTGTGTGTGTGTGCATGGGGAAAAGACAGCAGTGCAGCCGATAATGACCGGGTGAAGCGACTCATGAACGTGTCATTATCACTTTAAATGGAAAAAAAGCGTTGTACAAATTTTATGCTGGTGTGTGCAGTGTGTGTGCGCGCGTAGAGCGTGTGTGTGTGTGTGTGTTGTCTCTCTTCTCTCTTCTCTCTCTCTCTCTCTCTCTCTCTCTCTCTCTCTCTCTCTCTCTCTCTCTCTCTCTCTCTCTCTCTCTCTCTCTCTCTCTCTCTCTCATTTTAGGTGTTCGGATTTCCCAAGGACTCACAGTTCATGAATCCCATTCCATATTCCTACAGCTGTGGATAAACTTTTGAAACCAAGAGTTGTTCGTCAGATTCCTCCCTTTATATCGGATGTATGTCATCAAACTTGTGGGTGTTTCTGGCACCCCGTCTTATGTGTGGCGATCGAAGCAGGGAAGTCTAGTGGTTGGAGCGCTGCGTTCGTGATCTGAAGGCCGGGGTTCAAACCAGCACCGGGGCACCCGTTTAAGGAAACTTTCCCCTGTAGTTAGCATCGGTACCGACTCCGCGCCCCCGAAAGTCCTTCGGATGAGACTATAAACTGAAGTCCCGTGTGCGAACGCGCGCAGAATATGTTTCCCACGCATTAAAATTTGTCATGCTATTTGGAAGAGTGGGCCAATGTGTGCCTGTAAGATCAGATGACACTATTTTTAAACGCATACACATTTGTGTCGGGTTTAGACATCATCCCCCCAAGTCTAAATGTGGCTACCTTCATGGTGGGCAAAAACGGTCGCATTCACAAAATCTCACCATTGGTGAACCTCAGAGCTCTAGCCGAGGAACGAAAAAAGAAAAAGAGTATAAAGCGCAGTGTGACCAGCAGGCTCCTTCAGTCTGTCCATCTTCCTGCCTGCCTGTCTGCCTGTTTGTTTAAATTCAAATTCAAATTCAAAAGCTTTATTATCTCAAAGACAGAGAAATTCCGGCGGGTTACTCGCCATACATAAAAACAATAAACATTTAAACATAATATTTAAAACACACACACACACTGTCCAACATCAGCATGCACCCATCATGAGATAAAAAGCTTCCTGTCTGTCTGTCTGTCTGTCTATCTATTGGTCAGTGCTAGTCTGGAATAGTCCTGGACAACATTGACCAACCTGCCTTACCGAAATGAACAGATTCCCTCAGTTTGCTCTGAGCTTTATCTATTTGTGTACCGTACTAGATCAGTACAAAAAATCACTCATGACTTTCAGTAGAGTGTCTTCTCTTTTGTTCAAGGCACGAGGTGTTGTTACACTACTGTCTATCGCAGGAACGATCTGGATTTCTTATCTGTTGTTTGTGGACTCAGGGACGTGTAATACATTGTTGTATCTGTCTCCAGGCTTTGATCTCCTCTTGTCTTGGGATCGTTTGAATAACAGGGTTTGAACTGCTTGAGGGAGGGTCATGAGTGCGTTTAGGTTAAGTTAACTTCTCGTGTGTGTGTGTGTGTGTGTTAGTTCTTCAGTTTAACGTCCTTCCACCGAAAAGTGATATCAGAGGGACAATGTGTGTGTGTGTGTGTGTGTGTGTGTGTGTGTGTGTGTGTGTGTGTGTGTGTGTGTGTGTGTGTGTGTGTGTGTGTGTGTGTGTGTTTGTGTGTGTGTGTGTGTGTGTGTTTGAAATTGTGGGCGTTTGAGAAAGTGCGAGTGTGTGTGTGTGTGTGTGTGTGTGTGTGTGTGTGTGTGTGTGTGTGTGTGTGTGAGTGTGCGTCTTTTACACTTGGTGTATTCATTACTGAAGGATGCACCCCTCTTCTGTATAACGTTGATATTGCCAGTATAGCACTTGTGTACACTCCTTACCATATCACAATCATAAAAGTACATTAGAATTTGGAATGTTCATAGGTGCCTGTCTTCATCTGGTGTAGACCCTGTCTCAAACATTGTAGCATACTTGATTCTCTCTCCCATCACTGGAACATGGGGTTGTGTGTATATGTGTGTGCGCGTGCGTGAGCGCCTGCGCTTGTGTGCGTGTGTTTGTGTGCGCGCACGCGCGTGTGTGTATGTGCGTGCGTGTCCGTGCACCTCCATGCATGCACATGAGTGCCACACATTCTATCTCACAGCCCTTTCCCCCCTCTGTGTTGCGGACAGAAAAACCCGGAGGATTACCTGTCGCGGAAGCGGGCCAAGGAGGAGGAGGAGAAGGAGAAGGATCGCTCCCGCTTCAACAGACGCTCGGCCACCGACCGCCGGTCGGTTAGCGGCGGGGTAGAGGGGGCCCGAAGCCGGGTAGCCTCTGACCTCAGCAGCCCCAGGGGCAAGGACCGCACCCCGCGAGATCGTCACAGCTACACGGAGAGGAACGAGCAGGTGTCCCAGGTAAGTCTGTCTACCTGCCGGGATTTTTTAACAATTCTTTTATTTTGAGGAAAATGGAATAAGCACTCGTGTGCTTTTTTTTTGACATCCAGTCCCTGTGTGTGTGTGCGGTTTTGTAAATGTTGTCGTTCGTTCCCGTTTGGTTTATTTGTCCCTCTGAGCGTTTGAATGCGGTTAATATCTTTGGTAAGATTGTTGTTGTTGTTGGAGGGGGGTGTGGGGAATGTAGAGGTGGCTGTGTGTTGACTTCAAGTTGTTGACGATGTTTTGGGCAGTTTGATCTTTCGGTGTTCTGTACGTGAGGTAATTATCTATAGGTCCTGCAGGAAGCATATTATCATACACGCTTTTGCACTTGTATACATGCGTTTTGGTATGGTCAAGCGCGCGAGCTCAAATACACGTACGTGAGGACACATGCATATACTCATACACCTTTTTTTTTTTTAATTCTGTCCAGACTCTCACACATACAACTGTTACATTTTTTGTACATTTCTTTATTACAGTAAAACATAGAATTCGGCGGTAGGTTGATCATCTTGATGATGCAGTCTCTAAATCGGATAACTTCACTGGTGCTGTATTACAACCAAACCAAAACCACACACATCCACGAGCGTGTGCAAACACACACACACATACGCACGCGCGCACACACACACACATATTAGTAGTTGCGTGCGCTCAGATTTATTCTTTCTCTCTCTCTCTCTCTCTCTCTCTCTCTCTCTCTCTCTCTCTCTCTCTCTCTCTCTCTCTCTCCCTCTCTCCCTCTCTCTCTCTCTCTCCCTCTCTCTCTCTCCCTCTCTCTCTCTCTCTCTCTCTCTCTCTCTCTCTCTCTCCCTCTCTCTCACGCACGCACACACACACACGCACACACACGCACACACACACACACACACACACACACACACACATACACACACACACACACACACACACACACACACACACATACACACACACACACACACACATGCACACACCACACACACACACACACACACACACACACACACACCACACACACACACACCCACTACAATACAGTACAGCAGTGTAGTGTAGGCACGGGGGGATGTACGTGCCGCATGCTGCATGCTGCAGGCAGTCCGGGAGTACCGCCAGAAGCGCCAGTCCCTGCACAGCGCCGACTCCAGCCTCCCCGCCTCCGCGGACTCCAGCGCCTCCTCCTCGCCCCGGGAGTCACGGAGGACGCCCTCAGACACCTCCCGCTCCTCCCGAACCCCCACCACCACCACCGTCACCACACACTTCGGCACCGACATCCCCGCCAGGGAGATCCCCGTGTCGGAGGTGGTGAGGGAGCCGCCTGAAGGAAAGCCCTCCGCGCACAGCGAGCTGGTGGAGGTCGGCTCTGTGTCGTCCTCACGCCTGGAAGCCGAAGCTTCCCCCGTGAAGCGTGGTTCACAACGGAAAGGCAACCAGTCTAACGGTCCGGACCAACCCTCGGCGGATAGTAGGCCCGGCTCGGACGTTTCTGCCAAAACAGTTGTAGAGAGAATTTCGGAGGAGGTGTTAGTGAAGGGAGGTGGAGAGAACGTTGACAAGGTTCAGAACCAGCCCGCTAAGGAGGTCCAAGGACTGCTGCAGAGTTCCCAGCCCAGGGTCGTCGACAAGCAGCAGATCACAACTGTAGAGGTCAGAACACACACCGACAGTGTCCAACAGACGTCCGTTGAGACGACCGTCGTCACTGTCAAACAGCAACCTCGGCAAGCGGATCCCGGTCAGGCGTCGTCAGATCCTGTTGCCAGATCCGCAGATCACGCCCAAAGATCCACCAGTCCCGACAGCGTCCCAGGGATCAGTCACAACCGGCCTTCCTCCAAGAAAACTCGAGCTCCCCCACCCCCGCCTGCTGGTGCCGCTGTGACCGCCTCCTCTTCATCCTCCTCAACGCCCTCATCCTCAACGTCCTCCTCAACGTCCTCCTCCTCAACGCCGGCCCGGCAAGCGTCAGTGCCCGGTGCTGCGGACTCCAGGCCTCCCCAGCCACAGGTGGAGCGGAGCAGAGCGGTGACCGTGCAGTCCGGGGCCCCGCCTGGCCAGACCTCCCCGGAGAGGCCGGCACGTCCCAAGAGGAAGAAGACTCCCAGCACAGCGTCGTCGCCGTCCTCCTCCAACCCTTCGTCACCCCGAGACGCCTTGCCACAGCCGGCCCTGCAGAGTGCGGGGTCAGCCGCTAGCTCCGGGGCAGACCCCTTCCAGCTGACGGAGAACGCCTGTCTGGAGGAGGAGGAGGCGCCCCCCGCCCAGGGCACGGTGGTGATTCCCGGCACGTGCAGCCAGAGGGAGAGGCCGGCCGCCAAGACAGCCCCCAGCTCCGCCAGGAACGCTGTGCCGCCTTTGTTGCTGAACACCAACGGTCAGTCTCCAGCGCCCACCCCGGGTGCCTCTTCCTCGGAGCCCGTGAAGCAGAAGCGGAAGAAAGGGAAGGCGCCAGAGCCCCCCAACCCCACTGCTGACAACAGCTCTCCCCGAGACGCCCCCCTCTCCCCCTCCCCCTCCTCCACACCCTCCCCCTCCGTTTCCCCGAAGGACGCGCCCACGTTGTCCAGATCTGCCGAAATCGCCAAACTCGAGACCAAACCGCCGCCACCGGAAGAAAAAGCGGAGCGAAGAAGATCGAGCAAAACCAAAGCCCCACCACCGCCACAACAACAACAACAACAACAACCACCTCGATCCGCTCCATCGCCCAAGATTGTTCCAGAACCTACGGCCGTGTTCGCGGTGACTCAGGAAACGGCACCGAACGCGAAATCACCCCAAGTTTCTAGCAAGGCGGAGACGCCGGCACCCCCAGTGACCCCAGTCCCGAAGAAAGAGCCAGAGAAGCAGACGTCGCCCAGAGAGGGGGTGCTGCGAGGCAAGGGCGGGTTGGGGAAGCTGCCCAACCACCCCGAGGTCCCTAAAGACCTGATCATCCCGGACATCCCCGAGCGAGGCCGCTTCAGCGAGACGTCCTCCATCAACGACTCCGACACGGACAGCATACCTCCCCCCTTGCCCAACTCCGCCCCTCCTCCCCTCCCCACCCTCCCCCCGCCCTCCCCGCTGCCCTCCACGCAGTCGTTAGAGGTGGAGGAGGTGGTAGAGGTGCGTGAGGTGTCCTCTGCCCACAGCCGTCCCCCCGGGCCCATGAGCGGGAAGAAGAAGATGATGGAGGAGGAGGAGGAGGGGGTGTTGCTGGAGTTCGACTCCATGCTGCCTGACAACCTGCCTGACGTGGCGGAGGATCCTCAGGTGTGTATAGAGTGTGGGTAGTGTAGTGTACTCTGTGTGTGTGTAGTGTGTGTGGGGGTAATTTAAGAAGAAGAAGAAGAAGAATGTATGGAATTTACATAGCGCTGAATCTTGTAAAGCAACAAATCATAGCGCTCAGATTCTTTTTGGGGGGACGATTTTTTTTAAAATGTGTGTGTATGCGTTTTTTAAAATTTTGTCATCTGTTCCCACCGGCACATAAGCCTACTCTTTCGAACAGCGGAACAGGATTTAACGTGTGCGCAAGATGTTCTGCATGCGTTCGCACACGGGGCCTCGGTTTATATTCTCATCCGAAGTTTAGTGTGTATGTAGTGTGTGTGAGTGGGGGGGTTATGTGTAGGGTGTGTGTGTGTGTGTGTGTGTGTGTGTGTGTGTGTGTGTGTGTGTGTGTGTATATACGTATGTATACACTATGTATGTATTGTGTGCTTTTCAAGGTCGTTGGGGAACAGATAACAAATAATTGAAGAATTAATATGAACCAGAGTTTCCTTTGATTTGCTGCATTTTAAAGCGATGAGAAGACAAGACTGGAGGGCAGAAATTGTGGTTGGGTTTTGTTGTTGTTGTTTGTCGATGCAATTTGATGTTTCTTGGGCAGGTGGGGGTGGGGAGAGATTGGTGTGTGTGCTTGTACGTACGTGTGTGTGTGAGAGAGAGGGGGGTAGACAGGGTTGGGAGCCTTTTACGAAGTTGACACTGAAAACACTTATGCTTTAAAATCCCACCTGGTGCCCCCCCCCCCAAAATTAATAATAATAAACCACACAAAAAAGAAAATAAGGAGAAACCATTGTAGTTCTTTTGGCTAGTCGTCAAAGTTTCGTGGGTTAAACCCAAAGAAAACGCCTTGTATAATAATAATGATGATGATGATAATAATGGAATTTGTATAGCGCTATATCTTGCAAAGACAAATCAGAGCGCTTGCCTGTTAACACTTTCGTGCACAATGACAAGATGACCACCTTACTCTGAGCTCACACACTGAGGTGACACTGTGTGTGCAGAAGTCGATGGCCAACCTGAGGGCGCAGTTCTTCGGGCTGAACACGGCCAACACGGCCAACGGCAAAGGCCTGGTGGACCTGGAGGAGCTGGGGGGACACTCCGGTGACTCGGACCTGTCATCAGACGAGCGCGGGGTGGAGGGCACGTTCTCACCAGGTATGTTGGCTGAAATATCCTCAGTTGAGGTAATAAAACGTACACCCTTGTTTTCGTCATAAAATTCCCACCTGTGGGGATGCCGGGGGTCTTTCAGTATAAACAGCATCCCCACCCTCAGGAAATTCTGTGCTAGGACTTCTCTCTTTTCTATCCCTATCGGTGTTTCTGCCTTGTTCCTTTTCTTCTTTTTACCCCTTTCTTGTCTGTTTTCTGCCATCTTGGTCCATTCTCCTGCCTTTTCTTCCAGAAAGACTTAAAAGATAACACTTATCTCCCATGCCAAAGTCGGATGTGTTGGGCCTGACTTGTCAGGCGCTTAACGGCAGCACAACGCATTTTCGCTCGTATGACAGACACCAGTAGTACCTGTCTGAGCGTTCGACGAAGAAGAGGTCATAAAACGGAAACCTTAGCAGAAGTCATGTAACTTTAACCTTAGTAAACGTCATATAATGTAACATACAATGACAATACGAAAGCTTGGTTTTAACAGCTTCAGTTTATGAGCGACCATGTACATGACACATTGACAGCGAAGCAACAAAAAGCTGATTGTTCAAAATTAACCTCAAACACTATACTGGTAGGCCTAGTTGTGTCGTGACTGCTGAATTTTCGACAAAGACAGTGTGATCATTGTTGCCTTTCTTTCATTGTAAACTCGGCAGTTATAGGGGGTATGTTTACAGACTCGAAATTAAAAAGAGTAGAAAGAGCCTTATGATCCTATAATTATGTGTGTGTGTGTGTGTGTGTGTTGTGATTTATAGCTTAAGATGTGTGTGTGTGTGTGTGTGTGTGTGTGTGTGTTGTGTTGTGTTGTGTTTGTTGTGTTTATGTTGTTAGCTTAAGATGAGTTTGTGTTCTTGAATGAAGATACTCTGGGAGTAATCAGCAGCAAATGAAACATGACCACAGCGGATTCTGCAGCACAGAAGATTCAGATGTTACTCTTCTAAAATGGCATTCAGTAAGGTTCTCTATATCTGATATTATCATATTTAGGTTCTGTAACTTCCTGCTGACTTTATTTTCTGGTTCAGAAATGTGATGTCTCCTATTTTACCTATACTTTTGGACGAAGCGTCAAACTGACTGCAAGTCACGATGCCACATAAGCCCAGCATAGAAACGGTCCACAAGAAGCAGACGTGTATGCGCGTGTGTGTGTGTGTGTGTGTGTGTGTGTGTGTGTGTGTGTGTGTGTGTCTTCAATTTTACGTCTGTTCACTTCGTGTGTGTGTGTGTGTGTGTGTGTGTGTGTGTGCGTGCGTGCGTGCGTGCGTGCGTGCGTGCGTATGTGCGTGTGTGTGTGTGTGCAGGTGACAGCGGCGTTGTTCTCTCCAGTCTGCCCACCTCTCCGGATGACGGCGATGGTCGAATTCAGCTTCTGTCCTACACCGCCTCCTCCACCACCCTCCCGTCCTCAGACCTCAACTCCAACCACACCACCACCATCACCGTCAACTCCTCCTCCTCCTCCTCGCGCCCGCAAAGTCTGCCTGTCAGAGACTCCTCTGGAGATTCGTAAGTTTGTTTGGTTGGTTGTTTTGGTTGGTTGGCTGGTTGGTTGGTTAATTGGTTGGTTGGTTGGTTGGTTGGTTGGTTGGTTGGTTGGTTGGTTGGTTAATTGGATGGTTGGTTGGTTGGTTTCTTTGCATGCTTGCTTTGTTGCCTTCTGCTTAAAGTGACATTTGTGGAGTGGGGAGGTGATCGTCTTTGTTTCTGGCGATTGAGTAATTGTATGAATATTTTTGGAGAGATTTTGTTTTCTTGTGGATTTTTCATACCCTGCTCCACCTTTTTGTTCAAAGTAAAGGATTTTAGATTTTAGCATTTTAGTTCAGTTTGTTTATTCACTTTGTTACATTCGTGTTGTGTATTTTTTTTAAATTTCTTTCTTTATATTTCATTTTATTTTACCATATTTATTTTGTGTACGATTCTACAAAGATCGCCTGTCAGAATATTTTTGCATGTTTGCAGTTTGTGTTTAACTCTCTTAAAAGGATAGTTACGTTAATTTTATTGTATCCAATGAGATGCCATGTATCCGGACTTTGTAAGGATGTTGTCTTTCACTCCTGTATAGATCAGTTTACACTTCGGCTGTCCTTTAGCTTCAGGACTTGGCAGTAGATCAGTAAATGTTTCTCCTGGGAGGGAGGGTTTGGGGGTGGGGGGGGGGGGGGGGGTTTGAGGGAGGGTTTGGGGGGTGGGTGGGGGGGGGGGTTGAGGGAGGGTTTGGGGGGTGGGGGGGGGGGTTTGAGGGAGGGTTTGGGGGGAGGGGGGGGGGTAAATGTTTCTGTAGGTTGAATAATCCCGAGCGGAAATGGAAAGGTCGTTAGGAAGAGGCGTTAACAGCGTGGAAGGGTTTGTGGCGGTCAGGGGTGCTGACTTTGCCCCCATCAGTTATGTCGTGTGTGGTGTACCGTGGTGTTGGCTTACAGTAAGTGGTGGCTGGGTGATTTGATTTTGTCTGGTGGGGTGTGGAAGTTCCTAGCCTTTGCCTGGTTAGCTAGCCAGTCCCTGTGTGTGTGTGTGTGTGTGTGTGTGTGTGTGTGTGTGTGTGTGTGTGTGTGTCTGTGTGTGTGTGTGTCTGTGTCTGTGTGTGTCTGTGTCTGTGTGTGTGTGTGTATTTGTGTGTGTGTGTGTGTGTGTGTGTGTGTATAAGTGTCTGTGTATGTAAGTGTCTGTGTGTGTAAGTGTGTGTGTGTGCATGCATTAGTGTGTGTGTGTGTGTGTGTGTGTGTGTGTGTGTGTGTGTGTGTGTGTGTGTGTGCGTGCATTAGTGTGTGTGTGTGATCTATCTTTCTCACGAGAGAGGACAGGTTTAATCACACCAGACTTGAAAATGTGAAAGAAATGGAGCTCTAGGAAATAAAAAAGTTCATGATTTAAAAAAATACACCAACAATACAGTTAGGATATCTCTGTTTGCAGTGCCGGGACTACATTTTCTTTTGGGGGGAAACTTCAGTTTCACTGAAGTACAGGCACGATTTATATTCCTTTCATCTCCATCCCTTTATCAATTTATTTATTTATTCTCATAATTACGAATGCCGGTATGCATTTGTGTATCAATGTCTGTTTGCTATGTGTTTTACTTTGTTTTTACATACTTTTTAGTCTTTTCAGGCACCAACAAACTCAACCCCTAACCCAACTCTTTTTTAAAAAACCATTTGACATGGCCAAGGAGACCTACCAGGACTTAAAACAAGCTATAAAGTTTGAAGCAATTTGTGCCCCAGTCTTTTTAAAAAAAATTTTTTTGTGATTTTCGTTGCCTAACTTCTAGGTCACTCCAACCTCCTCAAAAACAAGTTGGTATTTCCCACGACATGGCGGCGCTGCCTCTTTTTAAAACATCGTGAGATGGTGAAGTAGGCCCACCAGTACTTAAAACAACTTTATCTTGTAAAAATTTGAAGAATTACTTTTTGTCAGAGCCCTTTTGTGACGAAATCTCCATTGCCTAATTTCTAGGTCATTCCTAACGTCCTCCAACAATCTGGTTTCTCCTCCAGAAATGGCGGCGCTGTCTCTGTTTATAACTTTTTGATATGGTCAAGCAGACCCACTAGAACTTACAAGTTTTAAGACAATTGAAGCATTTACTTAGTGCTTGAGCCTTTTAAAATTATTTTTGTAGGTAATTTTCATTGACGAATTTCCGG
>CM054150.1:53378544-53396044 GCA_028751875.1 Rapana venosa | reverse complement strand
GAGAGAGAGAGAGAGAGAGTGTCTGTCTTTCTATATTTGTCACGGATTCGTGTGTGTGTTTTCTGTTTATCTGTATGTGTTTGTGTCAGTATAAGTACACGCGCCTTGGTATGTCAGTATCGCATGCACAAGTGAACATTATTTTAATACTGTGTATTGCATGTCCATACGCGCAGGGGTGGACGTGGGGTGTGTGTTAAGAGACGTGTAGACGTCAGTGTGTGTCTGCTTGTACGCGCGCGTACAACATGTTTACAAATACTCTCCCCTGCATATCCGGATGTTTGTCATGATCTATCCTGTCTTTGTTTCCCTCCTGTCTTCCTCCAGTTTCATACCCCCCCCCCTCCCCCGGCCCCCACCCCCCTGTTGTTTTCCTCTCCTGTGGTGACAGAAGCTATCATGAGGGGTCAGAGGAAGGGCTAGAGCACTTGACGTTTCAGCGTCGGCATGCTCATCATTGCTGAATACTCCTGACCTGATAAAACCAGGCCGCAGTAGTAACAGTAGCGGATCTTAATAGTAAGCCTACCTGGGATTTACCTGCCTTGGTTTTCAACAGAAGCAGTAGCAGCGTGAACAAAATAGGGCTTTCTGTGAGGGCTGCAGACATGCCCTATTGCTGACCACAGAAAAGACTGACCAGTCACGAGACTTGGACGAGGGCATCTTTAGCACTGCCGTGCTTCTGCCTACTACCAGAGATTCTACTGTGGTGTGCAGTTTTGTGGGATGAGACTGGGGTATGCATTGGCTCTACTTCTTGTTGACAACAAGTAGTGCACGCGAGGCCCATGGCAATCAGATTTAAAATTAAAAAAAAAAAAGAAGACTGCTGTCACGCATGCTTTGCAATTGAGAATTCGCGCCGGGAACAAAGGAGCGGCAGATCATATGCCCAGGGATACAGGAGTCGTATAACAATTTAGGATAACAGGTAATATATGCTGTTTCTTCAGAAAGGAAAGTTGTTGCTTTAAAGGCAAGGCGTGTTTGTGTGTGCGTGGATCAGTATGTGCACAGTAAACTAATGCACGTCTCTGACAACGCGGTATCTGTGTTTGATGTCGCCGTTATCATTCTCATCATCAAAAACAAAAGCAACGTGATGGCAGCGTGTCGGCTGTGGGTAAACAGAAAACGGTTAGAGGTGGGAGTGAGTCAGTATCTACTGTTGCCAGATGTCAGTGACTGATGGGTTCGTTATTGCCAACACTAACGCTGACAAGGCTGTAGCGGCTGTCACACCAGGCAGGAAATTACCCACCATCACAAAATCATCAGTGCACATCTTCAAAACTTGCCGGCATGACAAAACAGAGTAGTGTAGTGCACATGTTTCAAGGATCAGTTATTCCCGAAACATGTGCACTTGCAGTTTTTGAATAGGCCTGCCATACCTGTCGGCAAAACGGTGTTTCTGTCATTGGCAAAACGAAATATGTGAATGGTTTTCATGATGAACTAAGGAGATGCACTGGAGTAGGGACAAAAAGAGACACGTCCAGGTTAGGATCGTTGGGAAGTAGAAGTGACCAGAGTTTGTGACCACAAGAAGAAAGTTGTGACAGTGTTATCACTGACGCCATAAGAGGATTACATCAGTGGCTGATGATGATAGACTGACGGTAGATAAAGCTTATCACCACTATCCGATTATCGCTGTGACTGTCATTACCTTGCACAAAGTTGGCATGTCGGTCGTGTGTAATTGACAGTGCAAAACCAGTGATAGATAGCTAACGCTTATCACCAAAATCATCTTATCAGTGTTGCGTGTGGGTAGACGGACTCCCAGGAGGGAAGATTGTCAACAGCAGATACAGTCAGTGTTGATCAATGTACTTGAAATTAACCCAGCATGTTTATAATTGACAACAGCGAATCTGTAGTGGACGTCTTTTGTGCATCATTGAACTTTTAAAAGGAATTGTTTAACAAATATCGACAGAATTTTTAATTTTGTGAAGACCTAGGGTTTGCCGAGGGTTTTTAACTCTGGAAGAGTCTTAACTTCAAAAGAGTCCATCATTATATAGCACTAATTATATAACTGGCTGCTCTGCATCGAAGCACAACCACCACCACCACCCCACCCTAACCCCCACCACCACCACGACGAAAAGACAGCTATGCATTTAACCATCACTTGTAAACTTGTGTAAGAACAGCGGTTGTGAGGTGTGAAGTGTGGAGCTCGGCGTGGAGTGATTCAAAGCATGATCATCATTCAATTTTGCTAACGCTTAAGCCCCTCAGTTTATTCTCGCTCAGCCATGAAGAGATTCAGGCCGCTGACTGGATGCGGGGTGTTTCAACGATGGAGGAGTCTCTATGATGCAGGTAAACCAGTAATTATTGTGTATTTGTTTAGTTTTGTTTTGGAGGGGGGGGGGGGGGGTGACTTTAGTTTTCATACCTGTGAGTGACAGGTTGCTCAATTTCAGTTTAGTTTGTGTGCTGTACGCATGTAAGCACACCTATACGCCTACATGCACACTCACATGTGCGTGTGTTGTGCGCGCTCGTGCGCACATGCGCGCACGCACACACACACACACACACACTCTCTCTCTCTCCCTCTCCTAAGGTTTCTCACCTGCATTTGATACACCTCCCTTTTGCTACTGCTCATTTAACACCACACACACACACACACACACACACACACACACACACACACACACACATATAACCCCTACTGACAAACCCAGAGGCAACCTGCACATACAATTGTGCAAACACGAACCACCACCACTGCACAGCAATCAACAACGAAACATTAACACCCAGCAGCGTTGCCAGGTCCACCCCTTTTGTACATCCTGCCACCCCTAATCAGAATGCAATCAGCAACCCCCCCCCCCCCCCTATGACAGCCACCCCCCCCCATTCCCCCCCCCCCCCCCCCCCCCACACACACCACCTGACAACGTCACCTCGCTCACTACACTGATAACGACTGCAGGAAGCCTCCTCCTTATCTAATCTTCATCACTTAACCCCCTGGGGGGTCGGAAAGAGGATTTTGTCCACCTCCTAGCTTTTAAACAGGTCTGGGTTGTTTGGGTAGCCTTTTTTAAAAATCCCAATGTTGGCCTAGCAGTAGAATCAGTGTTGGCAGATCTACGATAGATGTAACTGTTGACAAGATTGCCGCTGATGAACTGTTGACTAAAGTTGCCATAGGTGTAAACTGTTTCCAGATTTGGGGAAGTGCAACTGTTGACAACGTTGGCATAGGTTTAAGCTTTTGGCAAAATTACAGGAGGCCTAACTGTTGACAATGTTGCAATAGATGTAATGTTGGTGACTTAACGATAGGTGTAATAAATGAAAAAGTTGTGATAGATATAGACTCTTTTCTGTTGACAAAGTTGCGACAGTGTAACTGTTGGTAAAGTTGCTATAGGAGTAAGTGCAGGCAATGTTACAATGGGTGTAACTGTTGGCAACGTCAAGTTTGATGGAGGGATGGTAAATATGGCAGTGGAGTTAATACCTTGTAGTTGATCAGTGTCTGCTTTGATGTTCAAACTGAAAAACTTTTTTAAAATAGATTTTAAAGTGTGTTTTTGGGGGGAGGGGGATATCTATGTCTGTTCAACGTATTTATTATGATAAATCACAACAGCAACATTTGCATTTCCATTCGCACATGCTTTGTCACTTCGTGTCTGTCCCTGTCTCTGTCTCTGTCTCTCTCTCCCTCTCTCTCTCTCCTTCTCTCTCCCTCCCTCTCACACACACGCGACACACACACACACACACACACACACACACACACACACACACACACACACACACACAGCACAGCTCAACTTCAACTTCAACTTTAACTCCAATCCCCATGTGACAACAATCCATCAGAAATATACTGGACCCCTTGCCGCCACCACCACCACCACCACCACAGCACCCAGTGTCTGTCCTCTCATCACCCCCTAATCACCCCCTGATCAACGACCCTCGTCTGCACCCTCGCTACACTCTCCACATCACGCCATCACTCAGTGATAACCACTCCTGAGGGGATCCCGCTCCATCTCATCATTATCCCTCCACTTCCTTGTCCCAGGCATAAAACTGCAGTCCACTCCGTGTACTGACCGGTGTGTATAACAGATTCACGTTTGCTGGGGGGGGGGGGGGGGGGGGGGGGGTTGCATGTCGGCAGACCACAATCCAGGTGTCCTGTTGGGTTGGACAGATTGATGATGGGGGGGGGGGGGGGGGGGGGTCCGTGCTGTACCCATGCTTTTTATTATCTTCATTCGTCATCTTTCATCTTCCTGTATTGACTGAGCATGCTGTGAACACCATCAGGGTTGTCACTTCGTGGGACAGCAAGGTCTAAATATAAAACCAAAACAAACTAGAAACTCCTCCATAGAACCCCAGTTAGGCATAAAACAGATACGACATAGAAAGATCAAAAGGAGTTACCCATAAAACGGAACACTTATTACTAACAAGTCTTTTTGATCAATGTGGAAATCATATCGGATAAAATGAAATCAGTTCTTTATGGACAGTGACTATACTGTCTGGTATACAGAACAGAGTTTTTGAACGAGTCCTAGGTCACATGTTTGTTTAGCTTCACGTAGCCTATGTTCCCTGTCACGTAGCTGGCGTACTTCAGCAGTTAATGGCTTTATGGCGTACTCCTCTTATAAGCCAGACGTCAGCAAGTATGTCATGCATAGACATGAATACAGAAACGATGGAGTAACCAGTCAGCGCAGTGTGTAACACAGGAAAGACAGTTTCCTCATTTCTGCTACCCCTCATGGACCTCAGGCCTGGCCATGTCTCAGAAACTGTTTTGTTATTCTGTGGTTCAATTCCTCTGACTAGAGGTATCTGGCATATCACTGTATGAAACAAGGCTGCTGGAGACCCCATCTTTTGTGGCATTCTTAGCAAGTGGGCTGACTGCCTCAGCGCCTTGGGTAACTTAGAATGTAGTCACAATTTTACTGTGTCCATCCTGGAACAGGTTCCACACATGTTGCCATAACTAACTGACTGACTGACTGACTAGTGATAAGTCATAATAATAATAATAATAATGTATGGAATTTATATAGCGCTGAATCTTGTAAAGCAACAAATCAAAGCGCTCAGATTTCATTTCATACCACTTTAAGTCAGGGCAGATTTCTCTCCGTGAAATTCGGGCTGCTCTCCCCGGGGAGAGCGGGAGAGCGCGTCGCCACAAGCGCAGCGCCGCCCATTTTTTTTCTTTTTCATGTCTGCAACTGTATTTGTTTCCCTATCAGTCATCTTTCATTAAAAATGATCCGAAAAGAACTCGCAAGGCTAGCTAAATTTAATCAACCGAACTGCAGTCATGGCATTTTAGGCTACTGCTGACTACTTCCTCGATGATGTCTGTCGGCTAACAAACCAGAAACAAACACTTATCTCTAAATATATATGTCTATAAAACAGAAGAACAAAACTGTTCATGAAGCTTTAGAACTGTAAAGCTGTAGAACTATAAAACTGGTTTGTTGTTTACTTGACAGTATTTTTGTATTGGGTAAAATACAAGAAACATCTTCATCCTGGTAGTTTTGACAAATGAAATTCGTGAGACAGAAACGGGATTGAAGAAGAAGTGGCCTAAATGGACTGAAACTGGTTTCTATAAGAGCTCAGGGGAGATAATATACAACCCACTGCTCTTCTCCGTCTTCCTTGCATTGTAATTAGTCATAAACAGGTGTGACAACATACAGCTGACAGTGGAAGGCGCCATGCTTAATGTAAGTGACATCATGATTTACGTGAAAGTCATTAAGAAGAACCAAGGTAGACACGATGCTTTACCTGTCTGTCTGGCCAGAGGTATCTTCCTACTTTTATAGTCTTCCAAGTTTCCTTACCTCATTTCCATTACAAATGCGGTTTACCATGTAACACACTTTTTCATATTGTATCTTGTCTTATCCATTGCGTTTGAAGTTTATCAAGCAAAAAACTATTGTTAGATAGCACCTTACCATAGCACTTGATAAAGCAGCCACAAGGAAGTGTAACATAAATGTCCCTACTTTTTTTTCTTAAGCACTCTCTTGTGTCAGTGCTTTCGTCTGTGTGTTGGTCTGTCTTTTGGAGACTTATACAATTTTGTTAATCAACTGTTGGCGGCATTTCCATAAGTTAATGGGTGTGCGTGAAACTATATGCGTGCATGTATATGCGCTCACAGTATGACATGTGTGCCTATTCACTGCCATAATATAACTGGGGGGAGGAGGGGGGCAGTAGCCTAGTGGTGAGAGCGTTAAGCTCGCGAGCTGATGGTCCGGATTCGAGCCACAACTGAGGCACCTGTTCCAGGAGATTTTTCTCAGCACCCGAAAGACCTGTGGATGAGGCATAAACCCAGGTCCCTTGAACGCAGAACACCTTGCGCACACGTCAAAGCCTGTTTTGTCTGTCTTTGAAAGAGTAGGCCATTGCGCGCCGGTAGAGACGGGTTGACAACATTAAACAAAAAAAGCAACAACAAAAGCAACAACAAAGCACAAAAATCGGATACACGCTAGTGTCGTGTTTAGACATCATCCCCGGAGTTGGAATGCTGCTAACTTAATGGCGGGGAAAAAACGGCCGCACACGCAAAATCTTACCAGTGGTGAACTTCCGACCTCTAGCTTAAAACAACCCAAAAAAGAAGAGATAAAAAGAACTGGTACAGAAATATTGACCCACCCACACCATGCAGCAGCCATGATGATTAAATGTCGGGGTGACTTCATGCTCATCAATGAAGCAGGCGTTTTAAGGCGGCCCCCCCAAAATGTGCTGTTGCTGTTGCGACAGGTGAGAGGGTATGACTGTGCATACCCCCCCCCCCCCCCCCCCATCCCCCTACATGTCAATCCCTCGGGGCATGTTACTGCCTTGTACATACTGTCTTCCCATCCCATTTCGCTCCCCTCCTCTCCCTTCCATCCATCCCCCAGGGTTGGGGGGGGGGGGGGGGGGGGGGCTTTCAACCTCTGCCCCCATTTCCCAAAAAAGATTGGTTGTTGTCGACCTGTGTCTTTGCATGACCAGCAAAGTCGTTACATGGCTAATGAGATTCGGCCCTCCTAATTTGGCTTCTTGCCAGCCAAGTGCTAGTTGTTGTATTGCTGCTCCGCCTCTCGATACTCTGCCGTATAATTGTATGCCATATATGTACACTGTTTGGGGGTTTGCGTGACGTGTGCAAGGGGTGTGAGAGAGAGAGAGAGAGAGAGAGAGATTATGCAATTCGAGTTTGTATAAGGAAAAGACAAATGGATCTCGAGTTTCAGCTTAGAAGGTAGTTTAAAAAAATGGTTTGTGGGCCGGTGTATTGTAGTATCTGGTGTGCATTTGTTGCATGCATGTATCAGATAATAGAGGGATACTGTGACTTCATCACCCTTGCCTTACGACTCTATTTGCGTGTAAGCACTCAGCATGTCATGAATATGCATGAAGATTAAAGCCATGTCTACCAACCACAAAGAAAATTAAAGGAACGGCTGTTTATTTGTGCAAAGCCTTTTGTGAAGATACGTGGTTGTTGGTTTTTTTTGTTTTTTGGTGTGTGTGTTTTTTTGTTTTTTTTGGGGGGGTTAAAGTTTGTATCATAGTTAAGTATCATAATAATCTTCTTGTCAGTTTATGGATCTTTCTCCATCCCTCACCTACCCACGGCCCCTCACACACACCACACACACACACACGAAAAAGAACAGAAAAAGAAAAGGAAATTAGACAGAAGCTTTGGGGAAAGAAAGACACACAGACTGGAAAAGAAACGGGGAAAATAACGTCAGTGCAAACAGGACAAGAGAGGAGAGAGAGAGAGAGGGGGGGGGGGGGGGGGGGGGGAGGGGGGGAGGTGAAAATACAGCGTTGACAAGTGCATGTGGAAATGAACGGTTGAGGAAAAGGGATTGTTACAGGGGGGGGGGGGGGGGGGGGGGGGTGCAGAAATGACAGGGGGTGATATTTTAGGCTAGTCAAAATGTGCCAGTATGCAATGTGCAGTCCGCCAAAGAGTCGACAACTCCTGTGTAAATGTTAGACCCTGTAAAGACATACACTTCAAAGCCGCTGGTAATTTCTTCTGCTGCTCTTCTGCTTCACCTTAGCTCTATTTAGGTTTAGTGAGCGTGCAGGCGTGTGCGTGCGTACGTGTGTGTATATTGAGAGAGAGAGAGAGAAGATGGTGAGGAGAGGAGAGAGAGAGAGAGAAATCTGAACTCTGAAATTTAATGAATACAGGCCAACAGCCCCTTTCATGGGGGGAAACATAAACATTATTCTGACATAATATATAACATAATCAAGAAACAATACTGGTACTACATGAACATGTTCACTAAAAGAAAAAATCAAACAAAACAAACAACTGCTGAGTGCAGATGGAAACAATCTTAATCCTGGAGGTGATTCACTTTTAATTACTCATATTTTCAATTAAGTTCTGTCTGAGTTTAAATGCAGCTAAAAGGAATTTGGCGAGATTTACTAGAGATGCTTGTGAATTGCAAGCTAGTACACTGACAAGCGCTTTGTCTAGGTTAACACCAACATTTACCTTAAGTTTGTACTGCTGTCTAATGTCCTGGTATAGGGGACATCTAAATGCAAAGTGTCCTTGATCTTCATTCCTGTCTAGACATGCAGGGCATGCGGTATTGAGAGAGAGAGAGAGAGAGAGAGAGAGAGAGAGAGAGAGAGAATCTACTTGATCAAATTTCATATTGCGCGACAGCAATGTTTGACTCCAAACGCACATAGAATCTAGGCCTAGAACTGCATTAATTCCGCAAAAATCGTAATCATGGCACATTTGTTGTTGTTGACATGTTAAATAAAAACTAAATGTATAAAATATACTCCGTTTTAGAAATGGTGCTATTCAAAAAGCAACGGTTGATGCAGCATCGTCCGGTGTGTCATTCTTCTTAAAGTGTTTCTGTATCACTGTATCCATGCTGTTTGTAACAATGCCATTTGCACATTCTTGTATCTTTTTTTTTTGGTTTGACGTCATTCTTGTAATGACTCGTCTATCTTTAAGATGACGTTGACGTGGCTGTGCAAAGCTGAAAGTTCTCTGCCCCTCAGTGATAAGATACACTGACTCCATTGTCCAAAATTTCTAGAACATCTGACTTTCCTGCTTAATCCCAAGGCATAGTTTGCAAAATTTATAAAAGTAAAATGTCTTTGAAGTATTTGCATTAAAGATAGGGCTGACGCAATTTTTTTTCTACTTTATTGTGGAATTGAGAAAAAAGAAAACTAACTAACAACAACAGCAACAACAACAACAACAACAACAACAACACACACACACACAACACACACACACACAAGGAGGGCGGGCGGTTGTGGGGGCATACGTTTGGAAAATGGAGTTGGCTTGTTTTGCCTTGTTGGGGGCAGTTATTTATTTATTTTATTTATTCTTTTATATCGAGGATAATGGAATAAGCACTCATGTGCTTTTTTACATCCAGTCCCCGTGTGTATGCAGTTTTATCAATTTTGTCATCTGTTTCCACCGGCACACAATGGCCTACTCTTCCGAAAAGCGGAACAGGATTTAGCGTGTGCGCAAGATGTTCTGCATGCGTTCGAACACGGGGCCTCGGTTTATAGTCTCATCCGAAGGACTTTGACACCCAGTTCGATTTTTTGTCAAACTGGGAAGAAAGGGCGAGGCTGGGAATCGAACCCAGAACCTCACGGTTTACTTGTTGGCACGCGAACGACTTAACCATCCTTCCACCTTCCTTCCTGTTCTGTCTGGGTCTCATGGCATGACACGTGTGTATATGATTTGCCAGGCTTCTCATTAGCTGTGAGATTTATTCTTTGGCATATGCATATACTGTAGTTGCATGCTGTAAAGAAGTCTTTATATAAGCCTATAAGTATGATAATTTATGCAATGAATAATAATACAGTTATTTTGTTTCCTTTTTTTTTTTAAAGCTGATTGTCAGGGAACAGACCGGGAATGGCCTCTGTGTGTGTGTGGTGTGTGGGTCTGTCTGTGTGGGTGTTCCGGGATAACAATTTGGCACTTTTTGTGCAACCAATCAAAGCAGAACTAAAAAAATATGAAGACTAAGTGAATATTTGTAGACTTTATTACGTCCTTAAAACATTTTCTAGTTTCTATATCTTTTTGTCAAAAATTGGTGACCATGTAGACTAGTATTTTTAAAAGCTGGGTGATGATGGCTTAAACTGAGGGGAATTACCATATGACTGAATGTTTTACATGTTTTGGAGACGGCTGATAAAGATTGCGGAGGGCAGGGGGTTGGGATAGCCTAGTGGTTAGAACATTGCGCTCGCAATCTGACGACCCAAGTTCGATTCCCGTTCAAGGGGATATTTTTCCCCAGGAGTTAACATCAGTGCAGACTCCACTCTCCCCAAACTATCGGATGAGACTTTAAACCGAGGTCCCGTGTGCGAACGCAAGCAGAACATCTTGCGCACACATTAAATCCTGTTCCGCTTTTCGTAAGAGAGGCCATTGTGTGCTGGTGGGAACAGATGACAGAATTTACAAACCACATACACACGAGGACTGGATGTATAAAAGCACATAAGTGCTTATTCCATTATCCTCGATATAAAAGAAAAAGATCCCCCCCAAAATTTTTTAATCTTTGTGTTGTGGCTTTTGGAAGTGGTGTTCTAAAGACGTCATGTTCTGTGTCACTTCACACGATCTCTTTCTTCTTACCTTCACAAGCTGGTGAGCAAGGCCGGCCAGATTTACAGAAACAACATCATTGGTTTGCCCATCCCAGGTTCGTTTCATTGTTTCATCGATTCATGTGCGTGACTTTGCATGCTTCAACACAGACAAAATACCCTGAAATTGGCAGACTTAAACCCTTCTCATCATCTGATTTATGACTGGATGAAAAACATTGCTCTGACGTGGCATGAGCCAATGTCTGGTTCTGTTAGTCATTTGCGGCGTGAGCCTCCGCGACTGCAGAAGTAACCGTCCAAAATGAGGATGAAAACGACCTTGAAGGGCGTGCGTTTGATATATGTACATTCAGGTAATGTTGCATTGAATGTTTGCATTTCGTTACGGTATTTTTGTTGTGTTTTTGTTCTGTTGTTTGTTTGTTTTGTACTTTCGGAATGGAGACTGTCCAGCCATTGTATTTGATTCTGATCCGAAATTTGAAGTTAGGTTGGGGGGGGGGGGGGGGGGGGGGGGGGGGGGGGGGGTTGCGTATGCGTTCCCCCCTCCCTTCATTTAGCCCATTCCGACTTAGAGGATACAGTTGGGAGTTGAACTTCACTATTTTGCCAGGTCAGTCGGGGGGTACCTCCTTGCTCTTTCCGATTTGCAGCTGTCATGGTTTTGTTGTTGTTTGTTTGTACGATGTGCACATGTCCATAAGCATACTGTCTGACTGGTTTATAGTCGCCTTCCAAGGACTTGACACTCAGCTCGGTTTTCCTGTCGAACTGGGAAGAAAGCTGGGAATCGAATCTAAAACCTCACGGTATACTTGAGGGCAGGTGACCGTCTAAACTGTCCCGCCACCTTCCTTCTTAGACTACAAATAACAAATACTGTAAACAGTTCTCTGATGGAGTGAGTGCCCCTCCTGTGTGTTTGAAATGTAAGGTAGCAAATTATAATTGGGTTGCAGCAACAAAGCGAAGTTGTTTTTTTCCTCTTTAAGCCCAGCAGTTTGCTTCCTAGTGTGTTTGTGTATTTTTCTATTACACTTCTTGTTTACTTAAGCTTGGTATTGTAATATGTTTGTATTCACTTTTTGGTGATGGGGAAGTAGTATGTATGAAAACCTGACTTAATGTATAATGTTGGTATATGTTTTTATTCACTTTTTGGTGATGGGGAAGTAGTATGTATGAAAACGTGACCTTATGTATAATGTAGATATCACTTGTCTGCTGCATAAGCAACAACTGTTAGCTTACCATGGCGTATGGCTTAAAATAAGCTGTGGCTTGATGCCTTTCCCCTAGTGTTCTGCTGTTTGCTTATTTACGCGTATTGAAGAAATCATGATTACACCAATGAAACGTATGTTGTCCATGCCCTCACGGGGTCAGTCAGTGGGAGTGGCACTTTCTCTCCAGCTTTGCCCGACATCAACAATCCAAAAACTGTTGTGACGTTTTCCTCCTGAAAACAAAATCTGGGTCTGGAAAGTGTGTTAGCCATGTAGAGATTAGGTGACCATGTTAATCTTGAGGTTCACAGTCTTAACAATGTCCAAATCCCCTTGAAGTGCAGAAAGGACCTGTAACAATTGTTATAGTGCGGCTGAGACATGCCAATTCCTGCGGGCTATGTTTCTGGGGTGGGTGGGTGGACACAGTACAGTGTGTGGACTAAGAGTGTTTAAGGTATTGCCCCTTTTGTTGTAGTATAAATCAGCGGCTTTTGAGGACTGACAGTTGGGTATGTATGTTCACGTGATGCGCCAGGGACGGAGTGGTAGCTGGAGTTACGCCATTTAACCCCGACATGTCAGCTTCACTGTCACCGCTGTGCAGAAAATACGAGTGTGTGGAGGAGGGAAAGAAGCTGACCCAGACACGAGGGGGAACATTGAAGGCCTGAATTAGATACGGGGTTTGCGTGCATTAAAGTCGCCCATTTCGGCGGTGTCTGCTCGTTTTGGTTGAAAGTGAAGGTGACACTGTGATGGGCTGGGCTGAGCTGTGTTCGTCTCTGTGCTGTTAACTGTTGTGTTGTCTTTCCAGTTTTGGGACTGTTCTCAGAAAGAAAGGGGAGACGTTTGTGATAAAATTACCTGTGTTCGTGTTTTAATTACCTCTGGTGTTGCTGGCTTCTCTCCCGTGAATGTTAGGGTTTGCCAGTTGTTTGGTGATTTTTCACACCTAACCTCCCCGCTCCCTTTCAAGGGGACAGAAACGGAGGTGCTTTGTGGTAAAATAGACTTTCATTTTTAGAAGAAACTGGTCGACATTTAATGGTTTAGAGCATCGTAATCTGCAGGATTGATAGTGCAAATGTTTGTGTAGGGTGCAGTATTAGTTTGTACTGCAGTTACCTGCACTCGTGCGCTAGAGGGGCGGAGTATGCAGCCGTTATAATCCACCGAGAGAACTGAAGGGGCAGTAAACTGGAGGGACAGTTTAAAAAAAAAGATAGACTGCAGGGACAGTGAGGTTGGTTGGCAACCTGTTCATTCCGCTGGTGGGCAAACGACACTGTCTTCTTCAAACACCTCGCCACACAGGTGGACAGCGGCGGCGCTCCTCTGCTGCCTGTGGTGTTACCTGTAAAGAGGGGACCTAGTATGTAATCAGGTGGTTTTAAAAGCTCCTTATCTTTTCGGCTTTTGTGATGGATTTTATGTTGGTCTATTACTCACTGATGACTTCTTAAGGTCATAAATATCAAGAGCGCAAATGTTTGGCTTTGTTTGCATTTTAAAAAATGTGTTTTAGTAAATAGAGTTTATTTTTAAATTTTTTTTTTTTTGGGGGGGTGATATGTAGCCTTTCTGTTCCTGAATCTTAAGAGAAGAGAACAAACCTGGAGTCAACCACAACAAAAGGTTACAGTGACATTTGCGTATAGGACTGTCACATTTTAAGTGGAAAAAAACCGGCACCAGAAAGAGAAACTTGTATGATTCCTCTTTTCTGCATTTTATATGATACTTTTCAGCTGAGGGTTATAATTTCAAGAGATTAACAAGGATTTTAACGGTCAGCTTGTCGGTATTTGATGTGGACGCTGTTACCACAGAAAGGCTTTTCCTAGAGGAAAGGATACACTTGACACGAGACGTGTGCGACTGTTTGTGCAAGGTGCACATTGTGTGGTGGCGCATCAAACCGCTGAGTCTCCCTGGAAAAAGAGAGGAGGGAAGACAGAGTTGGCGGGGGAGGGAGGAAATGTGTGTGTGTTTGAGATGCAGACTCTTCTCCCGTGTGAAACTGCTGTGAGGACCCCCGCTTCCCTCCCCACCACTGAGGACTAGGATGTCCGCGTGCACCCCTCTCTGCCCAGACAGGGTTTTGTGAGTTGAGGATGTGGACTTCAAACAACTGTGAGCTGCCAGGGACCCAGATTGTGATGGTATGAAGAGAGTGGTTTAGTGAAATCTGCGAGGAATCGTAGTGCTGTGAAAACATTTGCATAACAGCGGTTAGTGACACAGTAAGGAAACACATCTTAATCATTTCATATCTTCCAGGAAGTTACAGCATTTCCTCCACAAAGTATCACCATACCGATAATTATAGGGATACAGGGCATGTTGGCTGTTGGGTACAGGATAGACAGATTGACCCAGTGCTACAGTGGTGAACACCAGCACATGGAGAAACCCTGAACATCACTCTTTGACCCTCTGACATAGGGAGGAGGTAGACATACCGTACTTACCCTGATAACAGCGCTATAAAACGCTTATTACAGTCTTCTGGTCACTGCATGCTGTTGCTGCTTGGCCTTCAGGGGTACTTACCAAAGACAACTTCACCCTACTGTTGGAGATTGGTAAAACAACAACAACAAAACAAAAACAAAAGACCAATACAGAGACAGAGCACTGTATTTTAGAATATACTGACAAAGTAACAGATAAGCTTTATTTCGTAGCTACCCATAAAAACACAGAAATAGACATGTGATGCTTTGGCCGTCAGTTTAACAGTTGTTCTATTGGCTTATTTACTTTCTTGCATAGAATTGGTGTGGTGGATTTGGGCCGTCAGTGACGTTGTACACAAACTGGTAGACTGCATTTTGGCACACAATTGGCCAGTGGTTTCAGTATTGCACGTGCTGTTCAACATTTTGGTGACGTCATTATGGAGCAGAGGTATTCCACTGTGGCGACGCTGGTTCTGAAAACCTCGGATAATTCACCAGGCGCCTTTGGTGAGTCAGAACTTGGTTTATTGCTTGTCTCAGTCATGTCCGTGCTCTGCACTTTGACCCTCCCCACTCAGAGTAAACGTCACAGCATTGTCAACTTCTCTCTCATCGAAATCACACTATCATACCCAAATAGGAGAACGGCTAGTCGTAAGCCTGCCGTTGATTAGTACATCAAGATTAAAATTAGTGATCTGGGGTGAATCATAGAATATAAAAGGAAACAAAAAATGTAGTCAGGGGAGGGGAATTCTCTCTCTCTCTCTCTCTCTCTCTCTCTCTCTCTCTCTCTCTCTCTCTCTCTCTCTCTCTCTCTCTCTCTCTCTCTCTCTCTGAGATCTTTCAGATTTCAATCATGAGTTATGACAATTTTGTACGCAGATTAATTGCGCTGTAACAAAAATAATTTGAAAATTACATACAAACACAATAGCATCTAAAGAGCTATGAACCAACAGTTCAGAAATGAATCAGTGTAACATCAAAACTGCAATTACAAGCAGGTTTTAAAAAAATTTCACAGAGACCTACATATAAACAAATCTCTCTCTCTCTTTCTAGGACAAACTTAAAACATTGACAACTGAGTAAACAATCAGCTTTTTTCGAATTTGTAATTAGCACGCTGGTTGTTTTTAGAGATGTTTTTGTTTTGTTTTGTTTGTTTTTAGCGGAAATGGGAAACGTTTGACCACAAAACGATCATTCTTTACCTATCATCAGTTTCGTTGCAGTTCCGGTGGGATCCGTGTATTTCCTCTGTGTGTGTGTGTGTGTGTGTGTGTGTGTTGTGTGTGTGTGTGTGTGTTTGTGTGTGTGTTTTGTGGTGTGCGGGCGCTAGAGCCCTTCTCTTTCCATGTGGCCCTACAAGTGCTTTTTTTTCTTTGCCCCTGAAGAAACAAGTGTGTGTTTGCCAATGAGGGTGTTTTTTTCTACAGATCTTCGCCGTAGTCTGTTTCCATCAGCTTTTCACGATGTGGTATGTATGAGTTGCATACTGTTTATCTTGTCCAAAAAGCCACCATATACGCTGTTCTGGAAAATGTCTAGTTTTGTGCGAGACTGGGAACAATGAACCTCTCGTTTGCTGTAGCAGTGCATTACACCTTGACCACTGAACTAATTGTCTGTCACACACACACACACACACACACACACACATACACACACAAACAAACAAACACACACACCATGCACACACCATACACACCACACCATGCATACACACACCCTGCATACACACACCTGCACATAACCATGCACACATTTACACGAGTGTGTATGTTCATCCTAACACACCACACACTCACACACACTCACACACACACACACACACACACACACACTGCACGTGAAGCTAATCAGGCGGCCACTGAACGCGACGCTCGTGTGCATGCAGAAATATCAACAACGACCAAACAAAAACAAAACATAACAAAAAACAAACCCCCAAAAAAGCTCACAAAAAAGACGGTTAATAAAAGTGCGCATGTAAGCAAGCTTAGCGTATCGATCCTTCACTCAGCAAGACCAGCCGACCGCTCCGTGTTGCGTGACACAGTGAATGAACGAACGACTGCATGCATAGAGAAGTAAAGACAAGAGACACAGAGAACAGAGGGAAAGAACAGAGAGGAAGAGAGCAGCTTCAGTGAGGGATTTAATGACCAGTAACGGTGCCAGTTAGAACTGGAAAAGGTTTCCACCTCTGTAGCTGCCTGCTTTCCACACAGCTTCTGTCTATCAGGTATGCTGTGCTTTTTATGTGGTGGAGGCATGATTTGTGTCGAATGTCATAAACCTGCTGCCCTGAACGGTTGATAGGAAAATAACAAGCTCGTTTTTTTAACAATTTGTTTGGGGTTTGGTTGTTTTTTTAGAGAAGGGGAGGCAAAGGGATGGTGTGGATTTGAAGTAGTGTTTGGATGTTCACCTCTTACCGACGCCTGAAGTTGGACCAGTCAAAAGAGATGCACCTTCAGTTTGTTAATTGGCTAAGGCAGGTTGATTTTTACTTATTACTCTTTACTGGATAAGCAACTGTTCAGCGAAGCTAAATAATGTTTAAATACGAAAACAGAGAACAGTTGCTCAAGAGATTGTATTGTTACCCTTTTTACAGCCGTCTTGAAACAAAAATAAGTTGTTTTTTTAAACTGTTTACAGATGTGTAAATTAAAGGGTGTGATTTTCATCTTGCCTTGTAGGACTGAAATCACCTGCGACCGAATAGCTTTTGGGCTTTTTTGTTTTGTGCACAACCTTTAACAAAGAACAGAGAATGTAGTTGCTGCTGCCAGTGTAGCTGTGGATCTTGGTATTTCGTAAACGGAGCAGCGAGTTCCATGCTGTGTTGAGACGTGAAGCTTCAGAAAACAAAGGTCATGTCCGATTGGATGAATTGTTGTATAGATTTAATACGTTTGCTCTCGAAATTGTGCCTCTTGAGGACTTTTGACTTGCTGTACATACTTCATGTACTCGGTGAGAAAAGAAATGGGTCTGGTTCCATCCAGTCACATTGTTCATAGCCCCACCGACCACAGAGGCCATCATCAGATCAGG
>CM054150.1:53368544-53373544 GCA_028751875.1 Rapana venosa | reverse complement strand
TGTGTGTGTGTGTGTGTGTGTGTGTGTGTGTTTGGTCAGAGAGAGAGGGTCCACTCTCTCACAGTCTCTCTCTCTCTCTCTCTCTCTCACTCTCACTTCGTGTGTGTGTGTGTGTGTGTTTGGTCACTCTCTCTCTCTCTCCCCTCTCTCTCCCTCCACCCCCATGCCTTTATTGAATAAATCACACACACACTCCCAAAAAAATCACCCCCTCTCTCTCTCTCTCGAATAAATCACCACCACCACCACCCCAAAAATAAACCCACCCATTCTCTTTTTCTTCTCCTTCTACCTTCTCACAATCCTGACACCCCCCCCCCCCCCCCTCTCTCTCTCTCTCTCTCTCTCTCTCTCTCTCTCTCCCTCTCTGTCCCATTATACCTCCTTATTCTTTCCATTCCACTAGTTGGACGAAGATGTCAGTTGGTCTAGTCAAGACAACCGCTCGTCTGTTGTTATTTCCCTGACATTCACAATCATTAATGAGCGTCTCTTTCACAGTGAGGTAACTGCACCTTTTCAAACAACCAGATCCCCCCCCCCCCCCCCCCCCCCCCCCCCAAAAAAAAAGAGAGAGAGAAAAAAAGAAAATACACACAGTCAACTCCATCCTAAATTACTTATGCGCGCGCACACACTCACACTCACACACACTCACACACTCACACACACACACACACACACACACACACACACACACACACACACACACACACACACACACAAAACGAGCACAAACCAGGCGCAGATGCTTTTAAAAAAACAACCCCAAAACCCCTCATTATCCTCCCACCACATTCTGCTTGCGTCGCTCTCTCTCTCTCTCTCTCTCTCTCTCTCTCTCTCTCTCTCTCTCTCTCCTCTCTCTCTCTCTCTCTCTCTCTCTCTCTCTCTCTCTCTCTCCTCTCTCTCCCTCCCCCCCCTCTCTCTCTCTCCCCCCCTCCCCCTCTCTCTCTCTCTCACCAGCTGCTGTCAACGTCTTCTGCCAGGGTTTGGAATGACAGTCAGGGGTTAAAAAACAAAAAAGACAAGACAGAGGTAAGTGCACCGGGTGTCTGTACAGTGGTGCACTTAACCTGAACAATGGATTCCTTTATGTGGCAGTGTTGAGGCAAGATAGCTTTTAACTTAGGGGGTGGGGGGTTAAAACCTTGTGCCATGGTCTGTGTACATGCCCTCTTCTGATCTTTTTCTGTCCTGTCACTTCTGTGTGTGTGTGTAATAATACATGGAATTTATACAGCGCTATATCTTGCAAAAAAAAAGCAAATCAAAGCGCTCAAAGTGTGTGTGTGTGTGTGTGCACGCGTGTGTGTGTAAAGGGGGGGGGGGGGATACATGCCAGTGGTGTGTGTGTGTGTGAGTGGCCAGGGGTACATGCCAGTGGTGTGTGTGTGTGTGTGTGATTCAACTCACCATTGTGACACCCTAATAATTACTCGGGGGATCAATGGAAAAAAGGGGGAGAGAGAGAGAGAGAGATTGGCTAAACAAATTCACACTGACACACACACACACACACACACACACAAAATAGAAAGGAGGCGCTGTCAATAGACTTAACAGGCAAGGTCAGTATGTCGGAAAAAGCCAACAAGTGGTTTTTTTGTTGTGTTTGGCAATAGAAGCTTTCAAATTATCAAAATATTGTTGATAACTAGACCCTGTAGCCTGTAGACCCTGTATGTCTGTCCCCGTAGCTTCTGTATTTAATCACATTTACTCGCTTAAGTTTAAAAAAAAAAAGTTCGGTGGAGGGGTTGGGTTTGGGTTTTTTCTTTGTAGCTTAAGATATTTTGTTTTTGCTGCCCCCTCCCAAACACACACACCGCCTCTCCTTTCCTCTCCTCTGCCGTGTGTGTGTGTGTGTGTGTCGCTAGGTGGGGGTAGTACAGCAGCGTCGTCGTTCAAAAACGATTTATTTTATTCTGAAAAGGGATAGGAGAAACGAAGGCGGTGCAAACTGTTGCCGGAGATGAACGTCATCATGAATCAGCCAACGATCCATCCTCACAACCCCCCACCCCCACCCCCCAGTCCGCGCGTAACCGCTAGTCAGGCACATGCTTTGTTGTTGACACAGGACGGCAAGGAGGCCCATAACCGTCAGATCGAATGGAACCCCCTCCCCTAGCTAGGAGGCCTAAACCAGGGGCCCAGCCTTCACGCTAGGCTAGGCTATGCTAGCTACACGGCGCGGGATCCGTTTACCGCCAGCCACACCGAGCCCGCGGCCCGCCGTCGTGATATTACACACTCTCTTGAATCGCTGCTGAAGTGCAGGATTAAAAACTTCAGTCTCTCCCCTCTCAGGCTTTCCTGACCCCCGGACTGTTTTGGTGTAGGTAGAATTTATTATAGGCATCTCCACTATGATCAAATTTCTGCCCGATTTCTGAAACAGCAGCTGCCTCCTCTGCTGTTTTGGAGGTCATCGTCGAACACAATGGACAAACATACAGAATTTTGTTCTTGTTGTTGACTGCGTCATGAAGAAACAAGTGCAAGCATGAATTAAACAAAACTTTTGGCAGAACTTACGTCAGTTGAAAATCGAAATGAGCAGGGAAGTAACTCCCGACTGTCGTGGCAAAATTGGTAGAACCAATGACCCACTGTATCCCCAAAGGCGGCTACCATTAATGGATGATGGGTTGGGGGGGGGGGGGGGGGGTAGCACACAAAAACTCACCATTGGTGAACCTAGGAGCTCTAACTGAGGATGAAAATAATGATAAAGGTATTACAGTTTGTGGACCATTCCATAATACACTACGCCATTATTAGCTTAGAAGTCCACCTAGCATCAACGTGATCAGGTTTATCCTTTTCATGTCTGTGTATGTCGATTGTATATTAGACATTTTTGTGTCTGCACCCAAGGAATCAGCATAATCTTTCACCTGGACGTGGCTTAGCATACCTCCCATACATGCGAAGACCAGGTGAAGCGGCTGTGTGTACTGTCCCTGAAGTGCCTCTTTTCAGGGGACCCCTTCCGCACAAAACAGTGTTCCATTAAGAACAAGTACCTTCATTCCGCCTTTGAGCACTGTTCAGCCACAGGCTGTAGTTTTCTGTTCAACCTGGGTCCCTGCCTTCATCAGTACTGCCTTGCTCTGCCACCATTGTCCCTCTGGTGTCACGGTCCAGCTGTAAGTGTTCAATTACCGGGACCTGCACTGGTCATGTCTCTTTGGCTTAAGATGTCTCTGTATTCAGTCAGGGTTGCCCTGACCCTTAAGTTTCAAGTAGTAGCCAGCTTATCGTGTCATAAAACTCTCTCTCTCTCTCTCTCTCTCTCTCCTCTCTCGTGTTCATAAATTCAGATACAGAGAACATGAACATGATATTGACGACCTCAGGCTGCTATGCCCATTATGTAAGCAAGCAGAGGAGGATGAAGTACATTTTGTGTTGCGCTGTCCAGTATTAGAGGATGTAAGGCAGAACTACATCCCTGTTAAATATAGTAGACAGCCTAATTTATTTAGACTGTTTACTCCTGGCGTCAAGTCATCCTGAGGTTGTGCGCAGCCTCACTTTATATTTGTGTAAAGCTTTCAGAATAAGAGATATTGTTATCCTAAGTCATATTTTTGAAGCTGACTTTTTGTTATACAGTAACATGTTGTCGTTACTATTGCTTTTACCCCCACCAAAATACTAAACAATTCGGCAACCCCCTTCATGTATGGGCCAATGGCCTTTTTGTGAATAAATCCTTCGAGTTCGAGTTCTCTCTCGATCGATCGATCAATCGATAGGAACTTAGTTTTGAGAACTGAAGACATAATCCACAATGACTAAAATTTTCTCTATATAAAATTATCACAATGTCAAAGGCTTGTGGAAGCTTAGTTTTGAGATCTGTACACACACCGAAACATTACTGAACTTTCTGTATAGTACAAGTCTTAAAGAATAAGCTAACCGTACACAAAGTTTGAGCTGAGCGTTTGTGTTTTCTGGGTCACAAAAGGAAGGAGAGTACTATTATCAGAAGTTGCAGTTGGGATTTAGTATTCATACACTGATATTAGCTGTGTATGCTTGTGTGTTATAACTCATATAATGATAGTGGAAAACGAACTACAGTGGTATTTGATTAGTGACTGGACGACATAGAAGAAAAGGGCCGTTCTGTTTACTTTGGTCATAAGGTAATTGGTCACTCTTGTCAGAAACCTAGCTTACAATAAAATACAGGGTCACCCTGAGTCTGTTTTCAGGGTCCGTTTGTTTTGTTTTGTTTAATGTCTATTCACTACATGGTGATTTAGACACACTCGCATTCATACGGAGATGCAGGCAAGAAGACATGGGAACCATCATCACCAGACGAAGGTGGAAGTGGATTGGGCACATCCTCCGAAGAGACCCACAGTCAATCACAAGAATAGCATTGCACTGGACCCCAGAAGGAAGGAGAAAGAAAGGAAGACCAAAAGCAACGTGGAGAAGAACTGTAGAAAGTGAGATGAAGGCCATGCAGCACTCTTGGGGATCAGTGACTAGGTTGGCCCAGAATAGGCAGGAGTGGAAGCGCTTTGTTGCTGCCCTACACACCGCTGGGTGTAATGGCTAATGATGATGATGATGCATTCATACCAAAGTACCTATTATTACACACCCCATCTCTCTCTCTCTCTCTCTCTCTCTCTCTTCTCTCTCTCTCTCTCTCTCTCTCTCTCTCTCCCTCTCTCTCTCTTTCTCTCTCTTTCTCTCCCTTACACGCACTCACACACACATATATTATATATATAATATACATACATACATATATATATATATACATACATACATATATATATATATATATACATACTACATATATATATATATATATATATACTATACATACATATATATATATATATATACATATACATATATATAATATATAATATATATATATATATACATACATACATATATATATATATATATATAATATATATATATATATATAACTAATTACAGTAATGGTCTTACAGGTG
>CM054150.1:53361044-53363544 GCA_028751875.1 Rapana venosa | reverse complement strand
TGTTGTGTGTGTGTGGGGGGTTTTTTTGGAGGGGGGTATGAGTTTTCTTTTTCTTTTTTAGGGGGGCTGGTAAAGGAAATAATAAATTTTTCTTTGTTAAACTTCAACATTTTTGCGCGCGCGTGTATAACTGCAAAGAGAAAACGTGACCCAACTAGTGTGGGTAGACTTGTTCATGTGTACTTTGTGAGACCATGGTACAGTTTTGAATTATTCATTATTTTCATTTTTATTTGTCTGAACAAGTAGCGGTGACACGCCTGACTTGTATGTTACATACTGTAGATCTATCCATCAACAATTGCCGAGGCTGTGTGTGTGAAGTGTGGTGTGGTGTGTTGTTTTAACTGGTTGGTCAGCCTTCCATGCTAAACACGCACACAGAATTGAATAACCCAACAAGTCATCCGTCCCCTAACCGCGCAAACAGTACTAGAAGATATTACACACACACACACACACCCGAGCGCGCGCGCGCGCACTAACACTCGCCCCCCCCCCCCCCCCCCACACACACACACACGCACTCGCAGGCGCGTCCGCGTAGGCTACGCACATGCGCATGCATGCAAAAAACATATATACACATACGAACGCGCGAGCGAGCGAGCTCTCACACGCACACATGCACACACACACCTACACCTACACACCTTATATCCCCCCCCTCCGACACCACCTTCACCCTCCCTGCCCCCCCCCCCTCCACACACACACACACACACACACGCACCACCTTAAATACACACAAACACACACACTAAACACGCACACTAAACACAAACAAACACACACACACACACACACACACACACACAAACACACACAAACAAACACACACACACACACACTAAACACACAAACACACACACACACACACTAAACACACACACACACTAAACACACACACACAAGCAAACACACACACAAACACACACACACACACACACACACTCTCTCTCTCTCTTAACACAGGTGGCACAGGCTGATAATCGGTGGCCGGAGTGCAGTCCAGGTTAGAGCTCCAACAATGGAGACTGTCCACAGAAGCATGGCATATCACTAGTATCGGCCAATCCCTTCCCCTGTGGTGTAACGATGATGATCTACTCCCTTTTGCCCCAAGAATGGGTATCACAGGTTGTCCCTTTAAGCCTAGCTGTTGAGAGAAAGATAGATAGAAAACATTCAGTGGTTGTGCACCTGTATGTTTCATGAATGCTACACGACACTTGCTATTTAGGTCGTAAAAAGGGGTCACATAAAAGAAGATTTAGATGTATAAATCTACAGGTAAAGAACGGCGTGGAAAAAATCCACTGTTAGTAGTGTTACCTTTTTTCTTTTTTTAAAGCTACCCGAGGTACGGCAAGCCCAGACTGCTCTATAGATGTACACTGTAATCCCAAACAGGATCTTTCAGTCTCTGTCACCCTTGTCGAGTATGTTTCGTCGGAACGTTAATTCCTCAAAAATTGCTTCTTAGATGAAACCTCAAGAGGTTTGTTTGGGGGTTTTATGCTGTATACAATACAGCTTAGAGTTTTGAAGAAAAGACACCTTCCTGAATACAAGAAAGACACGGATGTTTTGGGGAAACGCAGAACGAAGCATTCTATCAGCCGTGAGACTGGCACCATACAGCATTCACTTCACTTCGCTTCACTTCACTTCAGAGATGGGTAGGTTGATGAGGAATTAACAACAATCGTTGGGCATGCAAAGTGCGTACGTCTTTTGCAAAGTGCGTAAATGACGCAGTATTTACAATCAGGCGAACTTGGTTGTAGTAGTAGTAGTCAGCTGCTCCGGGAATTGAAATGTTACACTTAAGTCTGAGCAGTGTTGTTGTAGTTGTTATCTTTTATTTTATTTTATTTGTTGTTTGTTTAGTTGTTTTGTGGTGGTGGTTGGTGTTTTTTTAATTTAACTTTACAGTTTACTTCACCTTCACCTATCCCGTAGGCGTAGTCCCGTGGACCGTGGGGGCACCAATGAAGATTTTGCAACCAGCTTCCTCCACTCCCCGCGGTCCTCTGCTTTCCGTAGCAAATCGTTTACTAAGGTCCTCAAACACAAAGCACACGAAATAAAACCGTGACATAACCTTACTGTCCTTTTGTAGTATTTTTTTCATTCACCACGTCAAAATAAGTCAAAAGCATAAAAAGCGATTCAGAAAACAATATAACATTCGCTGCAGGAAGGAGACGGCAGGTTTTCTGGTATCAGACAATACTTTTTTTTTTTAACACAAAAAACCTGATACTAGTTGTCTCGCTGCGTGCGCTCTCACATTTAAAAGATACAAGGGGGAACACTGTGCTATTTATAATGTGTAAAATGTGATTGAGTGGGTTTTTGTTTTGTTTTTAATATTCGCTCAGCATGTGTCCCTCGGAGTCAGAGCTGTGTGTGTGTGTCTGCCTGCCTGTCTCTTTGTTTTTGTCTTTGTCTGTATGTCTGTCTCTCTCTCTGTATGTGTGTGTGTGTGTCCAGA
>CM054150.1:53346044-53351044 GCA_028751875.1 Rapana venosa | reverse complement strand
TTCAGGTATGGTGCACAGTACTGGCAGAGAATAGCTTACGGTGTTATGTGTCCAGTTCCATTTCGTTTTTTTTAATATTTGGCTGGAGAAGAACACGGTGTTAAGTATAAGCAAACATTTTTGTTGTCGTGCCCCGCTTATCTGGGAAAGGTTTAATGAATGTTGTTCTTTCCCTGGAGAAAGGTATCTAGTACAATTATTTGTTTAAGGAAGGATAAAGGGTGACGGGATCTGACGGGTTTGGCTTTTCTCCCTTTTTGGATTTTGTTTTGCCTCTCCTGTACCAGTGCGTTGTAGATTAAAACAAAGAACTGATCTTTCCACCTGAGACGTGAGACTATGTTTGGGGGTGTCTGTTATCTACTATCGCTGTGACCTTGATTTGTCAGTGTGGAACAGATATGTGTTTGTATCTTACTGTTAGTGTTATGCACAACGCTATGATAATGCTCACAGAACTACTGTAGCATACATGCTGAGGTGAGGCATCAGACTGCAGAGCATACCTAGGGTGAACAGTTGAGGTTTTAATAAAATGACTATAATCTTATATTTTGATGAAAACAGCGGTGCAGAAATGTGCACAGTATATGCTTTCTCTTACGTTGTGAACAGGAGATTATCATACTTTCATGTGAAAATTCAGAGTGAAATACCTGTTTTCAGTCATTCAAATGCTATTCAAATTTTAAAAAGGAAAAAA
Source organism: Rapana venosa (assembly GCA_028751875.1). Classification (NCBI taxonomy): domain Eukaryota; kingdom Metazoa; phylum Mollusca; class Gastropoda; order Neogastropoda; family Muricidae; genus Rapana; species Rapana venosa. Next base: position 53,350,341 of record CM054150.1, on the reverse strand, counting down.
AAAGATCCGAACGACTGCATCAGTACTTTTTTCGTTTTCCTTTCACAGCGGGAAAATACTGAAGCGTACAGCATGGTGAAATTTCTGGGTTTTTTTTTTATAATCTCATTAGGATAGCTACATTTTGTCTTCGGGGATGACTGCTAAACTGCAGCTGTTATCTGTGGGCAGAGGTCAAAGAGACAGCGGCCCCCCCAGAGCAGAGTGACAGTCCCCGCAGTCAGGACAACGGCGTGTCGGAGCATGGGGACGGCGTGGAGGCCCGCTGGCAAGGCAAGACGGACAAGGTGAACCTCTACAGCGAGAACGTCGTGAAGGAGGGCGACTCCTCCGAAGTCGTGGACAGGGAGTCCATCGCCAACTTGGCCACCACGCGGCGACAGTGGGAGGCCATCTTCACCACAGAGCCCAAGGAAGAGCCCTCCCCCAAGCCCAAGAAGAACCCGCCCAGGTGGGAGGTGCGCATGCCATACGCGGAGAAAACCAGCGCAGGTCCGGACACCGTTTCTTCCAACAACATCCCCAGTGAAGAGGAACCCGAGTCCCCCCCACCGCCCGCCCACGGCACCCCCAGCATGGCGGACACGGAGAGCGCCATAGAGCGGGAGATCCGCCTGGCCATGGAGAGGGAGGAGATGCTGAGGAGGGAGCAGGAGGAGCGCGTGCGTCAGCTGTCCCATCAGGCCCAGCGCGGGGGCAAAGGCTCCTCCATGGAGTCCAGCACGGAGAGCGAGCTGCAGCCGTCCTTCCACGAGCTGGCGGAGGCTGACCGCGGCTCCGAGTTCTTCATCAACGACCGGGTGCAGCAGCAGGAGGATGCTGAGCGGGAGGAGTCCCAACAGCGAGGCTTCGCCCATCAGGTAGGGCCAGTGATTTGAGTCTTGAGTGTTTCTCCGTTAAGACATGTTGTATTTGGCCATCACGAACTAGCAGTATGCTGTTTGTTCTTGTTTGGGCAGATTTGGGGGGGGGGGGGGGGGGGGGGGGGGGGGTGTTGTCACCATCAGACACTGGCAGTATACTGTTCCTAGTTTTTGGCAGATTTGTTTTTTTCTTTGTTTTTTGGTTGTTGCTTTTGTTTGTTGTTTTTTTCTTTGTTGGTTGTTGCTTTTTATAATCAGGCTGCGTTTTGCTTTATGAGAGTAGTGTCAGAATTGTGTTCCTTCATTTTATAATATTGTTTGTCAAGAGATGGGCGAGGTGGCCAATATGCAGATGAAGCAGTAAGAAAATATAGACAGCTCACTTCTGAAAAACCAACTTCTTTAGAAAGTTAGGATGATAAATCGAAGAGAGACAGACCCGACAAATGTTTTATTAATGATGGTGATAGAGTGAACGCAAATGTTTTAGGACAGCGAAAACCGCACACCGAACGAATCGCAAAATACCAAACAAACAAAAAATAATGACAAAGAGTATAAGCCATTTACAACAGTTGAACACATGATGCAGATGTGGGGGAGGGGGGGGGGGGGAACATAGACCAAAGAAAAATTTAAAATGAAGCTGAGGGAGAGAAACAAGAGGGTCCTGGTTTAAGGTTGACACACTCTGTCCAGGGAGAGCAGCATTCCTTGGAAATGTATGGAGAGTGTTGGTTAAAGATGGGCCGTAGCCGAGTTTCAGCAAGGGATTAACGGATAGTAGGCCTAATAGTAAGTCGTTGATTTTTTGGGGGTTTCAGAAACTTAATGCAGCCAGCAAGTCTGACGCCAATGCCACAGAAAGCATCATTGAGCGTGAAATTCGCCTTCAGAGAGAGCGTGAGGCAGAACTCGCATTGCAGAGAGGGGGACGGGGGCCGCCGTCAGCTGCTCATCCTGAACAGTCGGCACAGAGACAGCAGCAACAACAACAACAACAACAGCACGTGCCCGCACCACAGGAAGACGACGACAACGACGACGACGAAATGGAAGTGATTATTCAGGAGATCCCTTACCAAGACGCCATCTCCCGCTACAACCACGAGGGGGAGAGCCGCATTGCACAGGAGCTCAGAGAGCTGAAGGAGAGGGAGGAGGAGGTGCGGAAGATGAGGGAGAGGATGATGAAAACCTCCGTCGGTGGAGGCGACATCTCGCCGCAAAAGGCGGCAGCTGCCTCCCCCAGTGTGGGGTCGGCGGCCCAGTCAGCAGCGGCGGCCGGGGCCGCCAAGTCCACGCCCTCCACGCCACGCGTGGACAAGACTGCGGGCCCCACGGTCAGCTTCTCCCGCAGCACGCCGGCATCTCCCCGCACAGACAGCAGCAGCGCCACGGCGTCCCCGAGGACGCCCAAGCCAGAGACGCCCATAGAGCGGGAGATACGTCTGGCCAGGGAGAGGGAGAACGAGCTGCGGAGAGCCAAGGGTCTGCCAGAGCTGAAGCCCGAACCCCAGCGACAGGAGAGCGTGGAGGACCCGTCCTTCAGAGAGGACGTGGTGGTCACCCCCCGCTACCACACCCCGCAGCCCGACAACATGCGGCGCTTCGCCTCCAACCGTCTGCAGCAGGAGATGCTGGTGCAGAAGAACCGGGAGATGAAGCTGCGGCAGGAGGGCAAGATCATCTCCACCTCCGAGGAGCACATCCAGCCCCACAGGTATTCCGAGATCGTGGGCCAGGACCAGACGGACGGCGTCGTCAAGAGGAACTTCAAGACTCCGGGACGCCGCAACAGCAACGCTTCCCAGGACAGCACCGCCAGCGGGGAGAACACGCCCCGCGCCCAGAGCACGCCCCATACGCCCAGGGAGGGTTCCTCAGGCAAAAAGTCCAAAGGAACTGGCGCCGTGTCTTTCTCCTACCGGGAGTTTGCACAGACAGCTGAGTCCAAGATTGAGCGGGAGCTGAGAGAGATGAGAGAGCGGGAAGAGGAACTGAGGTGAGTTGGTTTTGTCTGCAGCATAGAACTCTTTTGTTTTATCGTGGCAGTACGAGCTACTGTTCTTTTTTTTCCCCTGTTTTCTTTGGTTTGTGGGTTGTTGTTTTTTTAGAATCTACTATTTTATTGTGACAGGACAACTCACAGAATTTTTGCTTTCCCTTGCAGGCTACTTATCTGAGTGTGGTAAATCTCTTCAGGCACATTATTTGAGGCATTTGGTGGGATTTTGTTTTTATCCTTCCTGGGCTAGAGCTCCAAGGTTCACCAGTGGTGAGACTATTGGGCATCCGACCGTTCTTATCACTATCATTTAGGTACCGCCATTCCAACTTGGGGGATTGGGATCTTACTTTTTTATTCTTTTTTTTTTTTTTTTTTTTTTTTTTTATTTTTTTTTTTAGTTACTCTCTTTAATTGTTTTTTCATGTGAAAAATGACACTTGTCATGATCAATACAATACATCGCAATAATTATGTGAAAAATGACACTTGTCATGATCAATACAATAATTATGCGAAAAGTGACACTTGCCATGATCAATACAATACATCGCAATAATTATGTGAAAAATGACACTTGTCATGATCAATACAATAATTATGCGAAAAGTGACACTTGCCATGATCAATACAATACATCGCAATAATTATGTGAAAAATGACACTTGTCATGATCAATACAATAATTATGCGAAAAGTGACACTTGTCATGATCAAAACAATACACTGCAATAATTATGTAAAAAATTGGCACTTGTCATGATCAATACAATACACTGCAATAATTATGTGAAGACACTTGTTGCGATCCACTGTAAAATGTTAAAGTGACATTGGTCAAATCCATAGGACTCAAAGATTCGCATAATTGTTACCCACAAACTGTTTCTAAATTTAGTTTTGGTAATCGAGATTTTCTTCTTTTTTACATTTTTTTTTAAAGATGAGTTGTTTTTACAAATGATTTTTAGATAATTTGTTTGCATAACATAGAACAAATGTACATATATGTTATAAGCAAGTATATATAAGAGTTTGCAATATATTCAGATTATGAATACGACATTTCAAATAAGTTAAATACAACCTAACAAACTGTACAGAAAAAAGAACATGGAAATGGTTTAGTACACAGATCGCATTTTTGAGTATATCAACAAATAAATGCTATCAAAAACAGTTTCTTCAGAAAGTATCTAGTCATCATCAATTAGTTGCTTGTAACATTGCCATTTACCTGCAAAAACACTATAAGTCATGTTTGTTTTAGCAATACACTCTTTAGTTTGATATAGTTTTTTCAGACATTTTCTAAAAACCCAAATCGAGGTTCGTTTTTTGTACTCTAGATCTGTAAATAAAAAATTTTGCATTGATTAATATTTCATCTAGTATTTCATCACTCTTTGATCGAGAATCAAATCCA
>CM054150.1:53298544-53343544 GCA_028751875.1 Rapana venosa | reverse complement strand
CTAGCAGCTAGCTGCTTTGCTAATTGTAATACCTAATTAATCTCTGGTCACTTTGCATCCTGTTGGCACAATACAAGCTAATGCCTACACTATGACACTTTCTCTTGAAAAGTTCAGTATCCCCAACCCTGTCAACAGTGATTCGGACACAATTATGAAATAGGCTTACATTGAGTGCTACTGTGTTGCTGTAACATAGCGGGCCCCATGAATTTGTGAAGCTCCTATTCAGTGCATAAGCAACTGAGATTAGATTTATACTGTCACGTTGTGTAAGGCTGTTGAAAATGATTCACAGCAAGCAAAAAACTAGGCTGTCTTTTTTGTTTATCCTAGTTTGTGTAGCCCAGACCTGCCTTTTGTCTTACTTGATGACCACAACATCAGTAACAACTTTCTGAACATTTTGGAGATCTGGATTTAATTCATTGGCAGTGAAGTTGAGGGTATAGATATTTAAAAATTGTTGTTCTTTCTAGGTGTTTCTCGGAGCTGAGCTATGGATCATACAGATTATTTAACTGTTAAATCAGATGAAAGTGACATAATCTAGATAATGGATACAGTTTATGGGGGTGATGATGGCAGTTGTACCTATAGCATGATAAGAGAGAGAGAGAGAAGGTGGGAGGTATGAGGACTGTGCATGTCATCTATGTGTTCACGTCCCTTCACTGGGACCCTGCGGCTTTAACTGTAACCTGGTCTCCTCCTTCACCCTGCTCTCCCCCCCCCCCCCATCCCTGCAGTGCAGTGGTGAATGGTTACTTGTCTTACAGCATTGTTTTTTTTTTACTAAGGGATGATCAGCACTGCCCGTCATCACTGGAAGCAGTGCACTGATTGTATACAGCATGAAATTGGAAATTCATTCTATTATCCTTGTTTGTAGTGATCATCATGTGGGTCACAGTTGTGGGTGCATTCATTTTGCTGTCTCGGTAACACAAAGCTGGATGGATTAAATTGAAATTATATTTTACCAGGTTGTGCTTGTCCACCATTCAATTCTTCCATTTTTCCATGGCATTTTGCATTTGTTGATTCCTTTATGAATGGCGTTAGAATTATGTCATCTCTTCCATCAGTTTTCTTAGAAATGACCCATGATGAAGTCTCATGCATTGCCTTCAGTCTTGTTCAGAGTGGACAGGACTCCACTTGTTTAGCCACAGTAGGATGGGAACACAGAATTGTTTGTAGTTGCCGTGAATGAATGGGGGTCCTTGTTGCTGTACTGTAGTGATTTCACCACGCCTGTTGCCATAGCTAGGTGATCCTGGGTTGTCAGACAGGCGGCAGTTATCTTTTTATACAGAGGTGTGCCCTCACACGTGTGAGTGTGTGGCAGTGATGGAGAGAAAACACAGTTGTTACTTGTGCTTCAGCTCCACTCCAAGCCCTTTCTTCATGGAGCAACTGTTCACTTCTGTACAACACAAGTCAGTAAATAGAGATAATCATAAACAATCCCATAATGAAAACATTTGAAAAATACATACAGTCAGTATTGATTAAAATATAGTAGTGCACAATGTCTAGAGTGGCTTTTTACTAAACCAAGAACGCTGGACACTTTCAGAGCAGGGAAACTGCTGTCTCCTTGCAGGTAGATTCAGGGCTGGTGACTTTATTCAATGGGCGCAGTTCTCTTCACTGGGCTAGGATAAAGAATTATGGACAGATGCGAAAGAGGATGCAAGCACAGACTTCCATGAATGCAACCATAAATTGATGATCAGGTAGTTTGTATTTTTTTTTAAAGTGTGCAATACGTCACACTAAATGCAATATCTCCCCATACTGTTACTCATTATCTATTGTTTGTTGGAGTGGAGAGAGATTTATCACAGAGAAAAAAAGTCCAGTTTTTGCGATGGAATTGTGTTCCCATTTTGTGAAGCATACATATTTTTTCCTACCTGATTGCGCTTCAGGAGTGCCTCTGTGGTTCAGGTGTTATACATCATGCAATAATTTGTTTCCTCCACTCTTTGAATAAAGCAAGATGCATTTGTTTGCAGAGGTAATGCTGATCGGCAACAGCTGCATGTGGATGCATCGTAGGGCCATAGAGAAACTGCCATGTCTGTCTGTAGATGTAGGTATAGGGCAACACTGCTTTAGAGCTCAGAGAGGGGGTGTACTGCTTAGTGTCGCATGCAAGGGAAAAAAATGATGTTGGCAACAACTTAAAATGTACAAAAGTTTGTGTATATAAAGACTGTACAGAATCATGTTCATAGCCTATAATCTGCAGTGATGTGTAAATTATGATAGTCCATTATGTTCATGAAACTGCTTCATCTGTGTACATTACCATACAGTCTGGATTTCTCTTATATTTATATACATGTACCGGTAGTAGTTCTGTATCAGTTACAACGTATGTGTTCAGCTATTGGTTATACTGTAGGCATATTCTTAACATATCCTCTGGTGAGTGTGTTCTTGTTTTTGGATGTTTATCTGGTTGGAGTTTAAATGTGTTCTTACTGTGAATTTTAATCACATGTATGAAGCCATGAAAACCTGAAAGTTTTTTTTAATGAAAAAAATGTTTTAATGTATGCAGGATGAACTTGTTGAATATGCAGTGGGAGCTTCAGAATTTGTATGGCTATTTTTGTACATTCACATGTCAAGAGTTTTAATATTACATTCCATTTATCGTAAGGGGAAGAAACTGTACATAAAGAATATCTAACATTATATCTGTTTTTATAACATTAGGCACTGTACTGTCTTTCATTCCTTTATGAAAACCTGCTTTCACGGATTGATAAACAAAACTGCTGGAATTCTTAAAAGAGTGTTTCAGAACAGCTGGCAGACCTGAATTAGATATGGAAGCACGAAAGGGGGGAGGGGGCGGGGGTCAATTGATGAACTGGAAAGGTCACAGGTGTAACAGCATAATGCAGCAATGATATTTTTCATCACGTTTCTTTCTGTTAGGAGAAGAACTGCAATGGAAAGGCAGATACAGCTTTGCAATGCGTTATATGTTTTGAGTATTTGGTTAACAGATAATCCCTGAAGTCCTACTCTGTTAGGAGTCTGTACAAGTCATTCAGAGCATGGTCTTACTAAAAGGATCAGTTGCATTTTGTTTTTGTAAGAAACAAAAACAACTGTACTCGAATAAGAATTTTTGGACTCAAATATTCAAAAAGATGTTCACCACTTGCACATGCATTTCTAACCCCTTTTCTTTTCTGTTCCATCAACCTAGTGTTGTGTTAAATACAGTGTCATCATACCATGTTAGGGAAGGGGGGGGGGGGGGGGGGGGTAGTGGGCGAGTGGAGGTTGGATGAATACACTCTAGGTGTGGTATACAGCTGGTTGATTGACGGTCAGACCTTTTTGGTACATGTTCTTTGATTGGCTGATTGTTTTGCCATATTGTTGTTGGTTGGAGAGATCTTGAGTGAAAGGCACTTGGATGGCAAGTCATTTTGTTTCATGGATTATGGTTGGATAGCATGCTATGTTACATGATACAATTGGCCGACTTCTTCACTACGTCGGTATCAATGAATTGAACACTTGGCAACGTGTGTCTTAATTCACAGGTTACTGAAGTCTTCTTCCTTATCTTGTACTGATGCTTGCTTAACTGATAACTTTTTTAATGAAACTATTTTTCGTAATGCGCTTCCTTTTTGTCAACTGACTCAAAATGCATTTTTTTTTAAAACCCGACCATTTGAACATAAGTTATGACAGCACAGACTTCTGTAGATTCAAGCTTGGGAATGAATTGCTACCACAGGGGCCTGGGGGGTACAGGGAGATAAAGCTCCCTGGCCAATATGGATGTTAAGCATATAATATTTACAGATATGAATGCGCTTAATTATGCTTAATGAGGTTTGAAGTTGAAAATAAAACAACAATATAGTAAACATTTTGTGCCATCTTCTTTTTAGATAAGAATCTGTCTTTGCTGCAGCCCCCAAAGTGATCAATCCAAGAACAGTTGTAAGACACAGTATGTAGTTCACAGAGACGCTACAAACTTCACGATCACCTCAGCTTTCTGTCCATTCAGCATATCCTGGCCCTAAAGAGCTCTGTCCAAATGCTAGAGCATGAATGTGCACCTGTGTGTGTGTGAGAGAGATGAAAGGTGGCCGGTAAGACATGGGGCAAAGGTCTAACTTCTGGCCAGGAGTGATGACAGCCCCCCATCCAAAGATATTGAGAAATCTGCTGTTACCCTTTCCCTTCATCCCTCCTAGCCATTTTGAGCTGCTGGTCCTCTTTCCTTTCAGTTTCATGAACCCTGAAGGCCAGACAATTTCTCTATGTCAAGCCCTTTCTTTTCACTGGCAGGATGGGGCCTGCAGACTGTTCCCCGAGGTGTCATTCTGACCAAGCTGGCGTGTCAATATGCCTGTGGGTGTGTACTTTCCATGCCAGAATTTCCATAGTTTGTGATACAGATTGGAAACTGGTACATCTGTGTTTCTTATTGAAATTGATACATTCTGTGTTTCTCATTCTTTTACTTCTAACATATCTGATTGCTATGCAAATGAACAGTTACAAAACCCCTGAGTGCCTTAAATAATAGACCCTGAAAGCTGTCCATATCAGTCAGCAGTTGAGGGGTAGAACTCATTTTTCTCTGTGACAAAAGATTTTTTCGCTTATTTTGGTTAATTTTCAAAATAAGTTATGTAATCATTAAATATTTAGATAAATATCACTTTTTATCTAGTTCTGGCATAAAAGATGTAACATTAATATTCATGAATAGTTTCACTTGCAGATAGATGTTGGCATAATTAAAACATCCTCTTAAAAAGTGTGCTTCCATAGACAAATAATTTTCATGTATTCAGAATCAATTTATTTAGACAAATATAAGAGGTCTTTAGTTTATGATGAACACTAATGGATATATAGATAAAGATTACCACCACTACACAGCTTTAAATTCAAAGACTCCTCATCATCTTCCCCTCACTATTTTGATTATTCTAGTTATTTGCATTTTTCACCCCAAAACTACTGGTAAACGTTGACTTGCAAGACAATGGAAAAAAGTTCCAGACTAAACCTTTTTAAAGAGATACAGGTTTTTTTAAACATTTTCGGGGGGGTTGGAAACTGAGGTTTTGAAGCCAATACTTTTCAACTTTCCGAGGCCCTGTACTGATGATTGCCATGTAAGTAGACAAATATCGCAGATATACTCTTATTATACATATGACTATATCCATATTAAAGCTCTCTCATAGATTCTTGTTCCCAATCCCCGAGATCTAAAGCACCATCAGAGAAGTCTCTTACACCTAGAGACTTCATGGATGTCTCCTGGCTTCTGCAGTAAAAGTTTTGCCTTGTGGATATTTGTTGTCTTGTAAGTAAAGACATTGGTAGATGCCCAAGGTTTTGCACATAACCGACATGAATAAAAGCATTTGGTAAAAAGCCTCTCGGCGCAATGCTCTGATGACTCCCAACAAAGGCAGAAGTAGACTTGGACATGAACTATCACATGTTTACCAGGCAAAACTGTTAACACCAGGCAGAAAACAGGCCTATAAAGCCTCCTGGATCTAGTATTTTCAAACGCAACTATTGAAAAATATCCCCAGGACAGAGACAAAAAACATTTTAACCTTTAAAAAAAGCCTATATAGTATCATCCTACTTTGCTTCTTGTTGTGTTTTTCATTACACGTTTTTTGGTACACAACAGCATGATATTATAAGGAAGCATAGCAATTTTAAAAACGAAACAAAAGCTATATTATACGGTAAGCAAAAGCATTAGTTTCATGCTGAAGATAGACTAACTTGGTATGAGTGAGTACATGGACGCTGTTCTTGCCTGGCTTGTCTCTCCTCTGTCTCTGCTGCAATCAGGATACTAAGTGTTGTGACTGTTCACCGTCTGTATCTGGGGGTTGTTTGTCTCTCATGCGTAATCATGTATCCACATGTAACCTGTGCAATTAAAGTGAATAAATATATTATATACATACATGCAATAAACCAGACCACCGTGTTGCCCATTTGTGTGCGAGATAAGAGGTGAGAATGCGAATGTGTATGTTTACAAGAGATCTGAATCATGTAACATGATGGTTTTTACCATTACAGCCCTGACAAGGTTTCTACTGTCAGTCAGTTTTTTGTTTGATTGCTCTTTAGCTAGAGCACCAGGGTTCATCAGTGGGGAGATTTTTTCATATGCAACTGTTTTTGCCCACCATCAAGGTAGCTGCACTTTGACTAAGGGGATTCTAAACACGACACCAGTGAGCAATGTGCATATTAAAATTTTGTCATTCATTTTTACTGGCATGCAACAGCCTTCACTTCCAAAAGGCGAAATGGGTTTTAGCGTGGGCAAAAGATGTTCTGCGTACATTTGCACACAGGACCTCAGCTTATAGTCTTAATCCAAGGAACTTTCAGGGGAGTGGAGTCGGTACTGATGTTAAGAAAGAAGAAAAAACACTTCAAGCAGGTGCCTCGGTAGTGGCTCAAACCTGAGCCATCAGATCGCGAGCACAATGCTCTAACCACTAGGCTGTTCTCCCCACCTCCCAGTTGGGTTAACTTATACACATCCTGATTAAACAGGATTTGCAAATTGCATGAGCATGGTCAGAAATGTCGTAAGTGAAAAGAATTATCAAAAAGCAAGGACAAGGTGCAAGTAAAATAAGTTTCCATATACACAAGATTCCACCTGAGGTTTTCTCTCCCTTTGTCATTTCAATATGATAGCTACACTGTGTGACCTTCCTTTTGAATCCCCACTGAAAATAATGGTGTAGTCTCCCCTTTCTGTTGTGGCACGTCACCCTGGAGGTCACCCAGAATATGCACTTTGTCTCACTCATTCCACCTGGCAATCTCCGAGATGGGAAGTACACTGGACGAGAAGTTTACATGCATGACTGTTTTCAATAACCTCACCATATCGGCAGCCATACTCTGACTGCAGAGGAATCTATCTCCTTTTTCAAGGAGAGTGCAGATTGTTGTGTTAAGAGCTTGTCATAGCTGAAACAATCCTAACATAATATCTTTACAACATAACAAATGAACAACACTTAAATGTAGGCCTTGGCACTTACCTTACATCAATAACTGACACAACTTTAGGCCTGGGCCTAGTCTCCTCTCTTCATTTTGCCTTCCCTGCTCCATCAGGTTTCACACAAGCCGAGAATGCTCATCTTCAGGTCGTTGTTCTTTTAACAATAGCTCTGATTTTGCTTGAGTTGTGCTGCTATTAAGCATCTGACAAGTCAGGCCCAGCATATCCAACTGCAGCATGGGAGAGAATTGTTATAGTTCAAGTCTTTCTGGAAAAAAAAGGCATGAGAGTGGACCAAGAAGGCAGAAAATAGACAAGAAGGAGGTGACAGGAAGAAAAGGAACAAGGCAGAAATAAAGAGGGATAGAAAAGAGGAAATTTCTTGCACAGAATTTCCAGAAGGTGGGGATGCTATTCATACAGACAGGCCCCTGGCATCCCCATGGGGGAGCTGTCTTTCCTTTTTCTTTGCAACAAATGCGGAGTTTTTGGCAAAGATTCATATCGGTGGTTTGTCATTGCCTTCTGATATTAGCCCTCTCCTGTTAGTGTTACCTGGGTGGCACCACATGGAGGTAGGAGTAGGACTTTGAATCTACAATGCCAAAGCAGTGTCAGCCCCCGTTTACCAATAGGCACCACTTAGCTTGCTCAAAAAGCTACACCTCCAGTGACAGAATGCTCATGATCAAACTTGATACAAAGCCAGTTCCCATCGACATTATTCAGGTATATGCTTTAACATCGAACAGATCACAAGAAGACATAGAACTGTAGTATAACGACCTACAGACAGCCAAAGACACGATACCTGGCAGGGAAGTCGACATAATCATGGGAGACTTCAACACAACAGTAGGTGAAGGGCAAAACACCCAGTGTGACATTGGACCTTTCAGCCACGGCACAAGAAACGACAGAGGAGATGCACTTGCAACCTTTATATTATTTTGTTCTTTTATTTCGAGGATAATGGAATAAGCACTCGTGTGCTTTTTTTCATCCAGTCCCCATGTGTATGCAGTTTTGTCAATTTTGTCATCTGGTCCCACCCGCACACAATGGCCTACTCTTCTGAAAAGCATAACGGGTTTTAATGTGTGCACAAGATGTTCTGCGCGAGTTCGCACACTGGACCTCGGTTTACAGTCTCATCTGAAGGACTTTTGGGGAGAGCGGAGAAATTTCAATCGTTACAAACACTGTTTTTAAAAACCCTAACAGAAGGAGATACACACGGATCTCACCAGCAGATGAAAGTCTCCATCTAACTGATTATATACTGACTGACAATATTTAGCAAACATCAGTCATTAATGCCAGAGCAAAACCTGGGGAAGACAGACGGGGAAAACAGGGGCATACTTCAAATCTCAAAATCAGAATTGTCAAAACACTTATCTGGCCTGTATTGCTGTATGGCACTGCAAAAATTGGAAAGAGACAAAATAAACGCCGCCAAACTGTTGTTCTACAGGTGACTTCCAAGAGTGAGATGGTCAGACAGGAGAACACATGAAAACATTGTTGGCGAACTCTCAGTACAAAGACAAATGTGGGCTGAAACTGATAAGTGCAGACACTTTGGTCATACAGACAAACAAGTCTGATGACGACAGTTCTCTAAGCTTACGTTGATGGTAGAAGGAAAAAAGGCTGACCACCAACATCCTACATTACCAACATCACTGACATCAGTGGTCTGGGGGGATGGCTACAGGATATTAAATAACTCAACACAGACCGAGAAAGACGATGAACCCTGGTGGCATTGTGTGGAGTCCTAGCAGCAATTGAGACTACTGAGTTAAGTTGTTATTTCACACAACCGTCTCCATTTCCTCTCTCTCTCTCTCTCCCTCTCTCTCTCTCTCTCTCTCTCTCTGGTCCAATTATGTCAAATTATGATGCCTTTTAATGATTGAGCTTCAAATTTATCAAAGCATTAAGCAAAAAAAAAAAATAATTGATTCATTTTGCAATTTTCACCACAAACAAAATACATTTTCACAACCATTGGCATACAAAAGAGCAACATATCTGAGAAAAATTTACACAATAGGATATATAAGCAAAGAAAATAATAAACCAATTAATTCAAGCATTTAGTAACAAAAAAATCCAAATTTAGTTTTTGCAATATTTGACACAAATATTAAACATTTTCACAATCACAAATGTACAAAAATCAATAATTATGAAAAAAATGTACAAATAAGATAAATATGCAGAGAAAATAATCAATCTGAAAAAAAACACCAAATACTATAAATATGCAACAAACAAACCAAAAAAATCAACCAATTATACACTCAACCAATTATACACCCAGACTCATTTTCCCTCCCTCTTCCCCCCTTTTCTTTCTTTTTTCTTCTGATCACATAAATGCTTAATTTGTGATCCAGTGTCAACATCACATCATGGGTTGTAACCCACTACTACTTTTCAAACCACACCAGCCCTTTGCTAATTATACAATCACAGAAACCTATAAATAGATATTTCAACGAATTCTATATTTAGCAACAAACTCTATTTATGGTTATGCATGGCTAATGATCTTTGCTATAATAATAATAATAATATATGGAATTTATATAGCGCTGAATCTTGTAAAAAAAACAACAACAAATCGATGACTGATTCTGCAAATCTCTTTTTTTTAAAATTATAAACAATGTTTTGCAGTTATATGTGCTTAAGCGTCACCCATTTTGACGTCCTGTTTTCTTTGTACTGTGTTCATTCCTTGGCTAGAGCTCCCAAGTTGACCAGTAGTGAGGTTTTGCTTCTGCAACAGCTTCTACCCACCACTGAGGTAGCCGCACTCCAACTTCATGGAAAACGTTCAGTTTACACAGTGTCACAACATTTTCCAACAAATTTTGACATTGTCTGCCATCACGAATTGAAAGCCAACCAAACTGATTCCGCCAATCCCAAAAATACTGTTTGATCAAAAAAGCAGTAGATCACTTGCCATCAGACCATATCACGCTGGGCTTTTATTATAACTGTATGGGACACTATACACCACAAGCTGGTTGATGGAACATCCAGATGTGCGGTGTGGGGCAGCAATGATGGCCACTGGGTAATTAATTCAACATCCTGTCCGTTTCAGTCTAGTCATTACCCATCCATTTTGTGGTCCAAATGCAATTTCTGAATAATCAAAAAACGGTATATATAATTTCGGTGGTGTGGCTTATACAATAGTTCTCTAAAAAATCAAGAAAAAAAGAGGGGTTGTATCATAATCATGCATTCAAAGCTTACAGGTAATTTAACCCCCTCCTCAAAGTAGTACTGCATCACATGTACATACTCCAAGCTTACAAATAGGCTTTCTCCCCCCCCCCACCCCCAATAGCATCACACATAATCTAAACAATTACAGGTAGTTTACCCCCCCCCCCCCCCATCCTTTCCCCCAAAAAGTACATCACACACATAGACTCCAAACATACATGTAGTGTACCCCTTCCCCTCCCCCAAAAACAGTAAATCACACACACACACACACACACACACCACTCCAAACTTACAGGCAGTGTACCCTTTCCCCTCTCTCACCCCCCCCAAAAAAAAGGTAAATCACACACACACACACACACACATGCACTCCAAACTCACAGACAGTTTTCATGAACACTGAAGCGAACAGAATGTTCCAGACAGTTCAATCCACCAAAGTTGATACATGCAAAATATGTCGACCAATCGTCTCTCCAGTTCCTAGAGACGATGGGCTCTGCAAGGGTCAACCTGCCCTTGAACACACTGCCTGAGAGACAGCACAGTGCCCCAATGACTCCCAAAGGAGTTATGGCAGAAGTCAAGTTATACCAGACATTCCAATAACCAACAGCGCAGTGCCCCAATGACTCCCAAAGGAGTTATGGCAGAAGTCATGTCACTGAAAATACTCCAATAACCAATCTTGGAGGTTTCATTCATTCATCACCTTCTAGCAATTCTGAAGATCATTGTCATGAATAGAAATCTGGCATGCATACTTTTCGAATATCCTGGTCTTGTCATAGGATTTCTTCCATGTTCTTTCTTACAATGGCCCAGTGGCTCTTTATGGTGTGGCTGGAGAAGTCGTATCATTTTCTCCTTTTTAAAATTGGTAATACTTCAAAATGTGTATTTACAAAATGGGTAAGAGGCAAAATGCACGAATACAGATGACTTTTAATTAACATAATTTACATACAGAAAAAACATAAACTTCTGTATTTGGACATCATATCCTACACACACACAAAACTGTAACAAGTATACATGATTCTCTTACTCACGCACATAGACACACACACACACACACACATGCGCACACACACACACACAGGTCTTTCAAGTTCAAATTCTTGAAATAAATGCTTACATATTGACAAAAATGAACTGAGTATTTACCGATGGAATCCACACACTCTGTTCACCTACAAATAATACTAAACAAGTTCACAATGAAAGGCGTTGGGAAACCTGAGGAAGAACTGGTACCTTAAGGTGGTGGGATTGAGAACCTAAACATCCAACATCAAACACAGGCAGCAGTACTCTAGAACTCCAAGGTTCACCAATGGTGAAATTTTACATATGCGACTTTTTACCCACCATTTAGGTAACGACATTCTGTCTTCGAGGATGGTGTTTAAACATGACACTTATGTGCGTGCATTTTTTATTTTGTCATCCATTCTTAATGGCACAAAATGGCCTACTCTTCTAAAAGGCTGAACGGGTTTTTAACATGCGCACAAGATGTTCTGCAAGCGTTCGCACATGAGGCCTTGGTCTACAGTCTCATCTAAAGGACTTTCAGGGGAGTGGAGTCAGTCTTGTGTCAACTCCAGGGGAAAATTCCCTAAAAAAGGGTGTCTCTGTGGCGGCTCAATCTCAGGCCATCAGATCACAAGCACAACTCTCTAACCACTAAGCTATCATGTCCCCACAGTCATGAGTGAAAATACAGCCTCTGGCAGAGAACACGATGGCCCTTTCACTTCACAACTAACTCCACACAATCTGTTCAACAGCCTTAAATCAGAAGACTGATCATTTTCTCAAAATTCTTTGGTCAGCATTGATCATTTCCTCAGCTTTGTCAATCATATAAATAATGACTTTCAACAGATGTTCACTTGTTTCTTTTCATAAGTTAAGCTCTTTTAAATAGAGAACAAGATTTTTATCTATTTATGTATACTTTTAGGTTGAGGATAATGGAACAAGCACTCATTGCTTTTTATTTCATTAATTATCTATTTATTAATTCTTTTACTTCATGGATAATGGAAGAAGCACACATGTGCTTTTTCACACCCAGTCCCTGTAATATCTACAAGCAAGCCTTTTCACTTCCACAAGGCTGTATGTTGATCTTATTCTACACAGGCAGTCAGATTGGTATCTATTCAGATTTCTGATCCACATTCCCACTTCTGATACATCAATCTAGCCATCTACTGCCTTTTCTAAGTCAGCGGACCAGGTAACAAATGAAAATACTGAGAACAAAAAAAGTCATTCTGAGATCAACTGATCCAAAGTTGAACAGAAGAACAGTTGTTAGACCAATTCAAAGAAACATGCCTGATTTTCTTTCCATTTAGCCGATTCTTTACTAATTCAAAATGTAGTTACTTTTCAAAACTGTAAAACAATATATCAGCTGTCAGTAAACATACTGAATGAAAGAGATAAGAAGAAATACACAATATAAAGTGAAATATCTGATTCAACAAAGGACATTCAAAATTCAAGTAAAAAAAGAGTAATCTATTTCAGGCATAATAAATTAAAAAATATGTCCAACCTGCAAACTGAATACACTTTCTCACATTATCGAAACTACAGCTACTCATGCACACCATTTGTACAAAATAATAATCATTTACAATGCTAATAGATTTTTGGCTTGTACAATTCTAGAAAAAGACTACTATTTATACATTTTATTCAAAATATAACAAGTACAGAAACAAAAAGCCAAAGGGAAAACTGGACTGCAAGCACTCGCGTGTTCAGCATCAGGACTACAGTCATTTGACAGCTGAGAGCCAGGCACTGTATCAAAGAATGGGTGGATTGCACTCGGGTTCACGGAATAACTTATAGCCACACTTACACTGAAACATATCCAAGCTGAAATGAAGTCCAGTCAACAGTCCTCACCTGCTTGCAGACAAAACAAACGTTAAAAAAAAATTCAATACACTGAATTTGAAAAAAAAACAAACTTGTGAGTACAAGTACAAGTACTACGGATGCAAAAATTCATTATTTGTGACTACAAAAAACACGTATCTGAACACAGAGGTGTGCTGCACATATCCACCAATGTATGCAAATTCATGAGTACATGCATACTGACACCAATACACCTGAATTCTGGAAGACAAGTACACACACACACATGCACACACACATGCACACACACACACACACAAACACACACACATACTCACACAAAAGGAATCCTTAAACAGTCACACAGGTAGGTATACCTCTAAACAACTGTCTTTTTTTTCTTAGACCCTCGGCTAGAGCTCAAAGGTTCACCAACAGTAAGATTTGGCGTATGCGGCCGTTTTTCCTCACCATCAAGACAGCCGCAATCCGACTTTGGGGGAACTGTCTGTCTTTCCAATCACAGCTCAGGATCCTCACACCTTATAGGATGAAATTCTCTCGGAGGATGTAGACTCTTCAAAGGCTCATACCATGTCTCCAGAAGGCAAGCACATGCACAGTCTGTTTTTTTTGGGTTTGTTACTATTTTCAACATCAGTCCTGACTATTCTTCAGCACAGAAGAACATTCAAAAGAAAAATACAAATAAAAACCAAGATAAGGGCAACAACGTATCACGTACAATGTTATACCGTTCACACATTTCTTCTGTTTCCAATATTGTTTCTACAGTGTCAAATATTGCTAATACACCTATGACAAAGTTTATACAATCTTACTACAACTTTCATGATTTGATTCGAGTTTTCTCTGTTTACTTTAGTTTAGTTTATTTATTTATTTTTTGGACAATAGTATCTCAATACCACATTTCTGATTTAGTTTCCCCATTTTGGTGTGGGTTTTTTATTTCCCCGTGTTTGTTTTAGGCGGTTTCTTTTTGTGTGACTTTGAAAGTGAAATATATCTTGTGACAGCACAAATTTATCCAAGGGTTTTTGCCAGTACACACTTGCTGGTACACTGGTCAAGATGTGCATATACACGATATTTTGCATGCATTTTGTGGATTTTTGTGCCTAAGTGCTTGAATGTACATGCATGCATGTGTATACAAATATGCATGTTGCTTTATAGTAGTGTGATCATTTTTCTCAGCTAACCCAGACTTTTTTCTTTTTAATTCCATAAATGCAAACACAATTTTACTCAATAAAAACAGATAAATACCTTTTTTTCCTTTTTTTCTTTTTTTAGATGAATACAAATAATGTCCACAAATAATTTCACATTAATATACAAAACACATATCTCAATCCTGCAAAAACTTTTTATCAGTGGCTGAGAAAGAACACGACACTTCTCTCAAATCTCTCCCATATAAAAAAAAAAGTCACAATCAAGGAACTACAACACCGTTACTTTTCACCGAACATGCACCAAAAAAACCAAAAACTGTCATCTACACATGGCAATCTCCGTGGATCCCTACACCCCCCCCTGAGAGCGGTGACAAGCAGACACTGCATGGCCGGCCGTGGAAGAGTCACACCCTGCCCGAGGTCTATAAGATGCTGGACCACAGGTGCAGGCAGCAGACGTTGACGAAATCCTCGATCAGCGAGAACTTCTGCTCCATGGCAGGCTGACGCTGCGCTGCCTCCCCTCCTCCTCCCCCCCCCCTCCTGCTGCCTGCTCCTCCTCCACCCCCCTCTCCTCCTCCTCCTCTACTCGATTCCGCAGAACTTCGCACAATGCCTGATGACAGAACCAGGCAAGTCAGTAGTGAGGTACAGATACTGTAAGTGGTGATTGAACCCCTAATCCCCACCCCCCAACCCCCACCCAAAAAAAAAGTATATTGTTTGTCTTGAAACAATTATTGCCTCTTAAATAGGTAAAGTGATTGTAAAAGACATCTAAAAAGATCAATAATAACATACACACACATTATTAAGAATAATGTTTGCAAAGGATTAAAGCTTTCTTGAAGTAACTTGTGTTTGTTGTTTAATTTGATACTGTCATTTTTTGGGGGAGCAGTGGTTAGTGAAGACTGGATACAGGTATCTAATATCCAATTACTATATCATATCAACCAAACACACACACACACCATGATAATATTCTACACACACACACAAACTCTTTCTCTCTCTCTCTCACACACACACACACCATGATAATATCCTACACATACAACACACACACACACTCCTCTCACACACACACACACACTCTCTCTCTCTCTCACACACACACACTCTCTCACACACACACACTCTCTCACTCACACACACACTCTCTCACACACACACACACACACTCTCTCACACACACACGCACACACACGCACGCACGCACGCACGCATGCACGCACACACATGGACACGCACACACACACACTATGATGCTATCCTAACCAGCGAGAAACAGAGAGGAGACAACAGAGAGCATGCAGGGCCCTTACCGTACAGCCCGTGTTGGAATCCACAGACAGCAGAATGAACATGTCCTGCCAGTGACTGTTCAGGATCACCTGCACACACGCCGCCACAACATCGTACTCACTCCATAGCCGACAATATAGCCGAGTTGTTAAGATCGTTTGACTTCAACCCCTTGGGTTCATGAAGTTGTGGGTTCGAATCTCGGCAGTGTCTGGTGAATTAAGGGTGAGGATCTTTACAATCTCCCACGTCCACTTCAAGCGCAGACCTGCCAGTGCCTTAATTCCCTTTGTGTATGTACTCATGTAAAAGATCAAATATGCCTGCTAAAGATCGTGTAATTCACGGCAGCATTCGGTGGGCTAGGGAACCATGAACATACTTGCCATACATCCCCCAAGTTGGAATGCGGCTACCTTCATGGTGGGTAAAAACGTCTGCATAAACAAAATCTCTCCATTGGTGTACCTTGAGCTCTAGCTGAGAAACAAAACTAAAGAAAGAAAGCCCAAACAAATAAATAACATAATCACTCCTAACAAGGAAGGTGCAGGATGGTTAAGATGTTCACCTGCCTATCAAGTAAACCCTGAGGTTCTGGGTTCAGTTCCCAGCCTCGCCCTTTCTTCCCAGTTTGACAGGAAAATCAAACTGAATGTCACAGTCTTTTGGAGAAGACTCTGAACCAGTCAGACCCATGTGCTCATGGACTTGTGCACATCAAAAGAACCCACAACAGTTGAAAATCAGAAAGAGTAGGGAGGCACCTTCCAACTGTTCTGGCAAAATTGGAAGGCTCAATTCCAAACTGTTTCTCCAAAGTCCGACTGCGAGTACCGATATTCATTTTATTTACATTCAGTAAACACAGGGGGCAGGACAGCCTAGTGGTTAGAGTGTTGTGCTCGCGATCTGATGGCCTGGGTTTGAGCCACCATGGAGGCGCCAGTTTCAAGCAATTTTACCCTGGATTTCAGATTTCTAATATTTAATTGACATAAATGTTAACATCAGTACTGTCTTCACTCCCCCAAAAGTCCTCTGGATGAGTCTGTAAACTGAGGCCCCCTGTGCAAATCCATGCACAATATCTTGCACACATGTCAAAAACCCATTCTGCCTTTCAGAAGAGTAGGTCATTTTGTGCCTGTGGAAACAGATGACAAATTAAAACAAAAACATACACACAGGTGTTGTGTTTAGACACTATCCCTGAAGTTGCAATACAGCTACCTAATGGTGGTAAAAACGTTCACACACACAAAATCTCACCATTGGTGAGCTCTAGCTGAGGAACAAAATTTTTTTATTATTTGTTTAGAATAAATATTCAGTGAATGAGAGAGACAGAGAAAGACAGAGAAGTCTGAAAAGATTAATCAATATAGAGGCCATTGGCCCATACACAAGAAGGGTTGCAGATCAACGAGACAGACACAGCAAGAGAGAGAAAGAGATATTCTGCTACCCATGTTTTGACTTGACGACATTAACCCGTTTTGTAGCCATAGCCATGGTATGGCCCCTGTGGTCG
Source organism: Rapana venosa (assembly GCA_028751875.1). Lineage (NCBI taxonomy): Eukaryota > Metazoa > Mollusca > Gastropoda > Neogastropoda > Muricidae > Rapana > Rapana venosa. The sequence continues at coordinate 53,326,284 of CM054150.1, read as the reverse complement.
GATAGTCAATATCAAAACTGCCAAACTCCAACATTCAAAACAAGATATGTCCCTGCTGAATGGTTCAGTTCAAGACTTAATTCTGATTGTAAGCATGAAAGTGAACATTCAAACCTTCACACAGCAAACTGCTCCAGATATAGTACAATTCAAGACAAGGTCAGCTCTTCAATGGATACAGAGCCCTAACATATCCAAACACACCTATGGCAAAATGCCCTAACTGAGACTGGGCCTTCTGATAGTGCCTGCAAATGCCAAACTCATTTTATAAGGGCCAATCACACAGTATGACACTCCAGTCTCGAAATCGGAAATCTCCACTGAGATGTGAATACAATCACAACAAAACAATATGACACCCACACACACTCACAGCACTTCAGAGACAGCAGACAGACTAAAACACACATTCATGAAAAAATGGATAAACAACCCTCACTCACACATACTCCCCTTCCCACTTCCCTCCCTCCACACACACACAAAACACACACAACACACCCACACCCACATGGTGGATTGGTGGTCTAGAGGTAACGCACTTGCCTAGAAAGCAAAAATTCCGGGTCGGAAGTGTGTGGTGGTTCGAATCCTGTTTGGGCCCAAAACTTTTCCCCCATCCATTAGATCATGAGTGGTGGTCTGGTGCTAGTCTTTCAGATGAGACAATAAACGAAGGTGCCATGTGTTACACATAATTATTTAGCGCACATAAAAGAACCCATGACAGCAAGAGAGTTGCCCCTGCCAAAATTCTGTAGAAAAAACCCACTCTGATAGGGAAACGAGTACAGCTGCAGACAGGAAAAGAAAAAAAAAAAAGGGTGGCGCTGCTCTTGTGGCGACACATCCTCCCCGGGGAGAGGAGCCCGAATTTCATGCAGAGAAATCTGCCGTGACTTAAAGTGGTATACATGATAAATAAACAAATAGATAAATAAATAAACAACAACACACAAAACACACACAACACACACACACACACACACACACACACACACACACACACACACACAGACACACACAGACACAGAGTGGCATCCTACAGTATGGTTAAGGGAGGGCTGGAGGCTGGGGAAGAAGCGGCAGGCGCTGTGGAAGCGGGCGGTGAGGACGGGCATGAGGCTGGAGAACCAGGCCGGGGGCATGTTGGAGAAGACGGCCAGGGCGGGGTCCACCCTGGTCAGCGGCTCCAGACACACCAGCTCCAGCAGCTCCTCAAACTCCCCCGCACTCAGGGGCTGAAGTGTCTGTCCACACACAGGATAGCCTAGTGGTTAGAACATTGTGCTCACAATCTGACAACCCAGGTTCAAACCCCGTTCAAGGAGATTTTTTTCCCCTGGAGTTAACATCAGTGCAGACTCCACTCTCCGCTCATGAGTACTTCAAGTGAGACTATAAACTGAAGCCCTGTGTGCGAACACATGCAGAACATCTTGTGCACACGTTAAATCCTGTTACGCTTTTTGAAAGAGTAGTCCATTGTGTGCAGGTGGGAACAGATGACAAAATTTACACAACCGCACACATACAGGGACTGAATGCGAAAAAGTACATGAGTGTTTATTCCATTATCCTCAATATCAAAGAAAGAATAAATAAAAGAAAGAAGAAATGAAAGAATAATAAAAATTACTTTGTCACATCTGTCTCACTGATACACTTGTGTAAGTAAGGGTAAGGTGTTCCATAACCTATGCAATCATTGGGGAGCAAGGTGTCAGAGACCTCACTTCTTTAGGAGCCAGCATCTTGAGGGTGGCGTCCATCTCCTCTCCCTTGCTGCTTTACCTTCCCTGACCCTACAGAGGGCAGGTATCCATTCACAGCTGGGTGAACTGGGGGACTGTACTGAAGCCAAGCGGCACGAATGGTCACCCATCTGTGCAGCAGCCATCCTCAATGCTGCTTAGCCTTAGCTTGGGGAGAGCGAGTGCTGTGACCACTGAGTTATGCTGTTACAGGAGTCCCTTACCCTTCAAGAAATCTGAGGTCAGAAGGTAATGTACCTATCTAAACTGCAAGACATGGTGGGTTCAATTTCTGTCTGACGCCAGTCCCACTTCCCCCAATACTCACACAACTACAAACACTTGGATTTACATGTGCCCTTGCACACACATGCACATGCAAGCCCAAGTTTATCACTTATGACATCAAGTCAAAGGTTAGGGGAGTGGAGGTGATTTTTGTCTAAAATGACAGTTACATCTAGCTGTTAAATAAAAGCTGTTTTTTTCCTTCCTCCCTTCAGTTCGGTGACTCACAGGTTCCAGAGCCTCCTCCGGCTGTTTGCCTTTCTTCTTGCCCTCCTCCTTCACCGTCACCGCCATCCTCTGCCACAGGTAGTCGCGCCGACACTTCACCTTCGACATCTCAACCATGTGCTCTATCTTCTCCCTGTCAACACACACACACACACACCATACCCTGCCTCACTTCCTTTCCAAAACGGCAATAAATAAATAAATATATATATATAAATATATATATATATACATACACACATATATATCTATATATATATATCTATATATCTATATATATCTATATATATCTATATATATATGTGTGTGTGTGTGTGTGTGTGTGTGTGTGCGTGTGTGTGTGTTACATCACCACACAGGCCACACAGAGCAGCAGTGCTACCCTTGCCAGACTGGCAGCAGCAGCCAGACACCAGACAGACCCTGTGCTGTACACAGTCCTGCCCGCTACATGAGGCACCAGCACTCTGAAGAAAGAGGACCTGGCCTGACTGACCCACACCACCCCAGTGGCCAAGAAGCTCTACAGCACTTGGAGGACCTGCAGCATACAGACTGAGCTGTCCACCTCCTGAATGCTTTAAAAAAGAAAGGGAAAGAAAATAGATGGAAATATATCTAAGTTCTGCAATTCTTGTCAATGTTAGCAAGAAGCACAAACAGGAAAATACTCAGTATGACGTTAAACTTCCCCAGCACTTCAGCAGTTTCCCCTTGTGTTGTCGGGGACTGAGGATGATTGCACCAGTCTCCTTGCTGATCTTCCTCACATTCTCTCTCTCTCTTTCTCTCTCTCTCTCTCTCTCTCTTTCTGAGTTTCCATGCCAGGAGGCATGTGTAATGCATAGTCTTCTCTTCTCCTGCACTTGTCAATTTGCAGGAGGTCTGCCCGCTGGCCTCAGCCTACACATTCCAACTTCACAGCAGGTCATTTCATTGTACCGGTTGCATGCTGGATATGTTCATGTTTCTGTAACCCACAGAATGCTAACATGAAATACAGGATCTTTAATGTGCATATTTGATCTTCTGCATGTGTATATGCACATAGGGAATTGAGGCACTGGGAGGTCTGCACTTGAATTTGACCTGGGAGGTAGTAAAATCCCTACCCACGATTCACTACATGCCGCAATGATTCAAACCCATGGCTTCATGGACCAATAGGATTAAGTCAAACAGTCTTAACCACTCGGCAATAGCGTCCCCATCACTCCTCAGATACAGAACAAATACCACCACGCTGTGCAGCATTCAACTGCCCCAGTTGTTACACAGTCACAACACCCTGATCCCATCTCTCCTGTTCTGACAATACTCAGTCAGGGAGTCAAGTCAAAGTCAAAAACACTTCAATCATCATCCCATGAAGACAATGACCAGGTGTGTGTTTACCTGCCACCTTTGATCTGGGAGGTGAGGAGGTTGTAGATGCGGGTCTGGTGCATGTTGCAGTAGCCCAGGTAGTTGGTGTGCTCCTGCCTGACCCCCAGGTGTTGCTTCACCGCCACAGGTACGCCCAGCTCCCCATCCCCTCCCCCCGTGCTGCTGCTGTCACTCCCTTCTGCACCAGTGTATAAAACCACAAAACAGTATTAATAATAATAATAATAATAATAATAATAATAATAATAATCATAATAAATGGAACTTATATAGCGCTATATCTTGCAAAGACAAATCAAAGCGCATGCATTCAACCTAATCTTACACAGTCATGCAATCAATGATAAATAATCAAGAGTTTAAACAAACAGATATTTACAAACATGGTGCGCTGCAGACAAAATGTATGAAATAAAATGTAAATGGTCAAATGTTTTTCAAAAGCACACACACACACACTCACACAGGTCGTATACAGTATTGACCCTCAAGGGCAGATATTATATAATGATGATAATTCACACCACACCCCCTGTACTTTTAGTGATAAATGTTATATGGTTGTAGTGGTAGTAATAGAAAAAAAGAGGAGGAAAAAGGTGATGATGATGATGATGATGATGTTGACAGGAGGAGGAGGAGGAGGAGCAGCAGCAGCAGCAGCAAAAGAAGAAGAAGAAGAAGAAGGAAAAAAGAAGAAGTAGGATAGGAAGATGATTAAAAAAACCAAAAAAACAAGAACCATGATAACAAACAATATCAGGTAACCTGATACAAACATTGTAGACAGAAGTAGTTACATAACATGCATCCAGTCCTGTGCATGCACACCTGCATACATTTTAACACTTCTGCATATAAGAGGGTGCATGCATCATACTAGCTACTTCACACACACACTCAAACACAAATACACAAACCCCACCCACCCACCCACACACACTCTCACACACACACCCCCTCCCACAAACACACACACATCCATGACAGGATAGCCTGGTGGTTATACTGATGTATTCATGATCTGCTGACCCGGGTTCAATTCTCATTCAAGAGGATTTTTCGTCTGGAGTTAACATCAGTGCCGACTCCACTCTCCCCAAAAGTCCTTCAGATGAGACTATAAACCGAGGTCCCGTGTGCAAACGCACGCAGAACACCTTGCGCACACATTAAAACCCGTTCCACTTTTTGGAAGAGTAGACCATTATGTGCCTGTGGGAACAGATAACAAAAATTTTACAAACTGCAAAAACACAGGGACCGGATGAAAAAAAAGCACATGAGTGCTTATTCCATTATCCTTGAAATAAAAGATTTTTTTTTTTTTTAAAAACAAACAACAAAACACAAAACACCCACACACACACACAGATCCCCTAACCTGAGTGACTCTGAACCACCATGGTGCCAGAGCGGAAGTCGCCAAACTTCTTCTCCAGGGAGCGTTTGGGGTGGATGTCTCGCAGACGCGTCAGCACCACGAAGAAGTTCAGCTTCAGCAGGTCGGAGTCGGCCTCGGTGATGGTGAGGCTGCGCGTGTTGTCCTGCGTGATGATCAGCGTCACGTTGTAGCCGTCCAGTTCCACGCTGGACACAGCGCCCTCTGGCTGGTCTTCCCGCTCCGGCAGGTCAGGCTGCCGGATTTGCACCAGGGCGAAGTCGTCTTGCTTGATGAAGCAGAAGTCCTGCACATAAGGGAGCAGGGGGGGATCAGAGTTTGTGCAGGTTTCTGTCATTTATTTCACTTTTATTTTATTCTTTTATAGCAAGGATAATGGAATAAGCACTCATGTGCTTTTTTACAGCCAGTCCCCGTGTGTATGTGGTTTTGTAAATTCTGTCATCTGTTCCCACCGGCACACAATGGCCTACTTTTACTAACAGCGGAACAGGATTTAACATGTGCGCAAGATGTTCTGCGTGCGTTCGCACACAGGACCTTGGTTTATAGTCTCATCCAAAGGACTTTTGGGGACAGTGGAGTCTGCACTGATGTTAACTCCAGGGTAAAATATCCCCCTTGAACGTGAATCGAACCCGGGTCGTCAGATTGCAAGTGCAATGTTCTAACCACTAGGCTATCCCCTTCCCCCCTTGATGTTGACTGATAAAGGCTAGAGCTGTGGAGATAAAAAGTGTCTGACTTTATCTTGTGAGTCCATGGAGTTGTAGGTTTGAATCTTGACAGTGCCGTCTGGTGCGTAAAACGGTGGAAGTTTTATGATCACCCAAGTCAACTTGAAGTACAGACCTGCCAGTGCCTTGATTCCTTTCATATATACATACATGAAGAAGATCAAGTTGGGTGATCAAGATCCTGTAAATCATGTCATCATTTTGTGGGTTATGTAAACACCAATGTATCCAGCATGCACATGGAAAGGGATGAGCTCCACCATGGTTAACCTGCCCAAAAGAAACAGCCTGAAAAACTCAGTGCAGTGCCCTAACAACCTCCTCAGGGAGTAAGGGAGAAGATTCATACTTCAATAACACAGATCGCTACACTCTTCCCCCTCCACTTTTCCAACCACCCACAACTTTTTTTTTCTGGTTGTCCTCATGCATACGGTCTGGAGATTTGTTATATGCTCTATGAATTATGCATTCATTCATTCATTTATTCATTCATTCAAACTGAACAATGTTATGACTTGTCTGATTCCTTTTCTGATAAGAATTCAGTGAATATTCATTTAGATTTTGTGTGTGTGCTGTGCATGTCTGCACTGATGTGCTTCAAAACAAAACTACTAGAACACACAATTCTCTTTTTTTCCCCTCTTCTCTCTCATGTACATTTACAACACACACACACACACACACACACACACACACACACACACACACACACACACACCACACACACACACACACACCACTCAACACACACACACCACTCAACACACACACACACACACACCACTCAACACACACACACACACAACACACACACACACACACACACACACCCTCAACACAACACACACACACCACAAACACACACCACAAACACAACACACACCACAAACCACTCATACACACACTAAACCCCTCAACACACATCACACACATAACACACACACACTACACATCACACACACACACACACACATCACATCACAACACACACCATAACACACACTACACACACTTAAAAACACAAACACTATCAACCACTAAACAAAACAACACACACACACTAAACACACACAACACAACACACACACACCACACACACCACTCAACAACACACACACCACCCCACACACACACACACCACTCACACACAACACACACACCACTCAACACACCAACACCACCACTAACACACACACACATCAACACAACACACCACACACACACACACACACCACCACCAACACACACCACCACACACACACACACCACTCAACACACACCACACACTCACACCACACCACACACACCACCAACCATCACAACACACACACCACTCAACACACACACACACCACTACCAACACACACACCACTCCACACACACACCCAACACACACACAACACACTACAAACCACTCAACACACACACATACACACACACACTCAACACACACACAACACACACATCACACACACACACAACACACACACACCACTCAACACACCACAAACACACAACCACCACTAACACACACACACCACAAACACACACACACACACCACTCACACACACACACCACTCAACACACACACCACTCAACACACACACACCACTAAACAACAACCACACACCACTCAACACACACCACCACACACACACATCAACACACACACACACTCACACACACTCAACACACAACACCACTCAACCACACACACAACCACTCAACAACACACACCACCAACACACCACACAACACACACCACACACACACAACCACTAACCCCACACACACACACTAACACACAACACACAACCACTGAACCACACACACACACCACTAAACACACAACACACCACTAACACACACACACCACTAAACACACACACACACACACACTGAACACACACACACACCACTGAACACACACACACCACTAAACACACACACAACACACACACACACCACACACACACCACAAAACAGCCAGGACAACTCACAGCCTCCACCACGTCACAGGGGCTCATTCGGAAGACGTCCATGGCAAACTGCCGACTCTGGGTGCGCATGTAGTCAAACAGCTGGGGGCCGGGGCAGGGCAGGTCCCGGATTATGGCGCTCTCTGCAACAACCAGCCAGCGTCAGCGTCAGCACACAGGATCTTTGCAGATCCAACAGTTATGTATCATCAGGTGCAACCCATTTCCTTCAGGTTAGTTTCTTTCCCAGACCAACAAAATGTTCCTGCAGATTCTTGAACCAGTCAACCAACTGACTGACCGGTCTATCAGTTAATTTGTACCATCATCTGTCAACCATCACTCACTCACTCAGCCAGATATTCAATTAGTCAGTCCATCCAGTCATGATTAAGCCTATATTCCTACCTCCGACTATTCAACTAATTACTCTAAACTATTCATATCTTCCCATTGTAATGAACTGTGGTCAATAACTTGTTTCAATCAGACTAAATCAAACAAAAACACCAAGACACCATAATGATAAAAGTATGCGAAATAAATATAAACATCCATTACTTATTCCTATCTCACACGTAAACAACTGCGTAGGTTCTATGAAAGCTTACTACAGCAGATAAATGAACATAGGACTTCAGTAAGTTGACCAGTGTGTCATCTTAAAATGTTGAAAGGGGAGATGAATATTAGGACCAAAATGTCCCACAATCATTTCATCATTCTGACATCAAATACACATTTTCCCATCTCACCCCAAAAGTACGGACTGTGGAGGAAGACATGATCAATCTATCCTGAAAAATCTATCTATCTATCTGTCCCGTAGTCTGACGACCGTGGGGGCACCCTCAAAGACTCAACAACCAGTTCCCTCCATTCCTCTCTCTGTTCTGCCTTTCTCAGGGTTTTGTTGAGTTCTAGGCCTGTCCATTCGCTGATGTTATCCTCCCAGCTCTTCCTTGGTCTGCCTCTTCTTCTTCCTCCTTGGACAGTGCCCTGTAAAACTGTCTTTGCAAGTCCTTTGGATCTTGTGACATGCCCATACCATTTAAGTTTACGTTTTTTCACGATCGTTAGAAGGTTCTCATAGGGTTCCAATGGTTTGCTGGATTCTGTTATGCACGCTTTCGTTGCTTATGTGGTCTTTGTAGGAGATGCCAAGGAGTCTCCGAAAGCATCTCATCTCCACCGCCTGTACTCTTCTCTCCAAATCTGCAGTCAGGGTCCATGATTCACAGGCATACAGAAATATGGGTATGACAAGGGAGCGCATTAGTCTGATCTTGGAGATAAGTGAGATATTTTTATCTCTCCAGATGGTGTTTAGTTTTGACAAAGCTGTTATTGTCTGTGCAGTCCTGCATACTACTTCTGGCTTGGATCCCTGGTCTGATACAATGGCTCCCAGGTACTTGAAGCTTTGAACTGTTTCCAGCTTCTGGTCATTAACCCTGATATCAGTGCTAATGCCGTTGGTGTTATTAGTCATCAGTTTGGTCTTCTCTACACTGATTTCCATGCCGTATGTTTTGGAGGCCTTATTCAAGTGTTCTGTTAGGCTGGCAAGCTCTTTTTCTGATCCTGCTATTCCATCAATGTCATCTGCGAAGCGGAGGTTTGTGATCGTTCTGCCACCAATGCTGACTGATCCTTCATGATGTTCCAGTGCATCAGCCATGATTCTCTCAAGGAAGATGTTGAAAAGAGTGGGTGAAACCATTCTCCAATGTTGTTGTTGTAGTACACTGCACTGGTGGCCTCTCTGTACAGCTGTTTGATGACTCTGATCAGGTTTGCATTGATGCTGTACAAATTCATGGTTGCCCACAAAGCTGCATGCCACACCCTGTCAAATGCCTTATTAAAATCAATAAATACGTGGTAAAGGTCCTGAAAAATGCTGTCATGAAAATCAGACCATCCAAAAACCATTTAATGAACTCTTTCAGCAAATTACAGAAAAGAGTTCTCTCACATATTTTCCAATCTTCTCGCACAGTTTTCTTCATAACTTCTGACCACATCTGGTCACCCACTTAGCTGACCAGCTACCTGCCCCCCCCCCCCCCCCCCCCCCCCCCTCCCACACATCCCTTACACACACACACACACACACAATGTCATGTCTCAGGAATGACTTAAGCTGAAAAAGCATTTCATGAGAGAGACAGACAGATAGACAGACCGACCGACACAAAGCCAACGCTCACCCTGAGCCAGACAGACAGACAGACCGACACAAAGCCAACGCTCACCCTGAGCCAGACAGACAGACAGACAGACAGACCGACACAAAGCCAACGCTCACCCTGAGCCAGACAGACAACAGACAGACAGACCGACACAAAGCCAACGCTCACCCTGGGCCAGACAGTTGCGGGCAAAGCTGGGTGGGATGGGGTAGATCTTGAGGAAGTCAGACAGGAAGTTGCTGATGTGGAAGTCGGGGTGGAGGACGGAGGTGTTGCCCCTCAGGTAGTCGTTGATGCAGCGCAGGTGGAAGTCGTGGGCGAAGGAGTGGACGTGGATGAGGTCCTTGTAGTTCTCGCACTCGTCCACAAACAGCATTTGCATCTGTTCAGGGGAAGGCTATTCATCATAAGACCGAGTTAGTTGCGGCATTAGAACAGGAGGGAACATGCGGGTGGCTACCTGGGTATCCTAAAGGGGAGGGTGGGTGGATAAGAGAGAGAGAGAGGGGGAGAGAGAGAGGGAGGAAGAGAGGGGGAGAGAGAGGGAGAGAGAGAGAGAGAGGTGGTGATGTAGTGTGTGTGTGTGGTAGTGTGTGTGTGTGTGTGTGGTGGTGTGTGTGTGTGTGTGTGGTGTGTGTGTGTGTGTGTGTGTGGTGTGTGTGTGTGTGTGTGTGTGTGTGTGAGTGTGTGTGTGTGTGTGTGTGTGTGTGTGTGTGTGTGTGTGTGTGTGTGTGTGTGTGTGGTGCAACTGTGTGTGTGTGTGCAACTGTGTGTGTGTGTGTGTGGTGCGTGCATACACGCATGCGTGTGTGTGTACATGCGCATGTGTGTATGTGTGTGTGTGTGTGAGAGGGAGTGCATCAATGCATGCACATGTAGAACATAGTTCAGAATGCATAAAGCAAACAAACAGCTCTACAGGCAAACAGTTCTAACATTTCCACACATGCAAACAAGCAGCTCTATTATTTTCATACAGGCAAACAGCTCTAACATTTTCACAGGCAAACAGCTCTAACATTTTCACACAGGAAAACAAGCAGCTCTATTATTTTCATACAGGCAAACAGCTCTAACATTGTCACACAGGCAAACAGCTCTAACATTTTCACACATGCAAACAAGCAGCTCTATTATTTTCATACAGGCAAACAGCTCTAACATTTTCACACAGGCAAACAGCTCTAACATTTTCACACAGGAAAACAAGCAGCTCTATTATTTTCACACAGGCAAACAGCTCTAACATTTTCACACAGGAAAACAAGCAGCTCTATTATTTTCATACAGGCAAACAGCTCTAACATTGTCACACAGGCAAACAGCTCTAACATTTTCACACAGGAAAACAAGCAGCTCTATTATTTTCATACAGGCAAACAGCTCTAACACTGTCACACAGGCAAACAGCTCTAACATTTTCACACAGGAAAACAAGCAGCTCTATTATTTTCACACAAGCAAACAGCCCTAACATTTTCGCAAAGACAGCCAATTCTAAATATTTTCCAAAAATTACTATATTCACCTTTTTGCCTTCTGATGACTATTCTCTTAGCACATAAGAACCCCCACCCACCCCTGTCCCCCGCACACACTCAGATCAAAGTAAAACCCTGACATTGTTGGGCTAACTGTTATCTTGTAAGATAAAAAAATCCTCAGTCACCCATCTTATAACCAAAGTTTTCATATAACTCTGCTTCAGTTTTCCTCATAAGGTATCACAGAGAATGTAATATAGCATACGTGCTACACCAAATGCTGAGGGGTTTTTCACATGCGTTGAATGGATGTTGCACACAGGATCTTCGTTTATCATCATATCCCGAGTACTTTTTTTTCAATGTCCTCAGCTAGAGCTCAGAGGTTCACCAATGGTGACATTTTGCATATGCAACCGTTTTTTCCCGTCATGAAGGTAGCCGCATTCCAACTTCAGGGATATATCCCATATACAAGCTGCCATGGTCTTGTGGGTGGGAGGGGAAAGTCTCACGTCAGATGGGAATCAACGCGACAACAACCTTTCTCTGTCTAGATGGGTGTGGCACCTCCAGACCACCAATCCACATAACTGTATGACCAGAGCCACCCCAGGGCCCAGGCCAAAAGGGTTGTCACTTACTGGTGTTAGAGACAAGACCTTGCCAGGCACAGGCTGTGACACTGGCCACACGTGTCGTTGGGTCTCCGTGAAGATAATATTTAAATCCATAAAAATTATGACAAATATACCATCCCCCAAAATTTATCACTCAAAAACTTGAAGATCCAGACTTTGCCTCATGTTTGAAAACTGAAACAAGTAATCATTTTCTCACAGCTGCTAAAGACAAGGGTGGACAATGACAAATTACCAGAAGAAATTTGGACTGACATGAAAAAGGTCTACACTGACAGTGACATGCACACACAAAATTAGGGAGGAAAAAAAAACCAAAAAAAATATTTATAAGTGACAAGGTATTGGATTTAGTCAAAGAAAAAACCCAAAGCCAGCACAACAGGTAAAAGAGAAGAATACTTATGATTACAGAGAGACTTCAAGAGCAAGATTCCAAGAGACAGGGAAAACTGACCTGAACAAGAATGTACACAGACAAATAAACACAACTGAAAAGGAACACCAAGAGAACTCTTTCAGAAGATCAGATCAGTCAAACCAAATAAGTTTCAAACCAAAAATCAATGTGTTAACACCTTAGATGGATCTACCCTATATGAGCCAGAAGACATTCTGAAAAGATTCTATGAATACAGCAAAGCGTTATTCAACGGTCGAGAAGAAAACATGCCTCAAAATGATAAAGATTTCAATTTTGACACAAACAGCTCTGATTTAGAGCCAGAACCCCTCATGAATGAAGTTGAGACAGTCAGAGCTTAAATGACATAAGTCACCAGGCTTTGATAACGTTCTTGGGGAACTGCTGAAGCATTCAGAAAAAGGTGGGCTGAGAGCCATGCAATACCCATGTTGTAAAAGTGGGATGACTGATCAATGGCTTACAGACTGGAAGTCAAAAGAATTTGTCATGCTCCACAAAAACAGAAATGCAAAAGACTGCATTATCTACAGGGTAATAAGTACAGGACAATAACTACAGGGCAATAGCTCTTATTTGTCATGCAAGTAAGATCTTACTGATCATAACCTTAAATAGGGTGAAACAGAAAGAGTCTGGACTTTCAGACTTTGGCATGCTACAGAACAAACAGACGAACAACGGACATGCAAAACACGTCATCTCTCTCATTTCCTCTCTTTATGAAGACCAAAAGGGAAACACCAGATGAAGCAATCAAATATATGAGTTCTTCGACAATTCAAAGGGAGTTAGACAAGGCTGCAACCTCTCACTTCACCTTTTCAACACACATACATACACCGCAAGGCAAGAAAGAGTCTGATACTGAAGACATGGGTCTCAAGATGGGTTACAGAAATATAACAAATCTGTGTTACACTGATGATACAGCACTACCAGCCGACAACATCACTAGCATGAAGAGAGTGTTACACAGAGTAGACATAACAAGAATGAATTTTCCTATCAGCACTCAAGGACCTAGTCTTCCAAAAGGTGAAATGGGTTTTAACATGTGTGGATGATGTTCTGCGTATTTCGCACATGGGAGCTCAGTTTATACTCTCCTTTGAAAGACTTTTTGGGAGTGGAGTTGGTATGACATAAAGTCATAAGAGAAAAATCCCCTCAAACAGGCGCATTGGTGGTGGCTAAATCTTGGGCTGTCAGATCACAAGTGCAATGCTCTAACCACCAGGCTATCTTGCCCTTCAGACCATGAAACATAGATTGATAAAACTCCTTTAGAAAATGTCAAAGACTTAGATATCTCAGCTTAGTAAAAAAAAAAAAATTTTAAGTAATGGATCATGTATCAAAGATATAAAAACAAGAACAGGCATGGCTAAAAGCAGAATAATCCATCTATACAACATCAGGAAGTATCACAGCATTCCTTACCAGCTGAAAATAAAAACACTGAAATGCCTAGTAGTGTGTCCCTATTAGAAGGCTGCTCAGGGTCAACAAACAGATAAAAGAACAAATGACAGCATACTACACACACTGAGAAAACAATACAGCATCTAACTTTCATAAATGAAAGGTAACAAAGACATGCAGGCCATGCACTACCAAACCAAGATACGGACCTCACGAACACTGTCTTTCAAGGCAAGAACGTGGCAAAAAGAAAAACAAGGCAGACCACCTGCTTCTGTCACTGGCAACATGACCGAATCCTGTGGCACGAGAATCAACAAAGTCAGCAGGGCAGGCCAGCCGAGGCTGGAGTAAATGGAGAAGGAGGATCATGTTGGTGTCAGTGGGTACAGCAGCTAACACCCATACCCAGTGATGCCAACAGGTGAGACAGGTATGGCTCAGGGTCAGGTAGGAGAACGAATGAAAGGATACTACACACAATGGGAACAACAAAAAAAGCCTTCTAACGTTCATAAAGGAAAGGAAATCAAGATGTGTAGGCCATGCGCTACAAAACCAAGATACAGACCTCATGAAGACTGTCTTTCAAGGCAAGACCATTGGTAACATCACCGAATCCAGTGGCATGAGAATCCATGAAGTCAACAGGGCCAGCAAAGACCGAATCAAAGGGAGAAGGATGATGGTGTCAATGAGAGAGGCAGTAAATGTTGAACCCCGTGATGCCAGCAGGTGAGACAGTTCGGATGCAAGCAAAGTGCCGAGGCTTACACTGATATGATGTTGTTATACTTTAAAGTGTAATGTTGAGACTGTCTTCAGCCGCAGCAAGCACTTAGTGCAACAGCCCACACTCACACTTAAAAGGAAAAATCCTCTGAAGTCAAGAAGGGTTGCGTCTATGGCAAGGTACTTGAAAAGAGTCACACATGCAAACTTCTCATCCAGTGTACTTACGGTCTCACAGTGATTCTGAGGTGTGATGAGTTCAGACTGAGAGCATGTTCTGGGTGACCCCCATGATGGCGAGGGACACAAAACACAAAGCCAGCATAACTCAGTCAAGGGTTGAGCGAGGCCCAGTGCTAAAAATACTTAATTAATCTGTCCCTCCCTTCCTTTCATCAAGTCCGAGTGCAGTAAGTTCCTGCTATAACTAGCCCCTGGAGGGATGGAATGGACAGCAGCTGACAGTAGTGAAAAGCGAGACAAACCGACAGCTGTGGGGAATGCCTGACGAGCAGAAGAAGACCCACCCCTCCCAAAACCACCACTACGTCCAGACTCACATCATGGTTGGTGATGCCCAGCTGCAGGTAGTCGAAGACGAACATCCTGAGGATGAAGAACTTGTCCCGCAGACTGAGCTCCATCAGAATGATGCCGCTGGTCAGCGTCTTGTGCAGGTTGACGGTGTTGCTGCTGCTGCGCTGCGTCTCCACCTTCCTGCTGCTGCCTTGCGCCGCCCTGAACACGTCAGGGGGAGAGGTGTTAGTGTATGCTTTGTTCTTACTGTTGCCAATATCGTTATTGTTAATGGTTGTCTATCATCTTAAAGTGGCTGTGCCGATATCGTTATTATCAATGGTTGTCTTATCATTTTATTGTGGTTGTACCGATATCATTATTATCAATAGTTGTCTTATCATTTTATCGTGGTTGTACTGATATCATTATTATTAATGGTTGTCTTATCATTTTATCGTGGTTGTACTGATATCACTATTATTAATGGTTGTCTATCATCTTAAAGTGGTTGTGCCGATATTATTATAAGTTGTTGTCTATCATCTTATAGTGGTTGTACCGATATCATTATTGTTAATAGTTGACTTATCATTTAGAGTATGTTCTTTCGATCCAGAAGGACCATAGAGCCGGAGCTTATCCCGGTTTCTGTAGCGTTAAGCGAACTGATGGTTTTTCACCACCCCTGTGACAGGACGCTAGTCTGTCGCCAGATACTTCCCCAGCAGAGCTGGTACCCACTTGTACACCTGGGTGGAGTGAGGAAAATAGGAGTAAAGTGTCTTTCCCAAGGACACAACACCGAGCCGAGCGGGATCGAACCCGCGACCTCTGGATCACGAGTCGACCGCCTAAACCACTTGACCACGGTGCCTCCTGACTTATCATTTAATAGCGGTCATCTCTCAAAATGGCTGTCTCTTATATCATTCTGTTCTTTTCTTTTACCAACGGCAATTACAACTGTTCACGAATGTGTCACTTCTTTTTTTTTTCAGCTGCTAACTCTGATAGGGGTCACTGGGGAGCTACACCAAACCTTCAATCACGCAGTGGGTCTGAGGCTAGCTAAACCTGTCCGTCTAGTACCAGGGAAGATTTTCTGGTTGGATTTATTCCTCACAAACTGTACGCTGGTCAAGTTCTTGTACACAGCAAAAACCCAAGTTGATACTGAGTCATCCTTCAGTAGCAAGATTGTAAAGAAAACAACAACACTATTATCAGTATCTTATCTTTATCATTAACATCATCGTGATCATTATTATCCTCAACATCATTATTCTCACAGCCCCACCAACTTGATCATGAGCACAACAGTAGGATGACATTGTGTCAATCATAAATCACTCATAATGTTCTAGTTCAGGTGTAAAACACCAATAAATTCCAACATGTCACATCTATTCAATGAATGTCTCCAAAATATACTTGTGAAAGGACGCTAACAACAGAAAACAAGGAAAAATGGTTTCAACAAACAAAAACAGCTGCACCATACCCCCCCCCCCCCAAAAAAAAAACCCAACAACAACAACAACAACAAACAAACACACACAAAAAGAAAAACAAAACATCAATTTTTTTTTAAAAAGCAAGAACAAAAGCAGAGCACTGGAGAACTTTTCAGTACAAAATTTGCAAAAGATACCATTCACACAGTAAATGAAAAGTAAAGGGAAAAAATAATTTTTATTTCGTTTTTCATCAGTTTACTTTCTTTTTATCATTCGTTCATTCACCACTACTCTGTCTGTCTGTCTGTCTCTCTTTTCTCTCTCTCTCTCTCACACACAAACCACAACAAACAACACACAAACACTCACCACCCACACCTACACACCCCACAGCCAAGCACCACCCACCTCCTGGCCATGTTGGCGGTGATAGACAAAACCAACTCATTCCAGGAGTTCCGAATACTGCATCAGGAAATCCTGAACAACAGAAAACAGGTAAATGGTTTCAACAACGCTGCCCCGGGCCCGCCCCCCAAAAACCTACGATCGCACAATACACCCGGAGAGGCACACCAAACAGGAGGTGTGTAAAGAGACATGGGAGGGTCGTGGGCTCTTGCTTCCTGTCCATGCTGTCCGAGCGGCGAAAGAAGCTGACGGAATATGGACTTCTGGAATTTGGCGGGCCTGCTGCATGTAGAGAAACTAGACATCGTCAGGTCATACCCATTGCCATAGCTTGTAGAAAACTAGACACTCGTCAGTCATACCGAATGCCAAAGCTTCATGTACAAAACTAGCACGCTCAGTCATACAAGATTGGCCATACTTCATGACAGAAACTAGCCATCGTCAGTCATACTGACATTGGCCATACATAGCTGATGAGACAACACGTAGTCAGACAGAGATTGGCCAACATGCATCAGTAAAAACGAGGACATCGTCAGTGTCTCGAATTGGCCCAAGGTGCTGCAGTACAGAAACCCAGACACACCATCAGTAGAGCAGAGATTGGGCCATAGCGGCATGGACAGAAACTGACATTATCACCGTCGTAACAAAGATTGGCCGATGCGTTACTAAGAACTAGCTCCAAACAGTGCGGATTGGCAGTACAAACTGCATCGTCAGTCAACTACAGTCCATAGTTTTAGGAATGCCTAGCTTCATTACGAAGACTAGCTTCAGTCAGTAAGAATTGCCTAGTCTCGATTGTACAAGCAACAGAACTAGCTCAGTCAGAAGAGATTGGCCATACTACTGCAGACGAAACTAGGCATCATCAGGTCAGTACAAGATTGGCCAATATAGCGCAGTACAGAAACTAGGCATCATCAGCAGTACAGAGATTGGCCATAGCTGCATACAAACTAGACATTATCACGTCAGTACAAAGATGATGCCATACTTCATGTACAAGAACTAACATCATCGCTCAGTACATGAGATGCCATGACAACTGCATTACCAGAACAGAGATTCATCAGTGTACAGAAATTAGACATCATAGTCATGTACGCAGAAACTAGACATTACACGTCAGTACAAAGATTGGCCATAGCTTCATGTACAAGAACTAGACATCATCAGGTCAGTACAGAGATTGGCCATATATAGCCTCATGTACAAAAAGTACAGAGGATTTTTTTCTCCCCCATTTCTCAGCTAAATCTCCAAGGTTTACCAATGGTACGATATGT
Organism: Rapana venosa; assembly: GCA_028751875.1. NCBI lineage: Eukaryota > Metazoa > Mollusca > Gastropoda > Neogastropoda > Muricidae > Rapana > Rapana venosa. The sequence continues at coordinate 53,307,917 of CM054150.1, read as the reverse complement.
GTATACGATTATTTTTTACCACCATTAAGGTATCCGCATTCAAACTTTGGGGAAAATATCTAAACATGACAGCAGTGTGCATGAGTTTTTATAATTTTCTCATCCATTCCTACTGCCATGCAATGGCCTACTCTTCTGAAAGGCAGAATGGGTTGTAACATATGTGCAGGATGTTCTGCATGCATTCACACACAGGACATCAGTTTACAGTCTCATCCTTAGGACTTTTGTGAGAGTGGAGGTGGTACTATGTTACCTCCAGGGGGAAAAAAACCCTTGAATGAAAGCCTCGGTGGTGGCTCAAAACTGAGCTCAATGCTCTAACTACTGGCCTATCCCATCCCCCTTACACAGGATGAGTATAACAAACAGAATGATTTAATAAAGAATTTTTTTAATTGCTTATGCAGACATCAGTACACAGAAATTGCCTAGCTTCATACAAAAAAAAATCCTACAGACGTAAGACGACACCAGGAGGATCAGTCATACCTTCATGCAAAAAAGCTACATAATAATGAAGACATTACTAAACAAAAATATCAGCTGCCATCAACATCTGTCAACTTAATGTAAAGTATACACAGATTTTAAAGAGGTCAGGTATTTTGAGCAAATAAATTTGAGATAGCATATTATGTTTTAATTTTTGTTTAAATCTTAACATCCAGAGTAAAACTAATCCCTTTTCACTTTTAATGAAACTTCTTCAGAGTGATCTTGGACTTACAATATTAGCTAGAAAACTAATCCCTTTTCACTTTCAATGAAACTTCTTCAAAGTGATCTTGGGCTTATAATATCAGCTATGCTTTCCATATCAATCATCTGTATGTTATGAGCGCATGCAAAACCATTTTCAATCAACAGTTTTCAATATGCACCCCAAGATCCCATGTTTTATGATGACCCCTCATCAAAACACTTTTTCATTCATTTCTTTTTACAGTCTGACACATGCATGATAGTACTGACAAAAAAACAAAACCACATCACAGTACATTACCATTTATAACACAAAACAGGTTAGCTACGACAACAAAACCTATGAATTCTAACCATCCAGAGTACTGACAATATAAAATGTGGACATTGTTGTTTACCACACAACAAAATCTGTTTGGAATCCACTCAGGAGAAAACAATACAAAAAGGATACTACTGTAACCAGGTACTGATTACAGGAAAAAAATATGACTAAGACCAAAGGAAAAAATGCTGAAAGTGACTATAAGAAAATTTAAAACATTCTTTAAATCAATACACAAAATAAACACAGAAAAAAAAATTATTTGAAAAGTTAACAGAAACAGATTAAATAAACGAATAGATAAAAAGAAAATAGATATCTAAATGCATACATCAATAAATATAAAAGTTAAAACAGAAAAATTAAGTAAATAAATACATACATAAGATAAACTCATATAGATAGATAGATAGATAGATAGATAGGTAGATAGATAGATAGATAGATAGATAGATAGATAGGTAGATAGATAGATAGATAGATAGATAGATATAAGATGCACTGAAAAGTACATAATTAAAAAAAAGTCACCAGGTCTGACTAAACTGTTAGACCAAAGTACCTGCTGCTGAGGTTTCCAGCACACTCATAATTTACATATCAATTACCCAGGCATGGGATAACACTTGTCACTTTAGGGAACATTATTTGGGACATGATAAACAAAAGCCCATGGCAGATTCCAGATGTTTCCAAAAAAAGTGTTAAAATGTCCTGTCCCTCCATACTATTAGTTTGTTGCTGGTCCGAAGGTATGTGTGCAATGTGTTTTTCTTTTCTGAATAAACATTTGTTTAAACCAAATGTCCCTGCCATAGTTCTGAACAAGCAGAATCCATCAACGAAACTCTGGAGTTGACAAACGGCTTTGCCTTCCTCCATTCTCCAATTAACTAGCCACACATGCACAAACCTACACAGATGTACATGCAAACATACCCTTTCAAACATCTGTCAACCCGCACAAATAAATATGCAAGCATATGTGTGTATGCAAGAATGAGCATGGACACACCTATCCACATTAATACTAAAACATTCAAACACAAACAAACACACACACACACACATACATACATACATACACATTTATTCATGCTGAAGTCATAAACCTGGGATATAAACCTGATTAGACCAAAGACAGCATGCTTCAATACAGGATATCCTCCTCATGTCAAATGTGTTATATGCCTGCTGCCATGGCCAAGAGTCAATCAACCAGGTCAGGGTATATATCAGCATGGATCAATGAAATGGTGAGCTTAAGTTTGTTTCTGTTTTGTTTTTTTACTTTGTTAGTAAAACAACATTATCCAGAATAACATGACAGCTACTTTTTGCAAGGCTCTACCCCCTCCTTTCCTGAGCCTTTTCTAATAGTCTGAGTGGGTGAACCAAACAAAACAAAATAACTATTTCAGCTCATGCATGTGTGAATTTGGGTATAAAATATCATATTCCTTATCATTCAACAAGACCTGTTAAGATTTTTTAATTTACTGAGTACTGGACTGCGTGCCTTAGTTTGATTAACTTGATAATGCAAGATCTGAAAAAGAACAGGACTGGCGATCTCTTCTGTCTATCATCGCAATACTCATTTTTGTCAAACTATTGCTACATCTACAGCATGCATTCATGCACACACACTCCTGACCGTGCATACATGTACACTCTTACATATTAGATACGAGCAAGCATGCAAGCACACACACATACACACACACACACACAACACACAACACAACTCACATCAGAAGACTGAGAAGGAACAGTCAGCAGAGAAGGAAAAGTTGGCTGGAAGGAAAGAGTCATCCCTTGTCATTTTATGAGTGTGTGACTTTGTTGCATGCCTTAGGTGTGAATGCATAATCATACATGCCAGTGTGTGTATTCATGCATAGGTATGACTATGAGCATGTTGTGTGTGTGTGTGTGTGTGAGTCTCTGTGTGTATGTATGTGTGTGTTGTGGGGTGTGTGTGTGTGTGTGTGTGTGTGTGTGTGTGTGTGTGTGTGTGTGTGTGTGTGTGTGTGTTCCTGTGTGTGTGTGTTCCTGTGTGTGTGTGTTCCTGTGTGTGTGTGTGGTGTATCATTCCTTGTTCCATTTTTGGAAACCAATTATCAAATTACATCACTCGAGGACATGCACCAGTTTTTATTTTTGAGGATGCTGTCTCAGAAAGATATCAGATTGGCCTGACCCTGACACCCAGTGACCAAGAAGCTGCACAGTGACGAGGAGGACCTGCAGCATACAGCCGCCTTCACCACAGAGACAGAACTGTCCATCTGATGAACGCACAGCAGACAGAAGGAAAGGGAAACTCTGACACTCAGAGCCAAAGAAATCACCATTCTCTGTACTGCGCACAAACCCAGCATAACTCAATCCAGTGTCCAGGGCCAGTGCTAAAAGTAGTGCACCCCTTCCTTTTACCTAGTCCAGGTGTGGTCAGTTCCTGCTGTAATCAGCACCAGCTGGGCTGGGATGGGATGGACAGCAGCTGAGAGCAGCTGAAAGAAGCTGAAAGTGGGAGAAACTAGTACTACAGAGCTGAAGATAATGTCTCTGAAAATATTGTTATTAGTTAGTTATAGATGACATTGAAAGCTTGTAGCAATACCTTGCATATTTAGTTTTTATTAGATAGATATAGAAAAAATTAAAACGCCCAATCTATCGTCATAAACCTAAAGCACAGTCAGCAGCCATCTACTAAAACAAAGTCTTCTTGCAGGGGAATAAATCCAGGCTATAGCAACATTCATTATATTTTCACCGAGAACTATTTTAGCAGAACTGTTTTAGGAAAAACACCTTTTTCTCCTTAGCAAAAAACAACTACCATATTTGCATGCAAAAGGTGCACACAGAACTTAGTTGACCATTTTTGGATCATGGAGAAGAAAGATCTTAGAAGTGGCAAGGCATTTTTGTTACCAATTTAGAAAAAGACATTCATTACATGTGTCTTCTTCTAAGGCTTAGAGAAGCATAAACAAACCTGATGCCGTTAACTGAGCCATAAGTCTAATGTCATCAGCCGTCATGCCCAGCCAAGTTACACAGGACATGTCTTTATATACAGATACAAGTATCAAACAACTCACTCTGCATGATAACTGACATGAAACTCATATCAGTGTACTTTACTGTATAGGGACTGGACTGTAAGTCATTTGTGTCATCATCCTCATCATTATGTAAAACAAGACAAAACAAGACAATATGCCAATACAATACAGCACAGCATGACAGTACAATACATAACAACCCAACCCAAACCCAACATCACACCATATCCTAGGAAAAGGTCACGAACCATACTTCATTCAAAACAGAACCAGAATCCCTTATCAAGTAAAACACAGATCACCAGCAACACACCACCCTTACCCACAAAGACACGACCCTCACACACAAACACACCACCCTCCCTCCCTCACTCACACACACCACCCTCCCCCTCCTCCTCCTCCTCTAACAAGACTCACAGACTTGGTGGTGACGGCGTCTCTCTCCGGGGTGGGGGGTGGAGGGGCGGGGGTGGTTTTGACGGTGGCGGTGTTTTGGCTGAGCAGTCCCTGCCTCCACTGCTGGCAGAAGAGGAATGGGGTGGTGCAGTAGTGGAACAGCCGCGACGACTGCTTCAACAGCTCCAGGTACTCCTCCTGCACAGAACAGCCACCTCGACCATCACCACCAGGCTTTATAACCTGTGTGTGTGTGTGTGTGTGTGTGTGTGAGTGTGGTGTGTGTGTGTGTGTGTGTGTGTGTGTGTGTGTGTGTGTGTGAGTGTGTGTGTGTGTGTGTGAGTGTGTGTGTGTGTGTGTGTGTGTACGTGTGTGTGTTTTGTGTGTTGTGTGTGGTGTGTGTGTGTGTGTACGTGTGTGTGTGTGTGTGTGTGTACGTGTGTGTGTGTGAGTGTGTGTACGTGTGTGTGTGTACGTGTGTAGTAGTTCTTCAGTTTAACGTCCTTCCACTAAATAGTGATATCAGACAGGAAAGTGTGTGTATGTGTGTGTGCGTGTGTGCCCGTGTGTGTGTGTGTGCGTGCGCACGCGCACGTGCTTGTGTGTGTGTGTGGTGTAGGGGGGAGGGGTATGCATATAACTAATCAATCGCAATAAACAACTATTATGAAACAAGCATAAACAAGAATTCGGGAGGAGGGGGAAAAAAAGAAAAAAAAAGAAAAAAAAAAAAAAGATAACCAACCCCAAAAACATCAAACAGCAAAAATACCAACTTTCCAATTCATATAACTTGAAGCTATCCTTATATCAGAAGAGTCTGAACATAGGAGTATGGCTTAATGACAATACAATTTCTTTCATTAATGGAATGTCTTTAAGAACTTGCTGCAAGCTACGGACTGGGAAGGCAGGTAAGATGTTTTTCAGATCTCTGCATCGTAAAAGAATGTGATCATTGGTAAGATTTTCACCACAGATACATGTTGCTTTTTTTAAAAATTTTGTTCTAAAAGCATTGAGCTTAAACCTGTATATAAGAGATACAACATTTCTATATTCATGTAAATTACGATATTTGATCTTATCAAAAGATAATACATGGGCTACATCATCACTCCAGGAATAACCGGTACTTTGTAGTTTCTTTTTAAAGTGTTTCCAACATGCATTTTGTAACATGCTATAGCCCTCATGGATGGATAGAGGAACACTTATGCTGCAAGACCATCGATATGCTCAGCTCCACATTTTGCTTTTCTGTCAACTTTTTCATTAAAGTAAATACCACAGTGCGAGGGAATCCAGCAAAATGTAACACCAGTACCTCGTATCATCAGAAAATGAATTAGATGACTAATCTCAATTATGAAATCTTGTCTCACTTTTGAACTGAAGTTTCTCAGGGCAAGTAAGACTGACCTGGAATCAACACAGAAAAGTATTTGAAATATGTCTTTAGGAAAATCTAAAAAGATAATATAAAGCCATCAAAATAGCAGACAATTCAGCTGTAAAAATAGATCGATTTTTTCCTACATAAAATGATTTCTCTATTTTCAAAGATGGTATGACAAACGCTGCACCCGCCTCATTATTGTTCAAATGGAACCATCTGTGTAGTTTTTTTAAATGATTTGGATATGGAGTTTGTATATATTCTTTTACTGATGCGCTAAGAATATTTTCATTACCTTTTTTCGTTAAAGAGGAATAATTTACGTCAAAATTAGCTCTCTTAAGTTCCCATGGGGGACAAGGCGAGGAGTGAATCTTCGATTTAGCTATTTTTGTGGGATTTATATCTGCTTGATCAAATAATTGAGAAGTATAGGTTCTAGCTGTGGTTACAGAACGAATAGAATGTGCTCTTTTTGGAAAGTTGACATCAGATCTTATACTAATTTCGTTGTCCACATTGGTTTCTTGTGTTGAACAACGTAAGAGATATTTAGCCACAGCCAGTTGTCGATATTCGTCTAATGGCAAAATTCCTATCTCCTTATAGGTACCCATGGACGATGCATGAAAAGGTACCCCCAGAGCTAATCGAAAAGCCTTGCAGTCTAGTCTTGTCATTTTCTGTAATAAATATTTTGGAGCACTGAAAAATGCTTCCTGGCCATAAATGAGTCTGGAACGTACTAAAGATAATGCCAAATGTTTTAAAACAGCTACATCATAAGCCCACACTTGTTTACTAATAACTTTCAAAAGATTAAGACTTTTCCGAGCCTTAGTATTTAAATAATCAATGTGATAATTCCAACTTAGTGTAGACTAAAATATACTCCTAAAAACTTCACCAAAGTTTTATATTCCAACACTTTCCCATCTATTTGGAAAACAGGTAGAACTGGGGGGTTAGTGCCATTATTGAAAAGTACGAGATTAGTCTTTTCAGGAGACAATGAAAGACCATTCTCAAAAATGTAGTCATTAAGTTTGTTTAGCTCAAGCTGATACATATTTTTTATATAGTTTAGATGCCTCTTTGGTGTTTTCTTTTTCATCGTAACATTCATCCACATACAAATGTCATCAGCATACTGGACGTGGATGGCATTACTGGAGAGGCACTGAGGAAGATCATAAAGAAGAATATTGAAAAGATGTGGAGCGATAACTGATCCCTGTGGAATACCCATTGTTGGAAACCGTAAAGTAGAATAAGAATTTCCAACTTTGGCCTGCATACATCTTTCTGAGAGAAATGCTTTAATATAATGAAACATATTACCAGATAAGCCAATAGTTTTTAGTTTATACAGTAATCGTTTATGCCAGACCTGATCATATGCTTTCTTTATATCAAAAAAGGTGGCAAGCACATTTTTCCTACTAGCAAATTGGTGTTTAATATGCGTACTGAGTTTAATCAGATGATCTGCTGTGCATCTACCTTTTCGAAAACCTGCCTGGCTAATGGGGATTATTTTGTTTTTATCGCAATAATGCATTAGTCGGTTTAAAATTATTTTTTCCATAAGTTTTCCTGTGTGAGAGGTTAACGCGATAGGTCTGTAACTGTTTTTATCATTTTTAGGTTTACCCTGCTTTGGGACTGGCACTAAAATGGAATGTTTCCATATGCTTGGAATGACCCCTTTAGACCAGCAACTTTGAAATAATTCTAGTAATAACATTATCCAATTTTCTGGCAGCTGTTTTAACAATTCACTTGAAATAGCATCAATACCAACGGATGTTCTTTTTGTTCCAAGAGATAAGAGAGCATCTTTAAGCTCTTGCAATGTTAGGGGAGCATTGACGTAATGATTATTATCTCCCACAGGGTCTTTATACATGTCTTTCTGTGCTTCTTTATTTCTATATACTTTGCATTTTTCTGAAAGACTTTTATCACTCATTGTGTCTGTAAACATTTCTATGAATGATTCAGCTTTCTCTGAATTAGATGGAATTTCCTTGTCTTTAATCTTAATGGGACAGTTAGGAAGCCTAACCCCACTTTTCATATCTTTAAATTTACTCCACACCTTTTGCATATCATTATAAGTGTTAACTTCTTGAAAGCAAAAGGAAGACCAAAACTGACGTTTGCTTTGTTCAACGGTTTTATTACAAAGCAATTTTGCCTTTTTCATAAGAAAATGATTTTTTGCTGTTTTATTTCTTAAATATACTTTATAAGCAGCTTTTTTGTCATTCACAACTTTTTGACATGAAGGATTCCACCATATATTTCCGGAATGCTTTTTCGACTTCATGGGTGAATACTTAGGGATAGAGCTATCAGCTGCTTGCAGTACAAACTTTTTAAAATTGGCATAAAAGGTATTAATATCATAGCTTTTAATATTTTCACTATTTATCTGTATCAAAATATCTTTAAACTTATTCCAGTCAGCATAACGATAATTATACTTTGGGATAACATCTTTTTCTAAGTCATATTCTGAAGAATCATAATTAAGAGTGATAGCAATTGGAAAATGATCACTTCCTAAAGTATCACATTCTATTTCCCAGTTACAGTTGGAAACAAGTGATGGAGAAATGAAAGATAGATCTAAAGCACTAGATCTTTGATTCGAAACATCTGGGATTCTTGTAACATTACCATCATTAAGTAGAAAAAGATATGAATCGATAATGTTTTCCATAAATCGATTATTGGTTACTGATGTTTCATTCTTTATCCCAGAAAGGGGAGTGCGCATTGAAATCCCCACATATTAACCATTTATTTTTAGATTCTGGCAATGTACGTAACCATTCTGTGTTGATGTCATTGGGGCCTTTAGGCAAATATACCGAAACAACGTTAAGATCTATAGATTTGGTGATTTTTATGCATGCAGCACAAGAGTGTAGATTTGGTACATTAGTTGGCACTGGCGAGGTACATACATTATACTCTATTCCTTTATGCACATAGATGGCAGCCCGAATCTTTTCAGCATCGTTTGCAACAACTTCATGGATTGGTGGATAATAGTAATTTTTCAGATTTGGCAGTCTATTTCTAGTAGTGTTTAAAGACTGTAAGACTAAAACCTCAGATCTGAACGATGCAAGATGCTGAATCAGATATGGTAGATTTGTTGACATAGATCTACAGTTCCACTGTAAAATGTTAAAGGGACGGGTTTTTATCATTATAAAGAGTATTAGCTTTTGTACAAGTTCTAATACGGTAACAGGGTTGTAAAAATGCAAATAATTCTCAGGTTGAACAAGAACGTAATCTTAATTTAAACAAAAACGTAATCCAGTGTGTGTGTGTGTGTGTGTGTGTGTGTGTGTGTATAAGAGTAAAAATCTCAAGAAAGGAAAAATTAACAATATACTAGCCTTAAAGAAGGAGGAAAAATCCAAAGATTTGTTCGTCTTCGGATGACAC